>OX387265.1:63858203-64160703 GCA_947562075.1 Orthosia gracilis
GCTCTGTGAATGAGTAAAATTATCATCTCTGTGGCACAGAAAATCATCATCATCATCATCATCATCGCATCAATAAGATCTGTGAATGAGTAAAATTATCATCTCTGTTGCACAGAAAATCATCATCATCATCGCATCAGCAAGCTCTGTGAATGAGTAAAATTATCATCTCTGTGGCACAGAAAATCATCATCATCATCATCATCATCGCATCAGCAAACTCTGTGAATGAGTAAAATTATCATCTCTGTGGCACAGAAAATCATCATCATCATCATCATCATCGCATCAGCAAACTCTGTGAATGAGTAAAATTATCATCTCTGTTGCACAGAAAATCATCATCATCATCGCATCAGCAAGCTCTGTGAATGAGTAAAATTATCATCTCTGTGGCACAGAAAATCATCATCATCATCATCATCATCATCGCATCAGCAAGTTCTGTGAATGAGTAAAATTATCATCTCTGTGGCACAGAAAATCATCATCATCATCATCATCATCATCGCATCAGCAAACTCTGTGAATGAGTAAAATTATCATCTCTGTGGCACAGAAAATCATCGTCATCATCATCATCATCATCATCGCATCAGCAAGCTCTGTGAATGAGTAAAATTATCATCTCTGTGGCACAGAAAATCATCGTCATCATCATCATCATCATCATCGCATCAGCAAGCTCTGTGAATGAGTAAAATTATCATCTCTGTGGCACAGAAAATCATCATCATCATCATCATCATCATCGTTATCATCATCGCATCAGCAAGCTCTGTGAATGAGTAAAATTATCATCTCTGTTGCACAGAAAATCATCATCATCATCGCATCAGCAAGCTCTGTGAATGAGTAAAATTATCATCTCTGTGGCACAGAAAATCATCATCATCATTATCATCATCGCATCAGCAAACTGTGAATGAGTAAAATTATCATCTCTGTGGCACAGAAAATCATCATCATCATCATCATCATCGCATCAGCAAACTCTGTGAATGAGTAAAATTATCATCTCTGTTGCACAGAAAATCATCATCATCATCGCATCAGCAAGCTCTGTGAATGAGTAAAATTATCATCTCTGTGGCACAGAAAATCATCATCATCATCATCATCATCATCGCATCAGCAAGCTCTGTGAATGAGTAAAATTATCATCTCTGTGGCACAGAAAATCATCATCATCATCATCGCATCAGCAAACTCTGTGAATGAGTAAAATTATCATCTCTGTGGCACAGAAAATCATCGTCATCATCATCATCATCGCATCAGCAAGCTCTGTGAATGAGTAAAATTATCATCTCTGTGGCACAGAAAATCATCGTCATCATCATCATCATCATCATCGCATCAGCAAGCTCTGTGAATGAGTAAAATTATCATCTCTGTGGCACAGAAAATCATCTTCATCATCATTATCATCATCGCATCAGCAAGCTCTGTGAATGAGTAAAATTATCATCGGCGACGGCACGGTCGTATAATTTTTTTAACTAAATGGGACAATATTTAAGACACCAAATAAACATTATCCAAAAGCAGAAGCAAAGTATTTCATTCATCAAAAAAATTACAGGCAAAGAACATCGGGTCATAACTTTTGCGCCAACCTGTATTAATTTTCTATCGTGTCGGTAATAGGATTCAGAAATTGAAAGCAAAGTGGTCTTTCACAATTTGTACCTTGCCGTGGAAATCGATCTCACGAGACCAGACCAGAATAAAAGTCCAACGCTCTAGCTATTAGAACACGACGGCAGTTCAGTTTATGCTCATTTTATATCAATTTACAGAAATTTTTATAATTTAATAAAATAATAAAGTTCAGCAAATTTTGTAGTCTACGCGAGCAAAGACGCGGGCGGAAAGCTATCTTTGTCTATTAATTTACAATAACCCATCAGAACTGCAAAAAACGAAACAGCCAAAATCGTGTAGTCCACGCAGGCGAAGCTGCGGGCGGAAAGTTAGTCTTTATATACTTCTATTGCTTTACTCACGTTCATACATCTAGTCATACACGCACGCTGCTTATGAATACTGATTTATTTCGCTTTCACAGTTATATTAATTCATCTAGTATTTGTAGTACCTACTCTTTAGCTTGGCAGCTTTATAGTGAAAGTTTTTTTTAACCCCCGACGAGAAAGAGGGGTGTTTTAGGTTTGACATGACTGTGTTGTTAGGAGCTATGACAGACACACAGATACACGTGTGTCTGTGTGTCTGTCATAGCTCCTTAACGTATGAAACGATTTTAATTTAGTCTTTTGTTTGAAAGGTGACTTTGTCAAGAGTGTTCTTAGGTATGTTTGATTAAAACTGGCTCTGCCGTTCAAAAGTTATCCGCATTTTACTCTTCGAATCTGGGTTTTTCCGCAAGATATCGTGTCATAACTACGTGTTTCGATAGATTGTCGATTGAAGCGTGTCTACTACTAGGTATATTTTATGTAGTTTAAAAATCATGAAATTAAAAAACCCCTACACAAAACCTCTAAAAAGCTAAAAATAGCCTCGTACTCGCGTCGGTGAACCGCTAAGTAAATAAATAAAATAAACTGCTGTACACGTTGGCGGTCCCCCGACTTACTAGGCTTATTTTTTGCTTTTTAGGATTCCGTACCCGTTTTTACCCTTAGTAAAAACGGGACCCTATTACTAAGGCTCCACTGGCCGTCTGTCTGTCTGTCTGTCACCAGGCTGTATCTCATGAACCGTGATAGCTAGACAGTTGACATTTTTGACGTTTTTCTGTTGCCGTTATAAAACAACAAACACTAAAAACAGAATAAAATAAATATTTAAGTGGGTCTCCCGTACAACAAACGTGATTTTTTTGCCGTTTTTTGCGATAATGGTACGGAACCATTCGTGCGTGTTATAGTGTGTGTTGGTAGTGCATATGTGTAAGTGTGTGCGCGTACGTAGGCGTCGTTCCGGCCGCGTAGCATGTAAGCTAGTTTTTAAGTAGACTCTCCTACCTTGTTAATTCGACAACATGTACTAAAAGTTATTATATTTTTATCATCTAAAAAGTTGTTTCTTTAAGAAAGCTCGCCGATTGCCCAATAACCATAATTTGCGCGAGTCCAACTCGCACTTGGCCGGGTTTTGAGGTTTTGTGTCGGGGGTTTTTAAATTTTTAATTACGCGACTACGGCGAAGCAAAAGGGAGGGTTACGTTTTTGTGTGTATATGTATGTATGTTCGTCTGTTCCCTCATAACTTCTAAACTACTTATCATAATTTGATAAATGAGATGTTGTTGGAAGCGTTTTGTTTGTCCGCTGGTTATAGGCTACGTGACGTCACATTAAATTGAATATGGCGCCCTTTAGGGGGAACCCAAGACAAGAAGAATTTTTGTATCGTGTGTGGTATCATTGAACAGGGATTTATAAATGAAGGTAGGATTTGGTACATCATATTTTTGTCATGCGTACCGTTTGCGAGACATATCCCGTCAAAGTCATGAAAACTAACTTTTTACCCGACTACGGCGTCGCAAAGTGTTTGTTGATCGTTATGTATGTATGTTTCATACTTTTTAGAGCGCGATTTTTCAGTAGTAGGGTTTTAGTTTTTGATCTTATTTTTTATTTTATTCATTTGTTTAATAAAGTAGGAAATATATAATAAAACAGAAAATCTAGCTAGATACTCGGTCAAACATGAGAATGCAGCTTTTCCAATTAAAATAGTGTGAAAATTTAATATATTTGAAAATTGCCAATATGGTTTATTTGCAGGATCGCTTTCGGCAAAGATCTTTTGCCTGCATGTTTGAACACAGATCAACGGTTTAAAGAGAACGGGGAAGCTTCTGGCTGGGGTCGCCTGGGTCACAAGCAAGCTCTAGCGGACACCCTGCAAGCAGTAAGTAGCACTAAAGAAACGATGTCCCATCTCCTGTCCTGATTTATAGGCAAAAACAAATGCATCATGCGATACCTTTGCGAGGCCAGGACTAAGGCTGTATTTATTGCTCTGCTGAGTATTGCTCGAAGAAAATATATGTTTGAAACACAGAATCATCGACACGTCATTTTCGAATTGCCGCCGTTTTATATAATTTATCATTTGTCGTATACCGGCGTCGCGGCGTGGCCGCTACTCGGTAATAAGTAAAATTATACGTTTCGTATCGTGATCACTTATTACTTTCACACCTTTTATAACATATAAACGTGGTCCGGACCAATTAGGTGTAATATTTATGCTATGAATTAAATCTCTTACTGCCTCAATGTTTACATTACTTTGTACAATGTACAACCTATCAAGTTTCATTAGGTTACAGTAATAAGCAAACGCCCGTTCAAAGGCATCTCGTGCGCATTGTAATCGGTAAGATGGGTTTACTCTTAGTATACAATTTGATGCATCATAATTAAATATAATATTTAATTGGTTAGTCCATTTTTTTTTCATTTACGAACCTTAACTCAGTGCAATCCTTTGGTTTTTAAGCAATTCCGTAACTCTTGGGGATCAGTTCAGTCGTTCATAGATAGCTTAGCAACCATAGGGTTGTCACTCACATCTTGGGGATCAGTCCAGTCGTTCATAGATAGCTTAGCAACCATAGGGTTGTCACTCACATCATAGGGTTGTCACTCACATCTTTTCCACTTCGTTCACGCCTTTCTGACCTAGTTAATACAGACACAACGTGCTGGTTTATTGCCTTTAATTCATCGCTAGTTATACGGATACGTGACATGGCACCTGCAGCTGAATTGTCAGTATCTCGAACATATTCTGTTATGTAATCATATTCCTCTATTATTAAACGGAATTTAGTCAAACGACTAGATGGATTTGTTTGATTAAATAAGTAAATTAATGGTTTGTCGGTTTTGACGACAAACTTTCTACCGTAAAGATAGGGTCGGAAATACTTAACAAGTCATACTAGACTGTTATCACTATTGCAAAGCACGAACCGATCGCATAGCCGGACGCATCTGTTTGTAAAACGAATGTATTGTTTTCATCGAAGTTGGGATATTGTAATTCTGGTGGTGATATTAACGACTCTTTTAGGGTTCGAAGGATTTCTGACACTCATGCGACCATTCAAAGTTAACATTTTTTCGACACAATCTGTAAAGTGGTAAAGATATTGCGGCAAAATCTGGTATAAATTTTCTATAAAAGTTGACGAATGCTATGAATCTTTTTGTTTCGTCTGCATTTTTGGGTAAGGAATAATTTTATACCATTTTTAATTAATATAAGTGAACCTCCCGCAACATAACATTTCGGTTAAAACATCTGCCCACGGTATATTTTTCATAATTAATAATTAGCATTTCATGATCTTTCAGCCAAGGTTCAGTAAAAAAAAAACAATTCCAAACATTTCGCAGAAAAACCTTGAATATTTTGATGGAATGAATACCTTGAATAATTTTAAGGAATTCTGCTTAGCCCCTTTGTTAAAATTAACTAAGTGTGAGAAAGCAGGTACCTTCTTGACGGTAAGTTATCGTATTATTTTCAAAATTCAAAACAGCGCCACATTTGCTCAAAAAATCTCTGCCAATTATAGCATGTTGTGAACCAGGTAAGGTGCGCATAATGTAACATTTGTTTACAAACTCCTGTCCATTTGCGATCAATGTAACGTAATACGTTTACGTTACATTGCAGCCTGAAGTTAGCACTTTGCCCCCAATGCCATTTATATAAATGCGTTCCGTTTGGACTGGAATATTTCAACGTGCCATAGTTTCATATTTCAAAACTGATTGATAGTGATGCTCCTGAATCTATAAGTAATCCATATTTGGCACCCCGCACTAAGAATTCCACCGAGCTGTTATTGTTACAAGCATATATAAAATGATTATCGAAGAAACTGTAATGGTTCAGTAATGTGTCTTTCTGTAGGTCGGGGAGCTCGATTCCGGCCACTTAAATCGATACATTGCAATTAGTAATGAAATAATTAACACAAAGTAGCCTGGGTTCGAACCCACGATCATACTTGTAAGTCGCGTTCATTACCACTGGGCCATCACTGCTCTATGTTCTACTATCCACTGCGTGGTAAGCATTACAATAGGGGATGCATTTTTTATATTAGATAGGCTTGCGCTTGACCACTACCTCACCAGATTTGTTATACAATATTCAGTCAATTTAACCTCGTGTTAGCAACAAATTCTGAAATAAGTTTCTCGTGCAACTGGGCTTTAATCAATAAAATACATCATAAATAACGCACGCACTTGTTTGTTGCAACTTGCAAAGACTGAATGTAAACAAATAAACTCGCCGCGCGTCTGGCTGGCCGGCACCCGCCGCGCGTCTGGCTGGCCGGCACCCGCCGCGCGTCTGGCTGGCCGGCAACTTCCGCGCGTCTGGCTGGCCGGCACCCGCTGCGCGTCTGGCTGGCCGGCAGCCGCCGCGCGTCTGGCTGGCCGGCAGCCGCCGCGCGTCTGGCTGGCCGGCAGCCGCCGCGCGTCTGGCTGGCCGGCAGCCGCCGCGCGTCTGGCTGGCCGGCACCCGCCGAGCGTCTGGCTGGCCGGCAGCCGCCGCGGCGCCGCCTGCGCCCGCGCTTTTTCCCGCGCTTGCCCTTCGTGCGAAGTAGTCTAGTATTTTTAAAAAAAAATAAGATTTCGTGGATAAAAACAACACAAATTATGAATAGTGTTTTGTTACACCATAATAATCAAAAACACGTAAACTAATAACTTGCATATTCTTTTGTGGATTTTACAGGTTGTTGTAATAAAAAAATAAAATATCTATAAAAATCGTGGATGAATTCGACACAAAATCTATTGAACAACAGATATCAGTACTCTTAAACGCATAACACCTATTTAACCTATTGTAATATTCTTTTAGAGCTAGTTGGGCAATGTGTTAGGTACTGGTTAAGTACTAGGATTCTCATGGACAGAGATGACACAAAATGCCTATGTACATCAGTTACTACTTACTTCGTTAATATCATGAAAGTAACATATTTTTCATCTCTAATTTTCTTTTCGTCCAATACTGGTCGGAAACACAAATACCTGAATTTCTACCTATGCAAATACCTAGGATGACACAAACTAATGTATTAGGTTGTGCATATGGTCCGGCAACTATATGCGAAAAGCAAACAACTTTAATATTTTTGAAATTGTATAAGCCCTAAGTAACTAATTGTCTAAGCCCTAAAAACTATAAGCCCTAAGTTTTTATTCAGTGACTGGGCGACTAAAGGACTCAGGAAAAGTAGGGAAAGACTTTACGAGCTGTATGGCCTTAAGCCTTATATTAACACTGAAACTTTTAATAAGTATGTTGCTACATATTCAAGAATTTTTAGAAATACGTGTAAAGTAGCTAAGGCTTTATACATTGGCAATAAGGTTAAAACCGCAGAAAATAAAATCAAGACAGTTTGGAAAATTATAAACAATGAAACGAATAGGAACAAAAGAAATAATACTAATTACACGCTTGAAACTACACATGGACTTATTAGAGATAACAAAAAAGTTGCTCAGGAATTTGTAAATTTCTTTACCAGTATCCCAATTAAAACTACTGAAACCTTAAATTCTTCGCCCTCGCTTGCTTCTGGTTTATTAAACGCTAACGTTTCAGCCTGCCCGACTGAATTTAACTTTTCACATATAAACCCAATATCAGTAATAAAAGCTTTTAAGCAAATCAAGATCAAACTGACCGAAGAAGTGTGTACAGCCTTAGTTACCATGCACACGAATATGCATATGTAACCCTTTGAGGTCCGCACTCCCTTTCCTTTGTTAAGTTTGACTTCCACGTGTCCTGTGAAGTCAACTCCTGTGTGGGTGAACGGTCGCGATGGTGTCACACGTTGTGGTGGTAGTTCTCCCATGAGTTGGTTTAACTCCGATGGGTTGTAGCGGTGGCAACGCACACAGCGCCGTAGTTCAGCTTTTACCGCTCTGTTGCCGCCAACGATCCAGTACCGTTGTCGGATGTGCGCTAAAGTTAATCTGGCTCCTCCGTGTAAAGTCGTAAGATGAGCTTGATGAATCACCAACTCCGTAAGTTGTCCACTCTTAGGTAGGATGATTGGGTTCTTCATCTCGAAAGGTAGAACAGAGTGGTTCAGTCGACCACCGACTCGGATGATGCCTTTGTTGTCCAGGTATGGCTTAAGTTTGAAAATGTAACTTTTAGTAGAAATAGTTTTAGTAGTTTGAAGTTGTTTGTATTCTTGCGCAAGTTCCGTTTGTTGCACATATTTTATTATTTGTTCTTTTGCACTGCTTAATTCGCACAAAGTAAGGCATCCGGTGTCACGTTTGGCCTTGTTTCTTGTATTTGCAATGAATCGTTGTATCCATGCTGCAATTCTGTTCACTTTGGTCAATGAACTGCAATTAGTTAATAAATTATGAATACAATTTGTTCGTCGAGTTTGATTTTGCTTGGCAAACGCTGCCTATGTTCGTAGTAAATGTGCATGTTACGTTTTCTTCACGACTTTGTTCTTGGAAGCTAGGCAGAAATGTAGGACCTTCCCACCACAGACTGAAAGTTTGTAGCTTGGTGGGTAGCATGCCTCTTGATGCGCAGTCTGCAGGGTTATCTTGTGACTTCACATAACGCCATTGCTCGGCTGGTATGATTTGTCTTATTTTTTCAACCCGGTTAGCGACGTATTTTTTCCTTTTGGATGTGTCCCCCTGTATCCAAGCCAGGACCACTTGGGAATCGCACCAAACGCTTGTAGTTATGTCGAAGCCATTCAGGGCGTCTCTGATTTTTTCGATGAGTTGCGATAGTAAGAGTGCGCCACAAAGTTCAAGTTTCGGTAATGTGATCGTTTGTGATAGCGGCGCCACTCTTGTTTTAGCAGCGAGTAATGTTATTGTTGACTTGTTTGTTTCTTCTCTGACGCAGCTGTATACCACGCAAGAGTAAGCCTTTTCACTGGCGTCACAGAATCCAAATAGTTCTATCTTCTTGTTTGTTGTACGGACCCAGCGCTTGATTACCATAAGTTTTACATTGGGTATGTCAGCTCTTAGTTTCAGCCACTTTTCTGCTATTTGTGACGGTAACTGATCATCCCAGTCAAGTTTGTTGATCCAGACTTCTTGAAATAGTAGTTTTGCCGCAATAGTTATGGGTGATAGCCAACCCAGCGGATCGTAAAGTTGCGAAATTTCAGAAAGCAGCCGCCTTTTAGTTATCTCGGATCGACCTTTTTCTTCAAATTTCCAGTTAAACACAAATGTGTCGGCGTGCGGATTCCAACCTAGTCCTAGGGTTTTCATTGATTCCTCTTGCTTAAAGTCAAAAGTAGTTCTGCGTGAAATCTGTTCATCGCTTAAGTTTACTAGTAGTGCTGGATCATTGCTGGACCACTTGCGTAAGTTCATCCCGGCTCCTTTTAACATGTCGATAAGAGATGTCTGGAGTTCCTGGGCCGCTTCTAGTGAGTTGTGGCCGCTTATGACGTCATCGACGTAAGTTTCGTTCAACAGTATTTTAGCAGCCGTGGGGTATTTGCAGCCGTCATCGTATGCAAGTTGCTTGATGGTTCTCATGGCTAGCCACGGTGCGCACTTAGTGCCATAAGTGACAGTGCAAAGTTGGTACTCCTGCAGCTTCTCTGACTGTGTAGTTCGCCAGATAATTTTCTGCAAATGTTGTTGTTCCTCAGACAGCCAGATACATCGGTACATTTTCTCGATGTCAGCTGTAAAGGCGTATTTGTAAGTTCTCCATTTTATGATAAGTTCTTGGATATCTTTTTGTAGGTTGGGGCCTTTTTCTTGTAAGGCGTTCAAGCTGTATCCTGTGTTAGTTTTCTGAGATGCGTTGAAGACAACCCTGAGTTTCGTGGTTGTAGATTCTTCTCGAAGTACTCCGTGATGTGGTAAGTAGCATTCCGTCGTTGACGATTGTATAGGTTTTGTTAGTTTCATGTGACCTAGCTCCAGGTATTCCTTAAGGAACCCTTTGTATAGCAATGCAAGACGGCTATTTCTTTGAAACCGTTTTTCTAGTTGCAGCAATTGTGATACTGCTATCGTTTTCGATGATCCAAGTTTATGTTCGTAATCTGAACATAGAGGCATCTTCACAATGTATCTTCCGTCTAAACCACGGCGAGTAGTTTCCTTGTAGTAAGTTTCACATTGATCTTCTTGAGATTGATCAGTGTTTGCTTTTGTTACGTCTTCACACTCCCAAAATTTCGTTATTTCGGACAAGTCGAGTAGGGTGACGTGACAGTTAAACGTTTCTAGTTTTCCACACAAAATCCATCCCAGCTGTGTCTGTTGAGCAACTGGTGATTTTGGTGCGCCCTTTAGTATTCCGTCTTGGATTATTTCTGCGTATACGTCAGCTCCAAGCAGTATGTCAACAGCCCTTGAAATGTTGTAGTCAGGGTCTGCTAGTTTTAAGTTTTGCAAGTGTGACCACTCAGGTCGTTCAAATGTGTAGTTTGGTAGTTTGTTGATTAATTTCTTCATAATCAACGCCTCAGTGTCGAAAGTATATTCGGAGTGGATTGATTTGCATGTTAGCTTCAGGCGCCCTTTACAGTCGCCCGATACAGTACCAACTCCCGATATCTTTGCAGTCATTTTGCTTCTCGGCAGCCTCAGCAGTTGTGCTGCATTTTCAGTTATCAAATTAACTTGTGAGCCCTGGTCTACGAGCGCACGAAGAGCGATGTAAGTGCCATCTAACGATTTGACCTTGATCTGGACGGTTGTAAGTAAAACCTCCATCTCGTTGGTTGATAGGTGGTTTGAACTTGGTTCAGTTTCCTTTGGTCGTTGACCTGAACGCTGATTTTCATAGCTCGGTAAAGGTGTATTTTTGTTGTAGTTGTTGTAATGTAAGAGCGTATGATGTTTCATATTGCATTCCTTACACGTTTTTGTAGAGTTGCAAGTCTGGTTTTCGTGTTTGAACAAACAGTTTTTGCATATCCGCAATTTTGCAACTGTGTTGTTACGTTGCTTAGTATCCATGTCCACAAATTGCTGACATTTCATTAGAACATGATTGTTTTTACAAAGAGGGCATTGCCCATACGAAGTGTGGTAAGTTTTCGGATGCCATTTTTTCTGATCGTAGTTTTTTCGAAACGTATGTTTTTCGTTTTCAGTTGATTTTCCTGAATTCTGTACCTCTTTCTTCGAAGTTTTCATGGTTTCAAACGCTGTAAACTGGTTTTCTAAGAACATTAGAAATTCATGAAGTGTTGGTACCTCTCTGTTGTCGTTTAAGTCTTTTATATATTCGTTGTATGTGCCACAGTCTAGTTTTAGTGACATCACATGGACAATCATAGATTCTCCACCGGTTGTATCAAGACCCATATTTGTCAAGCCGTTTAGACATTCCGTTGTTACGTCATGTAGCTTCTTCAAGTTGTAAGCGTCAGGCTTCTGTATGACAGGCAACTGTAGCATAGTGTTCATATAGGCTGAGAACTGTAGTCGACGGTTATCGTACCGTTGATTCAATATTTCCCAGCATGAAGCGTAGTTGTTGGCGCTGATGCCCAGGTGTTGCACCAGCCTTTCTGCTTCGCCTTTCAGTTTGGTCTTCAGATGCTGCATTTTTTGTGCGTTATTCAGCGACGGGTTTTTGTGTATGGTCTCCAGGAATAGATCTTTAAACGATGTCCACTTGCTGTAGTGTCCTGAAAACTCTGGTATCTCGATTTTCGGTGCTGAACGTTCGTGATGAGCGTTAGACCATATTTTGCCTTTCAGGCGTTTTCTTGTTTCGTCGTATTTGGATTCCATGCTGTAGAACATGTCATAGTATGTCTGATTCGATCCTTTTAGTAGGGCTTCCAGTTCCCAGTGAGTGTTGTCAAGAGCATCCCATTTCGACTTCAAGATTGACAAGTGATCATCAAGTTCCCATTTTTCAGCTAGGCCTTCATAGTCAATTTTAGCCATAGCACGATCCATCGCCTTGAAGTTACATTCTTGCTTAGTCAGTAGCGTCTTTGTCTTCTCATCAAGCTCTCCCCCTGAGGACTCCGTAAGGTCGAATTTGACGTTTTCTCCTGCAACTTGTTGTAACATACTCGTAATGTCGGCTCTAGTCGTTTCATACATAGTTTTTGTCTTGCCGTAGACATCTTCCACAAAGTAGTTTATGTTTTTATCTTCAATTTCCTGCAAAAGCAATGTGTGCCTTGCATTGAAATCCATCCATTGAGCTTCTAATGAAGACAGTCGCTTGTTCAAGTAATCAGTTGTTTTTCTTGTCTTGCTATCCTTTTTGTAGTTGTTGCATAATGTTTTTATGTTTTCGAAACACGTAGACTGGAGTTGTAGCTTATTCATCTTGATTTGTTAGACAAATAGCTTCCTTATAGTTTACAAGATAACTTTCCTTACGTATTTGAAGTCTCTTCTAGTTATAGTTGAAGGCGCTTCCAGTAGTCGAAGGCTCTTCCAGTAGTTGAAGTTAGTTTCAGTAGTTGACGACTCTTCTAGCAATCGAAGACTCGTCCAGTAGTTGAAGTCAGTTCTGCAGGTGACGGCTCTTCTAGTAGTCGAAGACTCACCCAGTATCTGCAGCTGGCTCCGGTACTCAATGTGCCTGTACTCGAGCTAAGTATATGCGCCTTCTCAATCCAACTGGGGCGACCCTCTTCCGGGAGACCAGCTGAACCGATTCGCTACCGTACAAGAGACACAAACACACTAAGATACGCGAAGGCTCGAAGGACCATAAATGTACGGGTTGTAAGTCCGTACATGTAATTCGTCGTGAAGGTTTGTAAGTTAAGTTTAGTGAAGAGAAACGCGTTCCACTAAGATGCAGTTAAGTTTATTGAGAGTAAGTTACAGTACTTGAGCGGAGGCGATTATTTCTCTCAGTTGTTGATCGTCACACACTTGTATGTTTACTACGATTAAATTAGTTAATAAGGTTATTTTTATAACGCGCAATCGTGACGCGCATCGCTGGTCTAAAGTAGGTTACAGCGTAAGCAGAAAAATGTACGGCGATGAGACCGTACACCTATGGGGGATGTCCATCAAAGTTTGTACCTCCATTATTCAGACTATAGCGCCGTACTTAGCTTTAATTTTTAATTTGTGTGTAGATCAGGGAGTCTTCCCGGATCTAATGAAACATAGTAAGGTTATACCACTTTTTAAATCCGGGGACAGTAAAGACACGAATAATTATAGACCAGTATCGGTGCTGCCGGTTTTCAGCAAGATATTTGAAAAGATAATGCTAAATCAAATGCTCATTCATTTTAATACGAATAACATCCTACACGATAAACAGTATGGTTTTACCAAAGGACGTTGTATGACCGGCGCTGGTGTCACCTTATTAAAACACATCTTTGATGCGTGGGAAGAGGCACAAGATGCTATAGGTGTTTTCTGCGACCTGTCGAAAGCGTTTGATTGCGTTAATCATGAAACATTACTTTTGAAACTTGAGCATTACGGGCTAGGCCAATCAGCGTTGAGTTTAGTAAAATCTTATTTAAATGATAGACAGCAATTAGTTCAAATAAACGGTGTCAATTCGTCCGGGTTAACCGTGAAAATGGGGGTACCCCAGGGTTCAATTTTGGGTCCTTTCTTATTCCTAGTCTACATTAACGATTTACCCCATCTATTGAATAACAATTTAAACATGGTGTTATTTGCTGATGACACTTCTTTGATTTTTAAAATAAATAGACGTAAGAGTAACGTTGACGACGTAAATGACGTCTTGCGACAGGTTCAAAATTGGTTCACGGCAAATAATTTAGTTTTAAATGTTAAAAAGACTAAGTGCGTAAAATTTGCCTTGCCGAATGTCAAAAGTACTGATTGTGACATTATCTTGGGTAGGGAGAAGCTAGAATTTGTCGATAAAACGGTATTCCTGGGGATCACGCTAGACTCAAGGTTGCAATGGGGTCCTCATTTAATATCACTTGCAGGGCGGCTAAGTTCGGCAGCTTATGCTGTTAGAAAAATTCGTCAGTTTACTGATGTAGATACCGCGAGGCTAGTCTATTTTAGTTACTTTCATAGTATAATGTCTTACGGTATCTTACTATGGGGAAGGGCTGCAGACATTGATTCAATTTTTATTCTGCAAAAACGAGCCATCAGAGCGATATACAATCTTCGCCGGCGCGATTCTCTAAGGGAACTGTTTAAGGACATTAACATCATGACGGTACCTTGTCAATATATTTATGAAAACATCATGTACGTTAGAAAAAATTTACATCTTTTCAGTAAAAACGGTGACAGACATAATTATGTTACTAGAAATAGGGACCAATTAATCCAACCAGGTTTCAGGCTGGCTAAAGTAGCATCATCTTTTATGGGGTACTGTATAAAATGTTACAATAAAATACCTCCTCACATTCTAGAACTGAATGAGACGAAATTTAAAACTTGTATAAAACGCACACTATGCAGGCAAGCATATTATAAGTTGGGGGATTACATCGCTGATAAAAATGCTTGGCTAAATGCTGGTCCCGCTCCGCAGCCATTAGGGCGCAAGAACAATTAGTGATGGGCAAAAAAGTTTTGAACTATTGTTGGAGCTGCTGAAGACTGTATGAATATATTTGTATTGTATAAACTCAATTTCTTTTAGTATTATATAACTGCCCAGCATATGTGTGAGTACTATGTTCCGACTGTAAATCTACCTATGTGTCGTTGGTTGACTTCTGTGTGCCCTGACATTTGAGTGTGTCATGCTCTCTCTAATTTCTCTCTGATGGTGGCACATGTGTTGGATCATTCGGTTCCCTTCATAATGGTTGAGCTGAGTGGTGCCGATCCATGCGTCATGTTCGTGAACGGGCGCCATCAGTTGGGATTGGTCATAACTTAGCTGCCTCGGCCTGTTATTGCATTTTTATGTTGAAGTTGTTTGTTACTCTAGACGCTTTTACGTGCACGTCTTTTTGCATCGTTCTCACATATATGTATTTATTTCTTAACAAGAATGATGTAACCAAAAACTTGTAATTGAAACTGATGGAAAAGAGTGTCCGTGGAGTTTCTTGCAAATTCTTCTCCATTGAGATCTACTGACGTTTGCGAATTTGCAACTAGAGTCATATTTTTTTTTGTTTGACAATTCAAAATTACCTTTAAGGTTTATTTGAAATAAACTATTTTGATTTTGATTTTGATTTTGAAACCTCAAAACCTAGCGCTATCGGTCTAGTCTGTCTGTCCGTCTGTCAACAGGCTGTATCTCATGAACCGTGATAGCTAGACAGTTGAAATTTTCACAGATGATGTATTTCTGTTGCCGCTATAACAACAAATACTAAAAACAGAATAAAATAAATATTTAAGTGGGGCTCCTATACAACATACGTGATTTTCTTGCCGTTTTATGCGATAATGTTGGCCAGTTTTAATTCTAGTACCTAATATATAACTGCACAGTTCATGTGTAATACTTACTTGTTTTAATACTTTATACCTGTACGTAGTATAGTGTGTAGTGTTATTCTGGGTGCATCGTCCTCACATGTATGAATTTTATTAACGTATGTACTTTTGTAAATATTGTAAAACACTTATTTTTTTTAAAGAGTAACTATGGATATCTTGTGCGTTCTTCTCCAAAAAAGCAACTTTGCCGAATACACGGTAGAATCAATTTTTATTACTTGTAAATTTTAGTTGTTGATGTTCAAAAGTGCCTCTTTGGCCTAGTTGAAATAAATATATTTGACTTTGACTTTGACCCTGAAATCTAGAACGAGTCAAGAACAAGTTTCAGATATTAAGTTTGTTATTGGAAAACAAACTTAACATGATGTTATTTGACTCGTACTAGCGTCGGCGTCGGGGATCCGCTAAGTAAATAAAATAAACTGCTGTTAACGTTCTGTGTATGATTCTGCTGTCTCCGTGGTTATGTATTTCTCATACTACAATTCCGAGACCTCTATCATTTGACTGGCCGATTAGCTGCATTTCCAAATACATGTTAAAATGAATTCATTCATTCAAATTCATCCGATAGTTAATTTTGATTCGCCAGTTGTGTGATTGTTGAAGACTCTTATGCTGCATTCCTCTATGATTCTTTCGTTGTCGCTGAAGGAGCTGATGAGCTTGTTTGAGTCCACCTCATACCTTGTTTTATGTATATTATCGCGCCCAAGTGATTGGCTTTCTGATCATTTATTTTGTCGTAGTTTAGGATGATAATTTTTTCATTTGCTAGACTGATTTTGGCTTCGTTTAAGACGGCAATGTCTACATGATACTTCTAAATCAATTGTTTTATTTTAACTTTTTTCTGATACCCTGTATGTGTCTCATACTGCCTTTAGCTGAGTAGGACATCTCTAAGTTATTTCATGACTGTCATAAACTTTTCCATAGTTTTGCCGAATATGGAATATTTATCTTCTGTTGTTAGTTTAATGCATGACTGGCAAATATTTTTTGGAATTGTCTATTTAGTGGCTTATATTGTTATGATAACGAAAAAAAATGTATCTCAATGTGTAATTTTTTAGGAGGGTGAGGGGTACATATTTAAATTTATATAGCCTATGTCTCTTCCACAATTGAGGTGAATCTAACGACACCTCATATGTCATAATTCGTCAAGCCGTTTGGGCTGTAGAGCGTGCTATTGAAATGGACATACATACATACGCTCTTAAAACATTACACTGCCGCAGTCGGGTTAAAAAACATTATCCTCCCGCAGTCGGGTAAAAAGAAGGGTGTTATAAATTTGACGTGTGTACCTGGGTATATTTGTGTATCTGTCTGTGGCATCATAGCTTCTAAACGCGTGAGGCGGTTTTGGTTTAGTTTTTTTTGTTTCAAAAGTGACTTTATCTAGAGTTATGTTTGATGAAAATCGGTTTAGCCATTCAAAAGTTTTGGGCGTTTTACTGTTTTTGTACTGGATCGGGATATTTTCGCAAGATATCGGGTCATAATTGGATAGATTGACGATCGAAGCGTATACTACAAGAAACATTATGTAGTTTAAAAAGCATGCAATAAAAAATTGTTAGGGTTTTTTTTTATTTTTGTATTTTACTTGTTGAATATTTCTCAATACCTAAACAGATTTTTTAATGCTAATTTCCTAATTGATTTTACTTATACTTTTACATGCCCATCAGGTAAAGCTGGCGGCTTTTGAAGAATCAGAATGTGCCAGAATATATCGACCTCATCGGCACTTGGAGCGCGGCTACGATCATGAGAAGCAAATGTGCTATGGATCTCATGGACAAATTGTTGATACATGTGAGGTAAATCAATTTATGGAAACTAAATTACGAAGGTCTTAGAAATCTGTAAACTTGGTATGGAGCTCAAATGGAGTTTTGAAGAACACATGGCAAGGCGCGATGGTAGGAGGAGGTAGGCAGTCGCTTCATGTATAAAACTTGCTGGAAAAAACCCAATGAAGTTAAATACTTTAATTTTAATATGTAAAAGTAAAAAAAAAAACCTGGCGAAGTGCGAGTCGGACTCGCGCACGAAGGGTTCCGTACCATTATTGCAAAAAACGGCATAAAAATCACGTTTGTTTCAGGGAGCTCCACTTAAATATTTATTATATCTGTTTTTAGTATTTATTGTTATAGCGGCAACAGAAATACATCATCTGTGAAAATTTCAACTGTCTAGCTATCACGATTCATGAGATACAGCGTGGTGACGGACAGACAGACAGACCGTCTTCATAATAGGGTCCCGTTTTGAACCTTTGGGTACGGAAACCTAAAAACTATAAAAACACGCTTTAATTAAAAACCAAACTAAAAAGTAAAAAATAATTTTCAACACATTTAAATTAAGAATAGTGAGATTCAATTTTTAATTTTGAATCCAGGGGGTCCAAAACATATAAAGCTTATAAAAGCGCGTTAAAATGGTTTGGTAAATTGATTCATTGATCATAACAAGAATAACCAGTGATTTGTAGCGAGCCTGCCGTAAAGATGGATCGGGCGTAGTTAGGTATCATCACTCATCCAGGTTCTAACACTCTCAATGTCCTTCGTGACTTGTCAACAGGGCGACAGCGGTGGACCTCTGCAGTATAATAAGGATGGCATCAGGTGCCGGTTCAGCGTCATCGGTGTGACGTCATACGGCAAGAACTGCGGCATCCTCGGCTCAGCCGGCATGTACACCAGGGTCTCCTACTACGTGCCCTGGATCGAGAGCATCGTGTGGCCTGAGGAGACTGAGGCGAAGAGGAAGAAGGACGAGCAATGGCTAGCTAGATGGCTTAATGACTCATAAAATAAAAAAATAAATATATGACTAACCAGACTTAACGCTGTTTTTATTTCTCAATAGCTTCTGCCAGCGGCTTAGCCCGCGTCAAACTTTTATCCTATCCTATGTGCTATTCCTGACTTTAATCTATCTCTATGTCAAATTTCATCCAGATCCGTTCAACCGTGCTGGCGTGATTGAGTAACAAACATACACACATCCAAAATCTCACATCCATTTTTTTATATTTCTTCGAATCAGTCGCGTCGCTGGCTCGACAATCTTCTTTGGCCCAAAACTTCGCCACTTCTATTAGGCATACTTGCTACGCCACTTGGCATAGTCGGTGGACGCACGTAGATCACTTTGGTTGCATGTTTTGGGGTACAAAGGGCAGGATAGGAAGCATAGTTTGCGACTCGGCCCAAATGCACACCCTGCAGCTGTTCGGTCGAGCACCATTTTGTGAGGTTGGAGTGACACCTTCCTACTTTGATTCTGAGGCATTTCAAAGACTTCCAAGTAGACCACGGAAAGTTAGACCGTGCGGGCAGATGCTCTATTGGTGAAAGACAATGATCGGGTGAGGGAAATGTGTTTTTATGTAGGTAACTACTAATATTTTTACTGTATTATTTTTTCTGGTAGTGTTTGAAATTCGTCGTGCGGGAACTAGTATCGCTGAATTTAATATACCTGCTGAAGTTAGTAATAATAGTAACAGTTTCATATCTGAGGTACAGCGTACGAAGCTGCTGTAATCTAGGAACGACTCACACTTGACAGAGTGCACCGGGACGGATGTAACCGCAGTGGAACGGATGCGCGGGCATGCCATATTTACGACTATCGTAGATATTTAATGATTAAGTCAAGTACCTACTAAGCAAAAACCCTAAAATCATACTAAACAAATTAGTTGGACAAGCATCGCCAATATGCCACAGTGAAGTGTAAAGTGTGAGTTTACAAATAAAAACTATATTTCATGTGTCACGGGGAGACAGCACAGTTATGTGGAACTTGACCAACATTATTCCATGAAAAACAACACACGATGCAGTAACTTTGAGCAGCCTACCTAGTAATGGCTCTTCCTGGATTATACGCATAATTTCTGTGCCACAGAGATGATAGTTTTGCTTATTCACATATTCGCAGAGATTATAATCGATGAAAAGTTGTCTTCCTCGTGGTCGTGATTTAGAATGGATTGACGTATTGTAGGTTACACGCGCGTGGACGTTACTAGCTATATTTTATATTTTACTTCACAAATGTCGAAGCAGAATTGTTGAAGAAGAATTATAGCATCTGCCGGTAAAGTGATGAGTTTGTGCATTCTGTACAGTCTAGATTTGGGTATTCCAATAAGTTTACGCTAACAAAGGCTTCATCAGGAAGTGAGAATTTAATTATGCACTATTTTGTATACCACAGTGATGGTTTTTCTGTCTGGTGCCAAAATGACCAGGCTGCTAATACTGACTCTGGAACAGGCATTGCCCGTGTGAGATGCAATATTTCCTTAAATATATGCCTTCTACCCTTAATGACTGACCCTGAGATTTATTTTTCGTAATTTCAAAGCAGACCTTAAGGGGGAATTGTAATCGTTTAAAGTCAAAGACATAGTCAGAGGGTATCAGTAGTATTCGAGGTATGAAAATGATTCCCCACGAGCAAATCCAGTAGGTAGATAGGTAATCATTCATACTAACTTTAACACCCTTTTTTACCCGCTTAAGGGATGATATTAAAAAAATCCTTAAATGGGTTTTCTTTAATTATATTGAAGAGCAGAAATATTAAGTTTCAGGTAATTTTGATGATAAACAATTAAATTTTCTTAAAAACTTTAACAGTCTTCCTTAACCCTTTAAAGGAGTGTTTTTTATTTTATATTTAGAAGCCACTTGCATGCATATTTTATTAATTTCAAATTAAAAATGACAGTTGTTTCATACAAACTTTCAGCCCCTATTTAACACCTCTAGGGGATGAATTTCTAAAAATCCTTCCTTATTCCTTGTCTACATTAAAAGGGAATCTCTGTGTAAAATTTCAGCTTTCTAGGTTCAAGGATTTGAGCTTGGCGTTAATGAGTCAGTCAGTCAGTCAGTCAGTCAGGACTTCTTTTTATTTACATAATAAGAGATACATAATTTATCTAGTAGTAGACACGCTTTGATCGACAATTTATTGAACACGTTATTATGATTCGATATCTTGCGAAAACACCTCGATTCAAACAGTAAAACGCCCTTAACTTTAGAATGGCTGAACCGATTTTCATCAAATAAAGCTAAGAACACTCTCAATAATATCTCTCATATCATCTCTCTCTTTTATAAAAAAAAAACAAAATCGAAATCGATTAATCCGTTTTGGAGCTATAGAATAGAATATCTTTAGTCGAGTATCCATGACTCTAAAGACGGTTAGTAAAACTTACAACTATGTTAGTAACACAGATATTAACAAATTGACATAACAAAACAAAACAACTAATAACAGTGGATCACCGTTGTGACAAACCATGTGAGATCGCACAACAGCGACCCACGAAAACACAGTCTAGGCGACTTGAGATCATACCTAGGATACTGTTGGAGCTGCCCCACACCCGGCGATCCATGGATGCGCACCTTTTGCGCATGGTTGTGTAGAAACAATCCACATGCGCATCAGCAAACATCCCCGATGCACTACAGAAGTGAGGCAGCCCCACCAGCATCCTAAACGCATTATTGTACTGAATACGGAGAGCGTTGTACGATTTTTGCGTACATCTAGCCCACAAGCTGCTCGTGTAAAAGGAAGTACAGTAGGCTCGAAAGAGCGTTACTTTGACCGAAAGTGAGCATCGTGCAAACCTGCGAGCCAGCATGTTCCGGTTCAATGTCGTCATCATCTTTGAGATTGGGGGTTAATATATGACCTAGATATTTCAACTTATGGACTCTTTTTAAAGGCGTGCCATACAGTAAAACAGGAGGCATCTTATTAGGGCTTACCCCCAGCCTCAAAGACCATGATCTCAGACTTCTTGATGTTATATGCCAGATCATGTAACTTAGCATACGCCTCACACTGGGCAACCAGTTTTCTCAACCCACAGATTGACGCACTCAGCAGCAACATGTCGTCCGCGTATCTGATATTATTAACGCAGACACCGTCTACGTAACATCCAACCCTGGTACTGCTGAGCTCGGCAATGAGTTCGTTCACATACAGGTTGAAGAGCGTAGGTGAGCTCAACCCACCCTGCCTCACCCCACACACAGACCCGCACACACAACATGCCAGAGACCGATACACAAATACACAAATACACCCGTCAAACTTATCCCCCGACGGAAAAAGAGGGGTGTTATACCCTCTTTTTCCGTCGGGGCTTAAAAATGATAGGAGATGATTATTGAGATGGTTTTGAATAGAGGTGCATGTAAGAAGACATGCTGTGTGGACCCCAAATAATTGAAAATGAAAACTAAAGACTGCTAAATGATAATATGTATTAGTTGTGCATGTGCTGGGCAGAAAGAAGAGTACTTACATATACATTTCATTCTTACTGAGAAAGATTCCGTGAAAAACTTTTAACAAAAAAAAAACAAACCGGCTTCCAAAACAAAACACTGCAAAGCGAGAAATAACTTTCTTTTCCAAAGTCGGTGCCTTTGGTACCTATTGTTTGCCGTTTTTCGCCGCCGACTTCGGAAAAGAAAGTTAATTTTCGCTTTGTAGAGTTTTGTCTTTGAAGTCGGTTTGATAGGTATATATATATATATATAATTATGGTAAAAAGTTTTTTTATTTATCTCATTTTAGTTTTGTTAATTCCATGAAAATCATTTATAGCCAAAGTAAATCTCATGACGATTTCAATAAGCCCAAACACGACTAGGATCCATTGTTTTATTTCGGAGTTCGAGTGCCTACCTTCCGGCTTCATCATCAGATCAGTTCGATGTTACCATTTTCTTCAGTGCCATTTATTTAAAAGTATTTGCTTCGTCATAGTCGGTTAGTTATTAGATATATCTTATACCCGTGACATACCTAGCATTAAGGAGTTCCAGTGCCCATTTGTGGTTTTCTTCATCAGTTCCATTTCACCAAATGACAATTTCTGAGTGTAAATGATTGCATTGTTGATAAAAATATCAAAATCGTTATATATATGCGTATAATATTTAAGGATTTCCCTCGATTTCTCTGGGATGTCATCATCAGATCCTGGTTTCCTATCATGGTACCACCCTTGGGATATCTCCTTACCAACAAAAAAATAATCATCAAAATCGGTTCATAAACGACGAAGTTATCCGCGAACACACATAAAACAAATATATATATATATATATAGGTACGTTCGAATTGAGAAAACTCCTCCTT
Source organism: Orthosia gracilis (assembly GCA_947562075.1). Lineage (NCBI taxonomy): Eukaryota > Metazoa > Arthropoda > Insecta > Lepidoptera > Noctuidae > Orthosia > Orthosia gracilis. Next base: position 63,880,871 of record OX387265.1, read on the forward strand.
TATTGAAGTCGGTTAAAAATTATGACAGACTCCAACCACCTTATATTGGTTTACATAGTGACAATAAAGGAAAGGGATAGCGTGACATTGAGACACAGAACGGTATGGAAGAAGCAAACGTGTTGCCCCGAGCCCAAGTAGCATGAGATAAGGATACAGAAGAAGTTTATTCAGATTTAATTTTATGTAATTTTAATCTTAGTTTGAGCATGCTTTTAAATATTTATATTTTGTCACTACTATTGACTTGACTTATCTGTGACACAGATTTTTACCTAGCTCAGAAGTCAAGGCTTCAATAGCTTTGGTGAAACATAATAATGATTATAGAATACATCTGGTTTTATCCTCCGACTGCACAGCTTGATTTTCTTCTAGTTTACGTCTTTTTAGTTCACTTTTTAAGCTGTCGAGTTTTTTGATTTTTGAATTAACTTTTTTATTATTCATAACTTTTTAGTTATTTTTTTTAAGAGTTAGGTACATTTAAATATATATATGTGTTATATATTTTTTGAAATTACCTCTTAAAACCCTTTATTTTGATACGCCAGGAGAAAAAAAAATTGGTGCCCCACAAAATGGCGCCCAAAATTTGCCATTTTTCTATTTTCCAATTTTAATGTAGCCAGTGACACTCGCAGGGTTAAGACGAATCATTTGACGTAAGAAACATCAAAATTGGCCAACACGTTTGGTCTCAAGAACGGCACATAGGAACATACATACATACATAGACTGACAAACACATTACTCTCCTTCGGCAGTCGGATAAAAATATTTGATTTCATTTGAAAAAGGTTTGTCGCAAATCTTAGAAAATCCCATCAGCCGTTCTTTCACCGCAACCACAAAATCTGAAATTACGTATGTAATAAGAGTCCAATTATAATTTTCCACTCAAACATCCATGTAACGTTAATAAAAGCGTGTAAATGAGTGGCGAAAATTACTTTGAATCTAACTTGCGGTATTAGTTTCGGCGCGAGCGCACAGAGCAATACGCATGCGCGAATAACATGGCGAAGGATAAATTCATAGTTTTAATTTTCGCCATTAGTTGTTCATGCAGTGGATTTTGCCAACTCAACCTTAGTGAAGGTAAATCTCTTCATTACCTATAATATATACCCAATAGCTCACATCTGAGGCTCTAGGCAATACCTAAATGTTAGTGATCACGTGACTGTTCGATAGCGCTTGACGATCCCATACATTTTTGACATTTCAACAATCGCTATCACGACGCTTTCGTTGGTAAAATGTCACTTGTCTAGAACCTGATCTCGAGGCATAACGCTAAGGCACTTGTCGCACTACCTACGAGGAAGTGATTAGCTATCAACTATTTTATCGCTAAAGAATTGGACAAAAGATATAGACCCCGTGTCAATAAAAGAGACACATATATTTATAGAATATAAGAACTCTTTCACCAGTAGTTTATCGCAGCGACAAGATCTATAAAAGATAAAACTCGCTCAGCGATGCTTGCTTAGCGGTCAGAACTCACGCTGAGAGACCCACCAGCGATTATTTCTATCTACTGTGCGGATCTGAGTGCTAGCTAACAGTTATTATGGTGAGAGTTAGAACACAAGAACATTAGCTTACCGTACCGATCGACAAAACTATCGGAACTACACACTATCGCTTCTCGCTGGTCACCAACTCGTATCTAGTTTCTAGCTCTACTCGCTTCGTACTGATCGTCGGCGGTGGGATTTAAGGTCCCGTCACGTAAAAAGAACGCTGAGTGAAAGTGGAGGGGATGTGCCTGCGCATGGGTACAGTCGCGTTCTAAAGTACTAAGATATTGTTTTATAGTATTAGAGTAATTGTTTTATTGTAGAATCACGATAGTTACTTTACTGAGCTACCTACTTAGTAATTTATAAGAGGCTGGATTTACATTAGATAATTTTTACTTGAGCATTATTTATTATTTCGATCTTATCATTATAAACTATCTCCTTTTTCAGCTTCTTTCTTCATACAGTATTTTTCTTTCCTTCATTTTTAAAACCATCGTCATGCAAAGAAAGTTGTGTGTGCGATTGTATTTTGATAACGAAGCGAACGAAGCGTGATTGCAGCGCGGGAAGCATGTGTCAACTGACGAAACAATAGCGTGCGCGCACACAAATACTGGCGGAGCGTTCCCCGTCGCGCCCCCTTCATAATCCCCTTCAGTTTGATCGATAAATCGCTCCGTGCGCATATTCAAGGCCAGCGTCGATGCATCAATATCTTGAATAGCTATAGGCTCGAAATATCGGTAACGCGAATGACTGTATTTCGAAATACGCGACACTGTATCGCGATATTTGGGAAAAGTAATTATTGTATTTTTTCCAATTGCTGGAAATTATATGTTTCAGGTTCTACTTGCACCACCAACAATGTAAATAACGGAACATGTGTTCGACTGTTCCGCTGTGGGTCTGCTGTTTTGACATACCTGTATGTAAGTATGATTCGACCGTTTCCCAACTTTGTTGGCCACGACTTCCCGTCTTACTGGACAAAGCTAAATAGCTGTTGTTTACATGGAGCGATTGTCTATATCTGATCTTCCACTAACCCAATCCAGCTATAGGTTAATACGATATTACCCCTGTGCAAGACTGGTTGTTAGTTGTTCTAGGGTTTAGAAGACCCAGTTACTGTGTTGTAGAGGTCGGACAGGCGGTCGCTCCATGTAAAATACTGGTACTCACCTGAATCCGATTAGACTGCGGGAGCTTATAGTTGGGGTAAGACTAGGCAGATTGGCTGAAGATCTTCGAATGACGGCCGGGGAGCAGTCAGGCTTAAGGTTGCCCTAGTCGACGGCACCAACTATTTTGTGCCCGGGGTTAAAATGCATGCTATCTCATCCAACAACACGTGCGAAAGAGAAAGATACTGTGATGAGCAATAAGAAGCTAGTTCGCATACGAATACACACTTTTGCAAATTTGTATCGAAATTGATGATGATTTACGACGAAAACGAGCGCGCGAAATTTTATAAGCAGAAGCTTTGGTAATATGGATATCATGAAAAATCTACTAAATGTATCTGTTCAAAATAAAATTATTTGCATTTTTTAAGTACTAATCTATCCCTGTATGGTGACTGTTTTGCATTTTCCTTCTTCTTATGGTATTTATTTGCGCCCAAAGATGCGTTAAAGTTAGTATTGAAATATGGAACTTTCGACGCTCATAATTTTAAAATATATATTTTTTTACTTTTTGTTTCCATACAGGGCAAGATCGCCAGACTACGTTTTGTATAGAATAATGTTCGACTAGGGCAACCTTAACGTGCCTTCCAAGACATGAAATGTATGTGAGCGCACATACCGATACTGGTGGACTGGTGGCATAAAATAAAATATAAACAAAACACAGAGCGTAAAATCGTTGTAATTTGACGTAGTGTCGTGTGTTGTATATTGTAGCCAATTCACTACGAAGAGAATTCTCAATTTCAGCGAAACGCGGGCTTCACAGATGATAAACAACTCCCAGAACTTCCGGAAATATGCTCTTACAGGAATGATGAGCCCGTGGTCTGCTGCACCGATTGCGTGTTCAGTGAACATGATGAGTAAGTAGCCCTTTTAAAACGACTTTCCAAAAAGGAGGAGGTTCTATGTTCGACGTAACGTTTTTTTTTTTTGTGTATGTTCACCGATTTCCCCGCCAATTGTGAACCGATTGAAATTTCTTTTTTTGTTTGAAAGAGTATGTTCCCAAATTGGTCTCATTTTAATTTGGATAAAATCTGATGAAGTACTTGGGAGATATACAAGAGAACTCTTCAATAAATGAAGGCAAATCTCTCGGGATTGCTGCAATCATGCGATTGTCTGTTTATTGTTAATACCATTTCATAACATAACATCACGACAGTATGTTGTACGCAGATGTGTACAGTTCACGTTGGTGATATCTCATTTCACCGATTATGTTTAAGTTACATGATATTTAGGTAATCTATTTTGGCATTATAGGTACCTTACTAAAGAACTTGCCATTAGGTACAACAAAAATTGAAAAATATAAAAAAACTTTTTACAAAAAAATACTACCGACTTCCAAACAAAAAAAGAATTAACTTTCTGTTTAGAAGTCGGTGTCCATAACGCACAAATAGGGAACCCTCCTTGACCTACGTACCTGTACCTACCCCACTTACCTAGCTACCTGTACCTACCCTACTTACCTAGACCTACCCACCTTACTTACCTTGCTATCTACCAAGATCGAACGTTCGCTGCACAGAATACTTTTTACTCTAGGTTTATTAGAAGAATATCGACTTCATATAAAAAAGTAAGGACAGATTTTCTGCGCACCATCTAGTAGCATTCTAAAATACCACACTGAAACGAAAACATAAAAAATACTTATCCATAGCTCGAACACGCATTCTTGGGCGTAGTAGGCCACCGCGTTTCTCATTAAGCTATCCAGACGTGCACCAGCAATGGCGAAATTACGAACCACATTGCACACACCTCAACGTCATTATTGACATAAGCTTTTAACTGCGGCCCCGTAAAGGTGCGCGGCGGGCGGGTGGTAGGCACCCTACCTTCCTACCATTTATTTTATAGTATCATTCTTCCGGAAAATCTTAACACCACTATTCAGAAAATGACGCCAAATGCACAACGCCATCTATCTAATATGGAGTTAAACAGTCCGAGTATCTGAACTGCGTATGTTGTGATATTTTACTTCTAATAATTTAAATTCATCTAACTTTTGATAGAGTGAACCGATTGCGATGAAACCAAAACTAAGTAATACTTCAAGTTATGCACCATTTTTATGTATTCAAGTTATCTTCATTGGTTTCGTACATTTTACGTGATGCGTGCACAAATAAACAGACAGAAATTCCAAAAATACTGGAAATGGCTTCTGTTGGTATCTTTTAACAAACTGACCTTTTTTTTCGATGTACAAAAGCGTCTATTCTATACATTTATTATATGTATTGATTACATTTATTATATGGATTGCCTAAAAATAATCCCTACACGTTTTTGTCCCATATTTTTTTCAGAATTTCACGAAATTCAATAAAAAATATGGGGTTTAAACTCCCTAGGTGGAATGTTTTTATAGATAAAATACACTTAATTGTATCGATAAGCCGACAAATACACTTATTTGACGGCCTTAAAGTTTTATTAATAGGAGTCCGGACACATTGTATATTATAGCACCTTTTTGGTTGGTACATCTACAGTAAACACTATTCTCAAGTTGTGACTTTTCATCCTTCATATTTAGCATCCAGTCTGGTCTACTCATTAGCTTGTTATGTCTTTAGCGCTTCTTAGCACTGTTTAAGAATAAGAATAATTTATTGTTAAGAAATTACATCCAAATGCGTTGTATCCTGGAACTCACACTAGGATTCCCTGTGTCGTGAGATCCAGGCTCCTTCGTTCATGTTGCTTCATCGTCGACCACATCATCGCTTACCATCAGGTGAGATAGTGGTCAAGCGCAAGCCTAAAATCAATAAAAAAAAAAAAAAAAAAAAAATGTATAATACGTTACAATAAATTTCTTAATAAAATTTAATCTTCTTGTAATTTGCAAGAAAAGGAAAATAAAATAAAAAGCTAATACTTAAAGAAAACAGTATATAACCAAGTATATATAGTTATGTATAGTATGCAGGTACCTATGTTGTGTAGGATTGTGATGGTGTGTATGTATGTGTGGTGATGAGTGGATGTCTTTGTTTGTAGCTTTAGAATTGTCCTGCGGTTAATTATCCTCTGAGAGGTATACCTCTACTACACTGTACTATAGTCCAGTTGAGCCCACTGATCCATGATGCTATTCCATAAGCAGTCATGCTTACACTACTGGGTTACAAGCATCATCTTTGTGAGAGGCAGTAGACAATAATCATGTTGTTAATTATCCTCTGAGAGGTATACCTCTACTACACTGTACTATAGTCCAGTTGAGCCCACTGATCCATGATGCTATTCCATAAGCAGCCATGCTTACACTACTGGGATACAAGTATCATCTTTGTGAGAGGCAGTAGACAATAATCATGTTGTTAATTATCCTCTGAGAGGTATACCTCTACTACACTGTACTATAGTCCAGTTGAGCCCACTGATCCATGATGCTATTCCATAAGCAGCCATGCTTACACTGCCGGGATACAAGAATCATCTTTGTGAGAGGCAGTAGACAATAATCATGTTGTTAATTATCCTCTGAGAGGTATACCTCTACTACACTGTACTATAGTCCAGTTGAGCCCACTGATCCATGATGCTATTCCATAAGCAGCCATGCTTACACTACTGGGATACAAGTATGATCTTTGTGAGAAGCAGTAGACAATAATTATGTTGTTAATTATCCTCTGAGAGGTATACCTCCACTACACTGTACTATAAATAGTCCAGTTGAGCCCACTGATCCATGATGCTATTCCATAAGCAGCCATGCTTACACTACTGGGATACAAGTATCATCTTTGTGAGAGGCAGTAGACAATAATTATGTTGTTAATTATCCTCTGAGAGGTATACCTCTACTACACTGTACTATAGTCCAGTTGAGCCCACTGATCCATGATGCTATTCCATAAGCAGCCATGCTTACACTACTGGGATACAAGTATCATCTTTGTGAGAGGCAGTAGACAATAATCATGTTGTTAATTATCCTCTGAGAGGTATACCTCTACTACACTGTACTATAGTCCAGTTGAGCCCACTGATCCATGAAGCTATTCCATAATCAGCCATGCTTACACTACTGGGTTACAAGCATCATCTTTGTGAGGGGCAGTAGACAATAATCATGTTGTTAATTATCCTCTGAGAGGTATACCTCTACTACACTGTACTATAGTCCAGTTGAGCCCACTGATCCATGATGCTATTCCATAACCAGCCATGCTTACACTACTGGGATACAAGTATCATCTTTGTGAGAGGCAGTAGACAATAATCATGTTGTTAATTATCCTCTGAGAGGTATACCTCTACTACACTGTACTATAGTCCAGTTGAGCCCACTTATCCATGATGCTATTCCATAAGCAGCCATGCTTACACTACTGGGATACAAGTATGATCTTTGTGAGAGGCAGTAGACAATAATTATGTTGTTAATTATCCTCTGAGAGGTATACCTCTACTACACTGTACTATAGTCCAGTTGAGCCCACTGATCCATGATGCTATTTCATAAGCAGCCATGCTTACACTACTGGGATACAAGTATCATCTTTGTGAGAGGCAGTAGACAATAATCATGTTGTTAATTATCCTCTGAGAGGTATACCTCTACTACACTGTACTATAGTCCATTTGAGCCCACTGATCCATGATGCTATTCCATAAGCAGCCATGCTTACACTACTGGGATACAAGTATGATCTTTGTGAGAGGCAGTAGACAATAATTATGTTGTTAATTATCCTCTGAGTGGTATACCTCTACTACACTGTACTATAGTCCAGTTGAGCCCACTGATCCATGATGCTATTCCATAACCAGCCATGCCTACACTACTGGGATACAAGTATCATCTTTGTGAGAGGCAGTAGACAATAATCATGTTGTTAATTATCCTCTGAGAGGTATACCTCTACTACACTGTACTATAGTCCAGTTGAGCCCACTGATCCATGATGCTATTCCATAACCAGCCATGCTTACACTACTGGGATACAAGTATCATCTTTGTGAGAGGCAGTAGACAATAATCATGTTGTTAATTATCCTCTGAGAGGTATACCTCTACTACACTGTACTATAGTCCAGTTGAGCCCACTGATCCATGATGCTATTCCAGAAGCAGCCATGCTTACACTGCCGGGATACAAGTATCATCTTTGTGAGAGGCAGTAGACAATAATCATGTTGTTAATTATCCTCTGAGAGGTATACCTCTACTACACTGTACTATAGTCCAGTTGAGCCCACTGATCCATGATGCTATTCCATAAGCAGCCATGCTAACACTGCCGGGATACAAGTATCATCTTTGTGAGAGGCAGTAGACAATAATCATGTTGTTAATTATCCTCTGAGAGGTATACCTCTACTACACTGTACTATAAATAGTCCAGTTGAGCCCACTGATCCATGATGCTATTCCATAAGCAGCCATGCTTACACTACTGGGATACAAGTATCATCTTTGTGAGAGGCAGTAGACAATAATCATGTTGTTAATTATCCTCTGAGCGGTATACCTCTACTACACTGTACTATAGTCCAGTTGAGCCCACTGATCCATGATGCTATTCCATAAGCAGCCATGCTTACACTTCTGGGATACAAGTATCATCTTTGTGAGAGGCAGTAGACAATAATCATGTTGTTAATTATCCTCTGAGAGGTATACCTCTACTACACTGTACTATAGTCCAGTTGAGCCCACTGATCCATGATGCTATTCCATAAGCAGCCATGCTTACACTACTGGGATACAAGTATGATCTTTGTGAGAAGCAGTAGACAATAATTATGTTGTTAATTATCCTCTGAGAGGTATACCTCTACTACACTGTACTATAGTCCAGTTGAGCCCACTGATCCATGATGCTATTCCATAATCAGCCATGCTTACACTACTGGGATACAAGCATCATCTTTGTGAGAGGCAGTAGACAATAATCATGTTGTTAATTATCCTCTGAGAGGTATACCTCTACTACACTGTACTATAGTCAAGTTGAGCCCACTGATCCATGATGCTATTCCATAACCAGCCATGCTTACACTACTGGGATACAAGTATCATCTTTGTGAGAGGCAGTAGACAATAATCATGTTGTTAATTATCCTCTGAGAGGTATACCTCTACTACACTGTACTATAGTCCAGTTGAGCCTACTGATCCATGATGCTATTCCATAAGCAGCCATGCTAACACTGCCGGGATACAAGTATCATCTTTGTGAGAGGCAGTAGACAATAATCATGTTGTTAATTATCCTCTGAGAGGTATACCTCTACTACACTGTACTATAAATAGTCCAGTTGAGCCCACTGATCCATGATGCTATTCCATAACCAGCCATGCTTACACTACTGGGATACAAGTATCATCTTTGTGAGAGGCAGTAGACAATAATCATGTTGTTAATTATCCTCTGAGAGGTATACCTCTACTACACTGTACTATAGTCCAGTTGAGCCCACTGATCCATGATGCTATTCCATAAGCAGCCATGCTTACACTACTGGGATACAAGTATCATCTTTGTGAGAGGCAGTAGACAATAATCATGTTGTTAATTATCCTCTGAGAGGTATACCTCTACTACACTGTACTATAAATAGTCCAGTTGAGCCCACTGATCCATGATGCTATTCCATAACCAGCCATGCTTACACTACTGGGATACAAGTATCATCTTTGTGAGAGGCAGTAGACAATAATCATGTTGTTAATTATCCTCTGAGAGTTATACCTCTACTACACTGTACTATAGTCCATTTGAGCCCACTGATCCATGATGCTATTCCATAAGCAGCCATGCTTACACTACTGGGATACAAGTATCATCTTTGTGAGAGGCAGTAGACAATAATCATGTTGTTAATTATCCTCTGAGAGGTATACCTCTACTACACTGTACTATAGTCCAGTTGAGCCTACTGATCCATGATGCTATTCCATAAGCAGCCATGCTAACACTGCCGGGATACAAGTATCATCTTTGTGAGAGGCAGTAGACAATAATCATGTTGTTAATTATTCTCTGAGAGGTATACCTCTACTACACTGTACTATAAATAGTCCAGTTGAGCCCACTGATCCATGATGCTATTCCATAACCAGCCATGCTTACACTACTGGGATACAAGTATCATCTTTGTGAGAGGCAGTAGACAATAATCATGTTGTTAATTATCCTCTGAGAGTTATACCTCTACTACACTGTACTATAGTCCATTTGAGCCCACTGATCCATGATGCTATTCCATAAGCAGCCATGCTTACACTACTGGGATACAAGTATCATCTTTGTGAGAGGCAGTAGACAATAATCATGTTGTTAATTATCCTCTGAGAGGTATACCTCTACTACACTGTACTATAGTCCAGTTGAGCCCACTGATCCATGATGCTATTCCATAACCAGCCATGCTTACACTACTGGGATACAAGTATCATCTTTGTGAGAGGCAGTAGACAATAATCATGTTGTTAATTATCCTCTGAGAGTTATACCTCTACTACACTGTACTATAGTCCATTTGAGCCCACTGATCCATGATGCTATTCCATAAGCAGCCATGCTTACACTACTGGGATACAAGTATCATCTTTGTGAGAGGCAGTAGACAATAATCATGTTGTTAATTATCCTCTGAGAGGTATACCTCTACTACACTGTACTATAAATAGTCCAGTTGAGCCCACTGATCCATGATGCTATTCCATAAGCAGTCATGCTTACACTACTGGGATACAAGTATCATCTTTGTGAGAGGCAGTAGACAATAATCATGTTGTTAATTATCCTCTGAGAGTTATACCTCTACTACACTGTACTATAGTCCATTTGAGCCCACTGATCCATGATGCTATTCCATAAGCAGCCATGCTTACACTACTGGGATACAAGTATCATCTTTGTGAGAGGCAGTAGACAATAATCATGTTGTTAATTATCCTCTGAGAGGTATACCTCTACTACACTGTACTATAGTCCAGTTGAGCCCACTGATCCATGATGCTATTCCATAACCAGCCATGCTTACACTACTGGGATACAAGTATCATCTTTGTGAGAGGCAGTAGACAATAATCATGTTGTTAATTATCCTCTGAGAGGTATACCTCTACTACCCTGTACTATAGTCCAGTTGAGCCCACTGATCCATGATGCTATTCCATAAGCAGTCATGCTTACACTACTGGGATACAAGTATCATCTTTGTGAGAGGCAGTAGACAATAATCATGTTGTTAATTATCCTCTGAGAGGTATACCTCTACTACACTGTACTATAGTCCAGTTGAGCCCACTGATCCATGATGCTATTCCATAAGCAGCCATGCTTACACTACTGGGATACAAGTATCATCTTTGTGAGAGGCAGTAGACAATAATCATTTTGTTAATTATCCTCTGAGAGGTATACCTCTACTACCCTGTACTATAGTCCAGTTGAGCCCACTGGCCCATGATGCTATTCCATAAGCAGTCATGCTTACACTACTGGGATACAAGTATCATCTTTGTGAGAGGCAGTAGACAATAATCATGTTGTTAATTATCCTCTGAGAGGTATACCTCTACTACACTGTACTATAGTCCAGTTGAGCCCACTGATCCATGATGCTATTCCATAAGCAGCCATGCTTACACTACTGGGATACAAGTATCATCTTTGTGAGAGGCAGTAGACAATAATCATGTTGTTAATTATCCTCTGAGAGGTATACCTCTACTACCCTGTACTATAGTCCAGTTGAGCCCACTGATCCATGATGCTATTCCATAAGCAGTCATGCTTACACTACTGGGATACAAGTATCATCTTTGTGAGAGGCAGTAGACAATAATCATAATTGCGTGGGTCACTCTTAAGTGATAGTGGAATAAAAGAAAAGAATAGGCATTGCCGGTATAATTGTAGACTGATGGACTTCCTTCCTTCTACTGTCTTCTCTTCTATCTTTTGGCTCAAGCGAACGCCTTGAACTTCTTTATCGCTGATCATATTAATATTAGTACCTGGGCGACCGACCTCTGCTCGGGTGAAAATAGAGAAAACGACATTTTCTAACAATTAAACCTTGCTAGATCGATTTATCACTCACGTAACCCCCTGCATACTAAATTGCATGAAAATCGATGAAGCCGTTTCCGAGATTCAGATTATATATATATATTTTACAAGAATTGCTCGCTTAAAGGTACTAGATAGATGGATTAGATATAGATACATATGGGTTTATTTCCTTTTAAATTAAAACAATTAAAGTTAACCGTGAAACGAAACATTCAATTCAGTAGTAGAATGGAACATAAAATGGATGAATGAGAGGTGGGAGTGTGAGAGAGCGAGAAAAAGAATGAATGGCGGACGATTGAAAACTAACGACGAAACGAAAACGAAGAAAAAATTGTATTAAGTGTTGAACCAAAATAAATGAAGAGAACCAAAAAAAAGGGTTTCTCTCATCAAACCCATCTCCTACAAATTGGGGGCTGGTCCGGGATTGACTGGCAACATTTTGCTGCAGCGGATTGCCAGCGCGTGCCACGCGATACGCGGTACGCAAAAGAAGAAAGACGAACGAGGAAGTAGCTGGGTAAATAAGCGGCGAGGTAGCTGCTACTATTCACTACTAACGAAGATCTCCACAAGAAGATTCCTGTGGATAAGGAAATAAGGGGTGTCGATACCGGAATACTTACTGGCATCGGTACGGCCGCGGCGGCGGGGGCGTCAGCCATGATGTCGCTGGATGCTACGTACGGCTTAATTAAGTTCAGTTGCGTAGACAACACCTATTCTTCGTCAAAATGGGCTGCCGACATCGACGATAATGATAAATTATGAAGGAGTTGGAAAAAAGGGCAAAATTGCCCGATGTTATCGCTATACAATACATCGTAGACGGCATATCTGATTACGAAAGCAATAAGGCGATATTATACGGAGTCATATCGTACAGCGTGCTGAAAGAAAAATTCTCAATATACGAGACAGTGAAATCAAAGATGAAAAGAAGCAACGAAAGCAATAATAGTGCGGCCAGTGCGAGTAAATAAAGCGGTGACAGTAAGCAGAAAACATCAGGCGAAAAGTGGTCATCACCATCCGGTCGTGTGTGTTTTATATGTGGTGAAAAGGAGCATCTGGCCAGTCATTGTCCGAATGGTTTGAAATGTTTTTCGGGGCAATTAGTTCGGTCACCTAAGCAAAGAATGCAGCGGCCAGGTTGTTCCTAATGATGCATCAAAATCGAACACAAAGAAAGCAAGCGGAACTGGAAATTCAATGTGAGTGACCGATAATGTTGGTAGAAGTGACAACACCGAACGATTGAACGAGTTGAACGACGACGGATCGAATGGATCAACCAGAGACACTTGTGATGTTGGCACCACTGTTGACAATTGTCAAAGAAGCCGTAGCTGTCAAAATCAGTTTGACGTTTTGAACATAAACAACAACAAAACGAACAGGTCTGTGAAAAGTGTTAAAATGTGCGGTGTTACGGTTGATACGTTAATAGATGCGGGCTGTGACTATAATTTAATAACGTCTTAATATTTTTTCGGGTTAAATGACGTCGCAAACGTCAAAGATAAAGTTATACTAACAGGACTAGGATCGGCGAAGGGGTGTACTCTGGATAAGTTCAAAACATTATTAGAAGTTGACAATAAAAGTTTTGAAACCTGTTTTTATGTTGTTCCATCAAGTGTTATTCCCTATCAGGTCATATTAGGTCAATCTTTCTTAGTAAATGCGACGATCTTATTAGACAAAGGTGCAGTCAAGCTTATGCCACAACAAGACGATTACAGTCCGTGTTTGTAAAGTTTACCTAGCGAATCTGAGGAGCAAATTTCTCAGTTACCTTCGGTTCAAGAGCTCATTGGCTACTATAAGCCATGAAAGGTCAAGGAGGCACCTATCAAATTAAAGATTATTATGAAGGATGATATCCCAGTTGCTCAGCGTCCAAGAAGATTAGCTATCAAAGAAGAAAAAATAGTTAAGCAACAGGTTGAAGAGTGGTTGGAGAAGGGAATAATAAGACTCTAAATAATAGCTATTCGGAGTATTGGTCAGGAAGAAAGATGGTAGCTTTAGAAGTTGCGAAGACTACAGAAAAGTAAATCAAAAGATGATTAAAGATGAGTTTCCCTTGCCAGTCATAGAAGACCATATTGATATATTGTATATATTGTTTTTAGTACACTAGATTTGAAAAATGGTCTCGGTGAAGTACACTTCATTTGTGACTAGCAGTCCAGAAGGGCAAAACGAGTTTTCATTTCATCATTTTTAGAGATTTAGTTAATCGGGGAATAGTTTTAAATTTACATCAACGATCATCTAACCATAAGGAACAAGATTCTTCTATCGAAAACCAAGAAGGCAGCATCTGAAACGGATTTTCGTTACGTTTGGGTGAAAAAAGGCCAAAATTCATGCGCGAAAAATGGATACTTCTCCTATTATATTCGTGAAATCAGAAAAGGATTTGGTAAAAATAGTGTAATGTCTTATACCAGGCAACAAAAAATATTGTTTACGTTGTCAACATTTGTTAGCGAATCTCTGTACGACGACATAACAAACATCTTTATAAAGTTTGAGAATCTCAAACAGATGCGTGCTAATTGTGTTTTACAACTAACACTGTGTCTTTGCATTGTGTACAAACTTAAGTCGTTAAGTGTTTGTTCTTATGTGGTTGTATCGTTGCTACTTAATGTCAACCTTATTGCTATCGCAGTATGTTACTTTTTTCTACCTTCCATGTTGTGTTATATTACCTTGTGCTCTTGGTCTATTATTCTCAACGACCGCCTATCGCCTTTTGTATCCATTCAAAAGTCATTAGTCGAGTGGCATTCAATATTGTTTTTTTGTCGGCCTCTGTGTATTGCTGTGCTTAATAAATTGCATAATTTTTTTTACTTCTACCTACGGAATATCGAAGTTAAAATATTAATTTATTTTAAAGATAAACTTTTAAGTGATCGGGATAAATGTTTGTTTATATTTTTTATTGAAATGCTCGTGAATGGCTCTTAGAATTTATTATCAAAACGTACGTGGTTTGCGAACGAAAACGAATAATCTTTATCGTAATGTATGTCTTAATTCATATGATATTATTATATTTACCGAAACTTGGCTATCTGATGGAATTCATAGTAGTGAACTTTTTGATAGTCGGTACCTTGTGTGGAGAAGGGACCGTGATTACTCACGCACCGCTCAAAAACGAGGTGGTGGTGTTTTGATTGCGGTGAAGAGCGAACTGACAGTCGTTGAGAGACAGAGTTGGCGTAGCTCCGCGGAAGATATTTGGGTCTCGCTAACTCTAAAGAAATCTCGTCTCTTAGTAACTTATAGCTTACATATCTGTGCACTTTACCTGTGTAAAGAAAATCTTGGTAATTCTTACAACACTCAATTGCTGAATTTCACTAATAATCTTAACCATTTGACTTTATCTCACCCATTGGAGAAGTTCATAATATTGGGCGACTTTAACTTTGGTAACGAAGTTAACTGGATATATAGCACTGATAATAACACCGAATTAATTCCTCACAATCTATCAAACCAACAAATAATTGAATTCTTTGACTGTGTTACTACCTCCAACTTATCGCAATATAATAGTCAACGTAATGTGAATGGCAGATTGCTTGATTTGGTATTTTCTAATGATCAAGTTAATGTTTCCGAGTGTCGTGATCCCTTGGCGTTGCCAGTAGATGGTCATCATAAACCATTGAAAATACAGGCTGATTTTGTAGAAATTCATGAACTTAGGGAAAACATGACCAAAAAATATATATTCTCTAAAGGTGATTATATCGCTATTAAATCGGAGCTAGATCAAGTAAATTGGGTACAATTTCTAGCTGTCGAGTCGTTGGACAATGCTGTTTCAAAATTCTACAGTAAATTATATGAACTAAGAGATAAACACGTTCCTCTGAAATCAGTTAGACAGTCTCTGCACTCTGCTTGGTATAGCTTGGCTTTAATAAAAGTTCTGAAAGAAAAATATAAATTTCATCGTAGATTCAAAACATACGGTAACATTTCCGATTACCACTCTTTCTCGTTATTACGTCAAAGGGCTATCGATTTGGAAAAATCATGTTTTGCAACTTACATGGATAAGATTGAAGCATCAATTATAAAAAATCCAAAATCATTCTGGTCCTATATAAAAACAAAAAGAAATAACAGTTCATTTCCTAAGGTAATGCACTACAATGACCAGTCGGCGAGCACAGGTGAAGAGATTAGTAATTTATTCGCCAGTTACTTCTATTCTACTTTTCAGGAACCAGACCAAGTATTTAATGAGTCCTGTGAAACTCACGATGCTGAAAGTGTTGCGTATATCAGTTCGGTAGAGGTTGATCGTGACCGCGTATTAAATCTACTTAAGACCTTAGATCTTTCTAAATCTGGTGGACCAGACTTAATATCTCCCTTATTTATTGTTAATTGTGCGGATAGTATTGTTGAACCCATTTGCATATTATTTAAACGTTCGCTTTGTGAGGGTATGGTACCTACAGTTTGGAAATCAGCTTTTATAACTCCAGTTTTCAAAAAAGGAAGCAAAGCTGATATCTCAAATTATCGTCCAATTTCCAATTTTTTTTTGTTTTCTAAAATTCTTGAAAGACTGGTTTATAGTGATGTTTACGCTGCTATGAAAAGTTCCTTTGGTAACGAGCAACACGGTTTCCTCCGAAATCGATCCACTACATCCAACTTATTACTATCACAGGACTATATATCCGATGGTATGGAACAACGTGCACAGGTTGACGTGATTTATACCGATTACAGCAAATGCTTCGATCGTATTGATCATCGACTGCTTCTAAAAAAGCTTTTGGCATCCGGTATACTTATATAGATGGTTTTGTTCTTATATTGAGAATCGGACTCAGGCTGTAGTCCTTCAGGGATACACATCGGGATGGAGCTCGGTGCCTTCAGGTGTGCCTCAGGGATCCATTCTAGGACCTCTCCTATTTATCTTGTTTATTTCTGACGTAAAGCATTGTTTTAAACATTCATATATTCTTCTTTATGCTGATGACATGAAAATTCACAAAATTATTCCTAATACTACTGACACACTTTTATTACAAGATGATCTACATAGATTTGAAGAATACTGTTGTAGAAATAAACTACAATTAAATGTATCCAAGTGCTTTCTCATTACTTTTACACGTCAAAAAAATATAATTGCTTCTTCCTACACACTTAATAATCAAAACATTAGTAAAGTTAATAGTATAAGAGATCTTGGTATCATACTAGACGGTAAGCTTCTATTCGACCAGCACATCGAGTATATCATCAAAAAAGCTTCTAGAGCATTGGGTTTCATTATGCGACAATCCTCCTGTTTTCGTTCTCTTAAGCCTATAAAAATCTTATATTGTTCGTTCGTACGTAGCCATCTGGAGTATGCATCGCAAGTCTGGAACCCTCAATATGAGATTTACAGAACTCGTATTGAGGGGGTCCAGAGGAAGTTTTTGCGATATCTTGATTTTAGAGCGCAGCAGTACTCAGAAGATTATATCCATCGTTGCAAAAGGTATCACTTTCTACCTCTTTATCTGAGACGTGAAATAAATGATATATGTTGTTTACTACAAATTGCTAATGGTTCTATTGACTGCCCTGAATTGTTATCCAAATTAACACTACGTACTAATAAAATAGAACTTCGTCGACGACCACTATTGGATGTACCTTTTGCAACGACTAATTATAGACATAATTCCTTCTTTTTGAGAAGTGCAAATAATTTTAACAGATTGACGCGGGAACTCGATATCGACTTGTTCTGTACTAAATTAAACACAGCAAGACGACTTTTGGCTGACTCATTTTTTTGTATAGAAAATAATGAAATAGAAAATAGAAAATAATGAACTTGAAATTATGGCACGCAACATTTCTAGTATTATTGATTGTAATGGCACGCAACATTTCTAGTATTATTAATTGTAATCGACGTGTGTCTATTATCTGTGGAGGCTTGTCGTTAGCGATATGATTACTGTATGTTGTTAGCTATGTGATATTGTATTAGTCTGTAAGCCTTCTTAAAATAAAATAAATAAAATAAAATAAATAAAATTTTAGCACTTGCCGAAGATGAAAAAGAGGCTCTAGATCATCTCAGACTAATTTTAAAGGTATCTTGTGAATATGGGCTAGAAATTAATTGGAGAAAGTGGCAGCTATTACAAAGAAAGGTCAAGTAATTGTAAATGGAACTGTCAAACTATCACCTGGTAAGACTGATGCAGTTGCTCGTTTTCCAGAACCAAAGTCAACCAAGCAGGTTCATAGTTTTCTGGGGTTAACATCATACTTTCGCAAGTATATTGAAAGTTATGCAATTATAGCTAGACCACTAACTGAATTGCTAAAGAAAGATAAGGCATTTTACTTTGGAGAGGAAGAAAGAAGAGCATTTGAAATTTTTAAATCTAAACTTTGCAGTGTACCTGTGTTGAAAATATTTGAAGTTGGCATACAGAGGTGCATACAGATGCGACAAAGCATGGATTTGCAGCAATTCTTTTGCAGAAAGAGATCAAGATGGAAAGTTGCACCCTATTCATAACATGAGTAAGAAGACTAGTATTACCGAACAAAATTATCACAGCTATGAGCTGGAAGCTTTAGCAGTAGTTGAAGGCATTAAGAAGTTTAGAAAGTATTTATTTGGGATTCACTTTAAGATTGTGGAGACAGGGCGCTGTTGTCCTCATGTTAACATCGGCTCCGCTATTTTTTATCAAATAAAAGTATAAAACAACGATAAATCTAACGCAAACCGCAACGTTCGAGTGCTCGAACACTCATTGGTGGAAAACTGTGATCAAAACAACGGCAACGGATTTTTTCAACCGCTCCTATACCGTTCGAATTCCACCAAGTTTATTGAAGAGGAAGTTACAACACCCTAATACTCGTATAGAAGGTTAGTCAACAAAGAAGCGTAAAAGAAAGCAGACGCAGATCAGATTTCCGTCAGACGTATCGTACCTTACATACCCAGGTTATACCCTGAAGCACAATTTTAAACAACGCGCGGGTGTATGCTTGTACGTCCGGGACGACATCTGTTATAGGCGTCTCCGAAACCTTGAGGACTCTAGGTTCTCTGTGCTGAGGGCTATGGAGGACACGGGCCTTGATAAAATTGTCTACGCCTGTGTCTACCGTTCGCACAGCGGCGATCAGGAGACAACCAGGCTCCCAGAGTATCTTAGTGAGGCGGCACAGCAGCGGTACCCTTCCGCCCAATTAGTGTTACTGGGGGATTTCAGTGTCCACCACCAGGAGTGGCTTTTCCCGTACCAGTGCACTGATCATGCTGGGAGAGAGACGAGAAAGCTTGCGCTTGCGTTAAATCTCGCTCAGCTAGTCCAGGGGGCAACGAGGGTGCCGGATGTTGATTCGCACACAGCCAATTGCTGGGACCATCTGCTGACAACAGATCCAGACCGCTACTCGGTGTCGGTATCTTCACCTTTGGGTAGTTCCGACCACTGTCTGGTGAAATCTGTATACGTCCACTCCCCACCCGATCCCAGCCCAAGAGGCGCTCGGCGGGTTTGGCGGTACAAGTCAGCGGGTTGGGATGGGATGCGTTCTTTTTTCGCATCTTATCCTTGGCAGCCTACTTGCTTCTCTTCGACTGATCCTTCGTCGTGCGCGGACGCCTTGTCGGATGTGTTAGGTCAGGGAATGGAGTACTACATTCCGTTCTCTGACGTAGCAATGTCTAGCGTTGATCGGCCATGGTTTGACGCCGCGCCAGCACGCTTAAGCATGAGGCGTACCTGGCATGGGTCGAAGCTCGGACGCGCAAAGCAAGCGACGTGGATCGGCGGAAGAGAGCCTACAATAAGGCTGCCAAGTCCTGCAAGAAGGTGATGCGAAAATCTCGGTTTGATCACATAAACCGTATTGGGACCAAATTTGCTTCTTACCCAGCGGGTAGTAAGGCATTTTGGTCCCTGGCTAAGTCGGTTAAATCGAACTTCACCAATAGAACTCACTGCTGAAGCCCGATGGGTCACTGGCCCACTCTGCTGAGGAGAAAGCAAACTTGTTTGCCTCTCTTTTTGCGGAATCTTCACGTTTGGATTCTGGTGATGCGCGGCCCCCTATTTCTCCTGATGGATGCGAGACGAGTATGTCGGACATTCGCATCCATCAAAAGGACGTTCGTAGGGTCCAGCGCAAGCTTGACGTGAACAAAGCTAGTGGGCCCGACGGGATACCGGTAATTGTTCTCAGAACCTGCACGCCTGTTTCGCCTTTCGTATGAGACGGGAAAAGTACCGAATGCTTGGAAGCAAGCTAACGTTCAGCCTGTGCCCAAGAAGGGCAGTCGCGCTTACCCGGCCAACTACAGACCCATATCAATAAAGTCCATCCTCTGTAAGAGTATAGAACGAGTGCTCACCTCCAAGCTCCTGGCATACCTAGAAGCTAACGACATCCTCAGTGACCGCCAATATGGCTTCCGCTAAAATTGGTCAACTGGGGATCTTCTAGCGTATGCCATTCACATCTGGAGTGAGGCCATCGAGAAGCATGGGGAAGTGCTTGCCGTCTCCCTCGACATCTTTCCCTCGGCTTTTGACAGGGTCTGTCATGAAAGCCTTATTGGTGAGATTCCTTCATTCGGTCTGCCCGGTGGTCTGTGCGATTGGATTGCAGACTTCCTGAGGGTCCGGTCCATTCGAGTGCATATTACGCGAATATGCAAAAATGGGGAAAAACCGAGGCCGATAACAGTAACCTTTACAAAACTTGGTATGAAAATTTACATATTCAAGCAAAAATCGATACTAAATAATACTGAGTACTACATAAAAGAGGATTATCCAAAAAATATCTTAGAAAAAAGGAAATAATTATAGGAAAGGGTTAAAATAGAAAAAGAAAAAGGAAATAAAGCTATTATTAAATACGATAAACTCATCGTACTTGAAAATAAATCAGATACATCTTGCAAAAAGAGAATGCTTTCCTGCTTTGAGACTAACCAACTAAACTCTCACAAAGTAGCAGATAGAAGACCACAAGAAAAACGGAAAATAAACCAAAATCTGCCCATTCATCACTGCAAAGATCATCCAGCATTACAGAGGGAGTCCTTAAGCCTAGTATGCTAAATTACTTAGTGAACAAAAATACAAACAACCCGTCAAACCAGCAAGACGACCATGATCAAAACGTAGTATAGCCATCAACGCCGCCTCCTCTCGCAAGTCGAAAAAGCACCAAAAACTCAAAAAGAAAAAACGAATTACGTCCCCCAATACGGCTGGTCACCGCGGGGGCGAAAGACTACAACCCACCAATAACTAAAATAAGAAAAAATAATAAGCTCTACATTGCCACCTTCAATGGAAGGTCCCTCAAATTAATCAAGGATACTGGAAATGGAGCACGCTATATCATCACTAAAATGGGATATCATAGGTATCAGTGAAACGAGACGACAAGGTTTTACAAAAGAAGACTGAAAAGATTACTACCTCTACAACTACGGCCACACCAAAGGCAAATATGGAGTAGGATTCCTAGTTAAAAACAACTGTCAGCAGAGGTCCATGATTTTATCGGTATAACAGATAGAGTCGCTTTAATTCACATCAAGCTGCATGGAAAACTATATAGTATCGGTCAAACCTACGCACCTACCCAAAAAGCAAGCGAAAACGAAATAGAAGAGTTTTACACCAGCCTAGATACATTATTGAAAAAAAGTAACCCAAATTTTATATTTCTTGGGGACATGAATGCCAAAATTGGGCAACCAGCAGAAGGTGAGAACAGAGTGATGGGCAGCTACGGATACGGTAAAAGAAATAAGAGAGGTGAAAGATTTGTTCAATTCTGCCTTCAGAATAATTTGAAAATAGCCAAAAAGCTCTTCAGAAACCCAGAAAACTAAGATGGACTTGGCTGTCACCTGATGGTTATACTCGAAACGAAATAGACTTCATTGCCACAAACAAACCGAACATTATAGAAAACTGCAGTGTGATAAATAGCATACACCAAGTGACCACCGCATGGTTAGAATTACATTCAATAGTGAGCGCAGGCACCTACCACGTAAAACCTTCTCTACAACAGCACGAAAACAAATTGATTACGAAATATACACCGCAGAAATCAACAAATTCATAGAGCCAGACACGACAACATCTGTGCAGAACTATTACGACAATATAGAGAATACAATCTTACAGAGCGCTGAACGTACTAGCATCAAGTTTGCACCATCAAACTATAACAACAGGAAGAAAGCAATAATAACAACAGAAATTATAAAACTTAGACAACAACGACACTACTTAAAAAACAAGCACAATAAAACTAAAAGTGAAAAAACTCAACTTAGCAAGTTATATAGACAAATATATAAACAGATTTAGGAAAATATGAGAAAACACAGAGTCAATATTATAGAAAATCATATCAGAAAATCTGGAGCAGTTAAAAGGGCGTATAAATATCTAACCAAATCAAAACACGTGATGAACCAGCTCCAAAGCGAGAAAAAATCTACAGTTACGAGCAGAGATGGGATCATGCAAATAACCACAAAATTTTACCAGCAACTATATGCATCACAAGATATCACAAACCAGGAAAAAACTAGCCGAGGAAAGAGTTTCTCACCAATATTTAATATAAATGAAATCGAATGCTCGTTAAAGTTATTACAACCCGAAAAAAGCCCAGCATCGGATGGTATTATAAACGAAAAGCTAATTGCCGGTAAAACGCTCTCACTTCACCACTAACAAATCTATTCAATTTAATACTATCAACAAAAGAAATACCTAAACAGTGGACGTGCTCAGATATCGTATTGCTTTTCAAAAAAGGAGACCCGAAATCAATATCAAACTACAGACCAATCAGCATCACAAGGATCTATCTCATCTCATCTACAAGGTGTTTGCATCGACTCTATTCCGACGTCTTCTAGTATCTTAGATGAACACCAGCCAGTAGAACAGGCAGGTTTTGTAAAGGGGTTTTCGACAACACATCACATACACACTTTTAAACTTGTCATTTAAAAGTACAACGAATACGACCTACATCTCTACATATGCTTTATTGACTATAGCAAAGCATTTGACTCTATATCCCACAGTGCAATTTGGCGAGCTCTATCAAAGCAAGGAGTGAACCATGTCTATATCAATATATAGAAGGAAATATACAACAAAAGTAACGCTAGAATTAAAATAAATGAGTATGGCTCAGCCTTTGAAATTGGATGAGGAGGGAAACAGGGCGACCTCTTATTTCCGAAACTCTTCATTGCAGTACTCGAAGAAATATTCAGAACACTTGACTGGGAAGATAGAAGGATAAACATATATGGCAACCGCCTCTCGCACTTGCGACTCGCGGATGACATAGTACTGCTCTCGGAAGACCCAAAAGAAATGGAATTCATGATACAGTCACTCAGCAAAGAAAGCAGAAAAGTAGGTCTAGAAGTTAATTGGGAGAAAACTAAATTAATGACAAATAGGCAAACCATAATTATAAAGTCAGACTCAACAGAAATCAAATACGCCGAAGACTATATTTAATTCGGACATTTACTATCCTTTAAGTCATGCAATGATAAAGAAGTAGAGCGAAGAATTAAAATAACCTGGCATAAATATTGGGCAATGAAGGAGGTATTCAAGAGCAATCTACCAGTTAGTTACACAGAAAACTAAAGCTATGCAGACATGTTTAGTACCCTGTCTCACTTACGCTTTCCAAACATGGCCTTTGTCAACAAAACAGACTCATAAGGTCAAAGTGTGCCAAAATAGCATGGAAAGGAGTCTCCTGGGCCTTAAGCTAAGCGACAAAGTGAGAAATGAAGACGTCAGGAAAATTACCAAAGTAAAAGACACAGCAAAAATCATAATGAACCAAAAATGGAAATGGGCTGGGCAAAGATCACCAGGGAAAAAATGGTTCAGAATTGTCACTAATTGGTACCCTATAAACAAGAAAAGACGGAAAGGAAGGCCATTCAAAAGATGGAGTGATGACATAGTTGCCACGATGGGAAATACCTGGAGCAGACTGGCAAGAGACAGAGCGAATTGGAAGGAAATGGAGGAGGCTTTCACCGCCAGAGCGGTCCTTACAACAAAACGCGTTAACGCAAGTTCAAGTTTAATAACATATACTAACAAACTAGAATAAGTATAATACTAACAATACAAATAATGTTTAGAATTAATGTAAACTGTGTGTAAGGAATAAATAAAGCTTTATTATTATGTTCTTTATTGATCACATTTCTTATTTACTATATTTTTAAATATTTTTTAAAAAACATACAAAAACATTTAAAAATATATAATGTGCTAATTATCTTCGGATAG
Source organism: Orthosia gracilis (assembly GCA_947562075.1). NCBI lineage: Eukaryota > Metazoa > Arthropoda > Insecta > Lepidoptera > Noctuidae > Orthosia > Orthosia gracilis. Next base: position 63,905,077 of record OX387265.1, read on the forward strand.
GTGAAGTAAAACTATAACCACAATTGCGTTGCTCTGAAAAGAGATTATTTTATTTAATCACAGAACAAAACTTTTACACATACATAAGTACTTATCACTAAACTATCTAACTATCTTACCTGAAAAGAGAAACAACATTTAAAGCTATTGCTTTACCACTAATTTAGTTTTCATTACAAATTCACATGTTTCTTAAAAACATACTATGCTTAAAAACATAACCTCATATCCTCACACAAGTCATCGCTCCACAGATTAAAAATAGTTCTTCAGATACAAACAGTACAGACTAAACGAGGTGTCACGCACTTTGTTTACATCGCGGAGCGGAGCGGAGGGGGGGACCCTCCGCTATAAATTACAAGATTATTACTCGACTACTGGAATGAGTTTTGTAATATGGAACAGATTCGACTCTGACTTTTTGTGGCCCGTGTTTACTTTGTAAATGGAATTGGATATTTTATCTATTATTTGATAAGGTCCTATTTTCAATTCATCTAGTTTTTTTCGGTTTAACCTATTTCCGTTTTCAACATATACTGAATCTCCAACTTTTAGTATAAACTGTTTTCTATTTTTATCGAATCTTTGTTTATTACAATTATGGGATTTTATACTATTTTCCAAGGCTATTTTTCGGTCTCGCAATAGATGATCATGTGTTATATTTTGCTTCAGTTCGTCTGATAAAATATCAACATTTTTTCCTTCTAATAGATATTTTGGAGAAAATCCTGTTACAGTATGTTCAGTTTCATTATATTTTTCAGTGCATTCGTGAGCGATGGCGGTCCAGGCAATTTTATCCCTTCTTTCATTAATTTCACAACGAATTTTATTAACTAACGTTTGGTTTAACCTTTCGTTCAATCCATTTGAAAATGGCGCATTTACTGCTGTGAAAACTATAGGTATATCTTCTTTTTCTAAATAAAATTTGAAATCTTTTGAATTTATGCCTGGATATTGATCTGATAGAATCAAGCCAATTTTATAGTCTTGTGTTACTTTTTTAACAAGTTTTATAAAATCATTTGCAGTCTGAGTTTTGGATGTCAAAATATAGGCGTAACGAGTGAAATGATCAACTAAAAGGTGTAAATATGTTTTGGTTGAACGGGCACCACCAAATCCCCCTATCGTGTCTATAGATACTATTTCGAATGGATAGGTAGCGGGACCTAAGTGGGACATTAGTCCAAACTTGTACTTTCCCCTAGATTTATTTTTTATACAGGTATCACAGTTTTCGCACGTTTTTTTTATATTATCCAATATTTTTTTAGCATAATATAAGCGTTTAATCTTATTTTCCATCTGTTGTTTTCCTATATGACAGTAGTGGTGATGCACATTTTTTATATTTTTTTTACTAAACTCCTCAGTTATTACAATCTTTTTATTTTTATTTATCTTTTTGTAGTATATATTATTTTTAAAAATAAGTTTATTCATATTTTGTTTTATATTTTCATTATTATTTTGATCATTTCGTATGTCTTCTAATTTAACTAAATTCACTACTCTTAAACTACTATCTTTATTTACGTGCGATTCTAACACAGGGTTCCTGCTTAACGTATCGGCATCTATATTATACTTTCCCGGTGAATATATTATTTCAAAATTGAACTGCGACAAATAATACATTAAATCTCCCAGTTCTTCGTCTGTTCTGGCTTTAATATTCATTTTTTTCTAAGGGTTTGTGATCTGAATAAACCGTGAATGTTTTTACTATAAGCCAGTGTTGTCAGTATTTTACTGCCTCTTTTATTGCCAAGCATTCAAGATATTTGTTTTTTTTTTTTTTTTGGGAATCATTTTTTTTTTTTGAGAAATATGCACATGGCTTTTCATCGCCATTAGGTTGAATTGGTTTTAAAATCGCTCCTATACCTTGAATGCTTGCATCTGTGTAAATATGTATTGGCAAGTCTGGATCAAAGATAGCTAAAATCGGTTTTGAGCAAAGTAGTTTTTTTATAGTATCAAAGGATTCCTGACATTTATCAGATCAAATGTATTTTTCTCCTTTCCTTAATAAATTATGTAAAGGGTCCAGTATAATTGAGATATTTGGCACATATTTTCCATAGAAGTTAATTTTCCCTAAAAATTTACGGACATTTTTTTGGGTTTTTGGTATTGGAAAATACTAAAATATCGTCAATATAATTGACAGTAAAATTTGTGAGTTTATGCTTTCTAATAATGCTGCTTAATATTCTTTGAAAAATAGCGGGAGAAGTTTTTAAACCAAAAGGTAAACACGCCCACTGAAAGTGTGACTCTTGAGTAACAAAGGCAGTTTTGTGTCTGTCTTCAATTCTTAAAGGTATGGACCAGAACGCTGAGTTTACATCAAATGTTGAAAAAAATTTACATTTTCTTGTTCTAACCATGAGATCCTCGATTAAAGGAAACGGTTGCGATTGGGGAACTACAATTTTGTTTAATTCACGAAAATCTATATAGAGCCTTGATCTCCTCCCATCTTCTTTTTTAAATGCTAGTGTTACCGGAGCAGCAAAAGGGCTATATGATTCCTCAATTAAGTTATTTTTTAGTAATTTTGAAATTTGGTGTTCAATTTCTTTCATATCCTCAATAGAGCACCTGTATGGCCTTTTGCTACAGTATTTGTCTATCAACAAATCAATATGGGCTTCATATCCTTTTACTGTACCTATATCATATTTGTCTTTAGCAAAGACTGAATTATATTTGCATATTAATTTATCAATGACTGATTTTTCCTGATGATTCAAATTATTTACTGATACATCAAAATTATCAACTGTTATGTTTTCATTAAAGTTTATTTTATATTTACTATCTTTCTTTATAGTATCCACACCTTTTTTTTATAATATATATCTTGTTTATTCCCTATGTCACTACCTGAACTGCCAGGAATTTCTTTTGTGTTTATAGGTTTTTTTTCTTTATTTTTTTCATTTTCTTTATTATTATTATTGGTGGGGATACTTTGTGTGATATTTAAATTTTCATTTTGAGTTAAATAAAATTTTTGTATACAGTCTAACCCAATTAAGAAATCATAGTCAAAGTTGTCTTCATCTATTACAAAAATATTAATCTGTTTTTCAATTTCGAAAATTTTGATTTTTAAAGTTACCATTCCTATCGACTTTTTAACGCCATTAATTGTTTTTAAACCTGCCTTTTTATCATTAGTAGGTATTTTTGTTAAAGATAATAACCTTGAATTTATTAAAGACACATTAGATCCAGAATCATAGATTCCTGTTGTTTCTAAAGTGTCATTTATTAGTAATTTAATTGTTATTAATGGCGGCACTATTAGTTTTTTGGATCTATTTCGTTTAATTCTATTTCCAATTCCGAATTATTAACACTTTTTATCTGACCTTTTTTTGGCTTATCATTTGTTTTAATTTTGAACCAACATTGGGATTCAGGTTGGTAGCGTACACCTTTATTCTCTTTTTCACAAATTTTACATGGACTAACCGAGGGCTTAACATTTTTCTCTTTAATTTTACTTTCCAAAGTTCCTATCTTTTTATCTAACATTTTTTTGTTTACCATATGCTCTAAACACCTTAAATTTTTAAACAAGTCTTCAGTTTCCTTTAAGCCATTCCTATCAATCTTATCAGCAATAAAGTTTGGTAATCCTGTGGCAATCAAATCAATAAGAGTGAGTTTATCTATGGACTTATTTATTTCTAAGAGTAGTCTCTCTTTTTTTATTGCGTATTCCAGTAACGAGCCCTGTTTGGATCTAAATAACATTGGATACCTGATCGGTGACCAACCCTTATCTGCGTATGTTTCACAAAAGTTTTTTTTCCATATTGTCCATTTTGAATTTATTGTATGCTTTATAAGCATGGAGCTATACCAGTCTAAACAGGAATCTTCTATAAATAACCTAAAAACTTCAATTTTCTTGACATCTTCTTCAATTTCCAAACGGGCACATTCTGCTTCAAAAGTAGTCATCCATTGGGATACATTTGTAATCTTGCTATTAAATTTGTGTATAACAAATTTTTCTACAATTTTCGTTATATTAAAAGATTTTGGTGGATCTTTCTTTACTTCAGGGAGGCTTTCGATGATTCTTGCAAGAGATTCTTCTGACAATTCAGTTGTAGAACTTTGAAGTTTTGTTTGTTCCTCCAATAGGTATCCCATAAATTGTTTATTTCCATCTTCATCACAATAAACCGCCTTCATCTCTGGGTTCATAGATATCCACACCTGTCGCTTTTCATGCCGTTTTTGTAATGTAGTCTTTACTTTCTGAAAGATTTGGGTCTGTACTATCTTATCGTGTAATTTAACTGGTTGTAACTTTTCTGGGATCGCATAGGTCTGGCCTTCTATATCCGTGATTGACGTTACGCAAATGATATTCGTTTTCACATCATCACTGGCTTTCACCATAAACTCGAATTTTAATTTTTCCATTATTCTTTGTAATCAGCTTTAAAAATGTTGTTTTATAATGTGCTAATTATCTTCGGATAGGTGAAGTAAAACTATAACCACAATTGCGTTGCTCTGAAAAGAGATTATTTTATTTAATCACAGAACAAAACTTTTACACATACATAAGTACTTATCACTAAACTATCTAACTATCTTACCTGAAAAGAGAAACAACATTTAAAGCTATTGCTTTACCACTAATTTAGTTTTTATTACAAATTCACATGTTTCTTAAAACCATACTATGCTTAAAAACATAACCTCATATCCTCACACAAGTCATCGCTCCACAGATTAAAAATAGTTCTTCAGATACAAACAGTACAGACTAAACGAGGTGTCACGCACTTTGTTTACAAATATAAAAAATAGAGGCCCACCGGTATCGGGAACAGGGTCCAAGCTACCGGCGGTCAGGGCTCGAGAGAGAGAGGAATCTCCTAACAATACAAGCCGTGTCCAGCAACACTGCTTTCTAGATCAGGCCCTTGACCCAGCTGCCTAACGAGAGCCTCCTAAGGTGTTGGTCGAGGTTCGTGGCTATTAAGCCATTGGCTGACACGACTATCGGTACAAAGATCGCTGAATCCACATCCCACATGTCGACAACCTCGCGAGCCAAGTCAAGATTTGCTTATCTTTCTCGGCTTTCACGAGGTTCCCGTCATGCGGGACGGTAATGTCAACACCTCTCGATTCGTTCCACCACCACAATATCAAGCTTATTGGCTACAATAGTCCTGTCAGTGATAATGGACCGATCCCAATACAATGTGATATTGCCATTTTCGAGAACTGGGTCGGGCACATACCTGTAGTACGGCACCTCCGATGCTACAAGAGTGTATTTCTGAGCAAGTTGCTGATGGATAATCCTGGCTACAAGGTTGCGCCTATGCAAGTACTCTTCGTTAGCTAGCCGAGAACAACCAGAGATAACGTGGCGGATCGATTCACCCGGGCGGTGACATGCCCGACAGATGTCAACCGTGCCATCCTTCACAATAAATCTCCGGTAGTTATTCGTCATGATAACTTCGTCCATAATTGCACATACAAAACCTTCGGTTTCCCTAAAGAGGTCACCGAAACGCAGGCAGGCTATGGACGCTGATTGGTCTACATCAGACCCGTGTAGAGCCCGGAAAAAGCGTCCGTGAAGCTCCTTACTCTGCCATACCTCCCTGCGGTCGTTAATGTCAAGCACTACACTGGAAGAACACTAGAGCACTAGAACTGGCGCATGCCGCGCCAGTTCTCATTCGCCAAAGAGAGCGGGGTGAGTCCCTTTTCCACTGCTACTACATCTCGATGCATACCCACGTCAGTGGGTTGAAAATATTCCCTGCGATTGCATATCTCGCGGTTGTGGAGGTTTTTGGCATTTAAAAAGCCTCGGCCTCCACACTTCCGCGGGATATACAATCTCATGACCGACGATCGTGGGTGATGCATTCGATATGCAGTCAGCAGTGTACGGAACCGCCTATCAGGGCGTCAAGTTCCGTTTGAGTCCATTTGAGTACATTTGACAGTCAAATTTAAGAAGTAAATTCAAAATTTGAGCCATTTTATTGTAACGATTGTAAGTAGTTTAGTTTAACGTAGTATAGTCTGAGGTCAGACTATAAGTCAAAATGGCCGAACTGTGGGCTTATTTCCTTTCAATTCCGTAGTAGAATGGTACGTAAGATGGATGAATGAGACGTGGGATTGTGGGAGAGCGAGATAAAGAATGAATGGCGGACGATTGAAAACTAACGACGACGTTAAAGAAGAAAAAAATGTATTAAGTGTTGAATAAGCCAAAATAAACGAAAAAAAAACAAAAAAAAAGTGTTTCTCTCATCAAGCCCATCTCCTACAAGAATTGCTCGTTTAAAGGTATTAGATTAGATAGATAGATTAGGTAAGATACATGCCAAAGTATCTCCGTTTATTTATTAGTTTTGACCCATTAACGGCTGAACGGATATCGATGAAATTTGGCATACAGGTGCACTTTAGCCCATAAGATTCCTTGAGATCATTTGCGACTTTCATGCGGGCAAAGCGGCGGGCCAAAGCTTACTTTAAAATATATTCACGTTACAGGTTTAAAGAGTCTGCCATCGCTCCTTATGGGGTTCTTGTCAGCAGACATGGCCCGAAGGCATGGAAAAGTAAGTAGCTTTTTATAAGCTTTTATTTAACTTGCAATGTATGTAAGAGTGTTCAGGTCAAATCTTGCAACTGAATTTTAAAGCAGTTATCCTCCACCGATTAAGATGAAATTTCGCATACACGTTTAGTTTGAATGACAATGCATGTTTAGCTGAGTGACGGCATTCCAATTCCAATATGGCGGACGGACCAAGATGGCGGGCTAGTTATTTTTTGTGCAATGCCGTGATATAGGTATCAAATGAAAGGGTTTGCTGAGAAGAATACGAAAAAAGCTTGTATTAAAAAAAGATTTTAAGGAATAAATTTTTACTACTATTATTAGAATAAAAATGAGTGATTAGTATACTTGAATTTCAAATTATTGCTAAAGAGAAAGGCCTTTAATCAAATTGCGAGATTTATCGCAGAGGAACACAATCTTACATTAATAGAATAGACATTCGCAGAATAGTGGTGGCCCTGTGGTGGCCCTGTGGTGGCCCTGTGGTAACTACTTCGATTTACTTGTCGCAGGGCGCGGGTTCGATACTTCGAAGCTAGGCAGGCGCTTTACTTTGTGTTAATTATTTCATCGCCTCGCCCTCGAACAGAATTCTGCGAAACACGAGACTAAAGACTTTTCCGCAGGGTCAAGGAGCGCTCTAAATCTCGTAGCACGAGAACCTGCACGATCGCAGATGAAGCAGGTAACGTACTCACTGAAAAGGACCAGGTTCTGGAACGCTGAAAACGGTATTGCACAACACTTTATGACACTGGTCAAACTGTCATAAACGGCGCGCAAACAAACTTATCACCACAAGAACCAGAAATTCTGCAATCAGAGGTCGAACATGCCATTGAATGTCTCAAGGTTAGAAAGTCTCCAGGCAAAGATGGAATTCCAGCCGAGTTACTAAAAAACCTGGATTCCAAAGGTGTGAAGCAGATTTTAAGCATCTGCAACTCCATCTGGAAGGCCAGGAGATGGCCTGAAGAGTGGACAGAGTCCGTATTTGTTCCGCTTTATAAAAAAGACTCTACCAAAGACTGCAGTAACTACAGGACACTGGCACTTATCCCACATGTCAGCAAGATACTCCTGTACGTTATTAACAACAGACTAAAACACTTTCTCGGCCCACAAATTCCAGAAGAACAGACCGGGTTTGTTAAAGGCAAAGGCCGGAAAAAATTGAAAAAAAGCCGGGAATTTAACAGCCCTGTTTTGTTGTGTTTCATTGACTACAGCAAGGCCTTTGATTGTGTGCAGTGGGATATGCTGTGGGAGGTTCTGGAAGACATGGGTACGCCTAAACACCTTATTGACCTAGTCCGATGCCTCTACATCAACAACCGCTCTTTCGTCAAAATAGACACCGACTGTTCAAATGTGTTCTCCATCAAGAAAGGCGTTAGACAGTGATGCATCCTCTCACCTCTGCTCTTCAACGTATATAGAGAGTCCGGAAAACTCTTGAGGGCTGGGAAAAGGGGTTTGCTGTTGGTGGAAAGCGCATCGCCAATCTGCGAGATGCAGACGACACCGTTCTCCTTGCCACAACTTATGACGACATGAAGGAGATACTGCACAGACTGGAGGTGGAGAGCGGCAAATTAGGGCTTGCAATAAATAGGCAGAAAACCAAGCTTAAGGTGATAGATCGTGCGGGTAAGCTAGCTGGTGCCGATAGCATCTGGAGTATCGATACCGTGGAAAGTTTTATTTATCTGGGATCTAGTATTAATAATGAGGGTAGCTGCGTCCCGGAAATAAAGCGATGGATAGCCATGGCTAAAGATGCAATGACGCGTCTCCAGAACATCTGGAAAATCGCGGCGTAAGTCTTAAAACCAAAGCCCCTTTGGTCAGAGCACTGGTTTGCCCGATTTTCCTGTATGGAGTTGAGACGTGGACAATCCGAGCAAGAGAAAGACAGAGGATAGACGCATTCGAAATGTGGTGCTGGAGGCGGATGCTCCGAACCCCATGGACAGCCAAACGCACAAATGTGTCTGTCCTTTTACAACTTAATATCAAGACCCGATTGTCTACGGTTTGCTTACAGCGTATTTTGACTTACTTTGGCCACATAATGCGAAGAGCAGCCTTGAAAAGCTAGTCATTGTTGGCAATACCGAAATCGGCAACACGATGGTCTGACCAAGTGAAAGAAGCTATGTCCTCAAGCAAATTCCAGCAGGTGGTGATGGCAACTTTGGACCGGAATCGATGGAGGCAGATTGTCCGCTAAAAGGGCGGTCCACGATCCTCAGTAATGAAGAAGATTTCATCGCCAATGCTCTAAAAACGGTGAAGGAAATCATCGTGAGAAAACCAGCATGTCCTAGAACCAAAAATTCGAAGACATGTGCCATCCATCAACTGGTACTGGACCCACGTGGTGAATTAAGGCCCATTTCCTCTCTCACAGAGAGTAGGCCTGTGTCCCTGCAGTGGGAATAATAAAAAAGGTGATGATGAACAGATATTCACCACCAAAAAAAAGTTCGATCTTCATTTTAATAACTTCGTTTCAAACACGATCTGATAGCTAATCAATAATCATCACCCTATTGGCCTAATTAAAATTTATTTCGCATTGTCTTTTTAGGGTTCCGTACCCAAAGGGTAAAAACGGGACCCTAGTACTAAGACTCCGCGGTCCCTCTGTCTGTCGGTCTGTCTATCCGTCTGTCACCAGGCTGTACTCATAGACTGTGATAGCTAGACAGTTGAAATTTTCACAGGAATTTATATTTTCGTTGCCGCAATAACAACAAATACAAAAAACAGAATAAAATACATATTTAAGTGGGTCCCCCATACAACAAACGTGATTCTTTTGCCGTTTTTTGCGATAATGGTACGGAACTTCGTGCGCGAGTCCGACTCGCACTTGGCCGGTTTTTTCCTTACATCTTTATTTGCTGTAATCTTAATTTCCACCTCTTATCTAACCTACAAATAACACGATCTCATATAGTTTTAAAAACAATAAAATTATCTTAATGCAAAACTTATATTTATATGTTTCAGAATGCTTGGACTACTTCCAAAGATTGCCCTACCCTTGCCACGGCCAAGGAGAGGTAACGCTCAAAAGGGATTGGATTGAATCAAATCAATGCCATAATGCCACCCTAAACGTAAAAGTGTCTGTAGGTGGTCAGGCATCTCAGCCGTGGAAGTTCCCCCATCTGGTATGAACTCAAAGCATCTTTTTAAAATTTCTAGAAGTTTTCTATTAGAAGAATTATGAAAATTTTAAATTAAAGGAATATAATGCGAGACAAAGTATAAAAGTATCTTGGGATACACATTGGACTTAAAGCTAATGTTAATACCGTTGATTCAGAGGTTGCCTTTGGGTTGAAATGAAGTAGGAATAAAGGTACCTTAATGGATTCGTTTGTTTCGCAGACGACACCATGGTGTTGGCCGGCGGGGACACTTTTGACGAGACCATCCAGCTTTCCGAGCTCGGGGTGGCAAGAGTCGCGGCTTCGATCCGCGAGCTGGGTTTGGAGATAGCGCCTTATAAAACTGAGGCACTATGGTTCCATAAGCTGCCGAGGAGCAGAGAGCCACCAAGCTCGTTAGTGATCATTGGAGATGCGCAATTCCAGTTGGGTCGATACATTAAGTATCTTGGCCTAACCTTTGGACGCGCCACAGCAAAGCTGTGTCCGTGTTCTGGATCAAGGCCCACGCGGGCCTGCCGGGGAATGAGCGAGCGGACGCGTTGGCAAAGAAGGCAGCTTTGTCGTTACGGAGGAAGCCGGACTACGACCAGTGTCCGGTGTCATTTATCAAGCGACAGATCCATTTGGAAACGCTTGATGAATGGAACCGAAGATATGTGACGGGCGACACAGCCTCTGTGACGAAAATGTTTCTTCCGGATGCCATAGCGGCTTTCCGTATTATAAAACAGGTGCGGCCCACAGGCGTTCTCACCCAGGTTTTGACGGGGCACGGTGGGTTCTCTGAATACTTGAATCGCTTCAAGTGTAAGGAGAACCCATCGTGCGTCTGCGATCCAGGCGTGGCAGAGACTGTCCACCACATACTTGTAGATTGCCCGTTATTTATCAGGGAACGCTACCAATTCGAATGTGAACTGGACAGGAGATTGACGAAGGAGAGCCTGCATGGGCTCATGAGTAAGCAACACAGGGAAAAGTTCCTGGTGTACTGTGTTAATGTGGCTTCCACCGTCATTACACGAAACCGAAGTTGAAGCGGCACTATGCTTCACTAGTATTATAAGAATATTTATAAGAAGCATAGAATGGCACGCACAAAACTGCAATGACGAACGTTGCACTGGGGTAGTACCTAGCAACAACAGATTGTCTGTATGATGAAAAGCACTGTTGTGCTTCTCATCCCTAAGTGTAAGGCACTATTTATATTTTTTCTTGTTTTCCCTCTGTGATAAATAGCACATTCTTGCACATTTGTAATTTTCTGTAAACCGTGTATATTAGCACTTTTTGTCTTTTGACCCAATTTTAAGTAAATAAAGCTGCCTTTTAAATAATTAATGAAAGTGGGATTCCCACCCACCGTATACAAGAGATGTAAGCAAGAAGAACAATTCGTATGAAGAATGGACGTACGAGAGGCGACACAGGAATGGAATGAAAGAATTCGCACAGAATAGGCGCCAACTTTGTTGAGCGGGATTAGTAATAAGAATAAAAGATAACCTTTGGACGATCGTCGGGCCTTCGAAGATCACTTCGAGCACCTGGTCCCCTGCGTTGTAAAAGCAGTAGGTGCTTTGCATAGACTGCTGCCCAAACTCGACGGACCTCAAGAAGAAGCTCGCCGCCTCTACGTATGTGTCGTGCGATCGATGGTTCTCTACGGGGCGCCTATTTGGTCAAACAGACGGAAAATGGCCATTCTTATCGCATGAGGTTACCGAACGGTATCCTTTAAGGCGGCAACTCTCCTGGCATGCTTTCCTTCGCTGAAAATTCTGATGGACATGGACGCGGGGGTTTATAACCGAATCGCTGACATATGCCAAAATGCGTGCCAGGATTCGCTTTAGTAAGGCTGATGAGGCAGGAATGCCGACACGCGCTCGAGCGGTTCAGTGGCGCGAGCGGCTTCGGCAGCCGCAATTTTCGCGCAAGCGCCTTGTCGAAGCCGTCCTGCCGCATTTCGAAGCCTGGCTGAAAAGAGAGAAGCGCATCTCGTACAGGCTCACTCAGGTACTGCCGGGCCTGTATAGGATTGGGCGAGAGACCACGGCAAATTGCCACCAACAACCAGACAAGTTTTGGTGGGAGGCGAGCTTGACTCTGTACAGCACACGCCCGAAGAGTGCACTGAGTGGGTCTCTGAGCGGCAGGTCTTGGTCGCCAGGATCGGGTGAGACCTGTCTTTGCTTTGATCGTGAGAAAGGCGATCCCATTCGGAGAAGAAGGCGTCGGGGTGGCAACCGCCGAAATGCCAAAAATACATTAACCCCGCCTGCATCATAAGTAAGCGGGACTCTAGAGTTTGCGGGCCTCAGATTTGAGTGTCTGTCCGCCCACCAAGTGACTCCAGAAAAGACGGTGGCACGGCGATCATGTGCTGCCGTGCGCAGCGAGGTTTAGGGGAGCCGCTTTTCTAGTCTGCCCAGGGATGTGCCTTAACAGGCATTGCACAGATGCGGTTCCGGGGTGATCTTTTGAGAGGTCACGGGGTTTCTACGTGTTGATGGTAATCACCGAGGTAGTTTTAGTGACATAAAAGTCTCACACACCCTGGTCTTTCCTACAAAATTCTAGGCGCCTTTTGAAGAGTTGTCCCCGTAAAAAAAAGACCTTTAAGGATAGGAAAGCTATGATTCACACTTGTTTGAGCATCTAAAATAAATTGTAATTGTAATCAATAATATAAGACAGTTTTAAACGCTTAAGCAAAGACCAAACAAGTTTTACTTCACTTAAAATCTTTACGAAATGCTAGACTTATGCTCCTACTATTAGCCAGCGAAAAAAAATCGGGATTGTTCTCAAGTAAACCTGTATATTTTGGAATAGCTTTTTATCCATGATGTCTATCAATGTCAATTAGTATTTAGGGATCAGTATTCTACTAGTGATCACGAAATAACTTTGATTCATCTTCCCACTGCTAGGTACAAGTCTCCCCGTACTTTTCCAATTTTCTTTATGTTTTGCCTTTTGGCCAAATCGCCTTACTAGTGTTCCTAAGGGCTCCTTCGTAGCATTGCCAGTCCTCAGGTATCCACTGTGTGACAATCCTGACTTGTTAGCCCTTATGTATCCTATAAGTGTGACCCGTCCAGACTTACTTTGGCCTCGCAGACTTATTATCGCTTCGGAATATCAATAATTTTGCATAACCATAACATTTTCCAGGCCCTGCTCGGGTACGGCGATACCGTGAACACTGCGCAGTGGCTCTGCGAGGGAACCGTTGTCAGTGAGAGGTTTATATTGACTGCAGCACACTGTACTAATGCCGGCGTATTGTGAGTCTTCGATATGTTTTATCATTCCAGTATCATCGCCCTCCATTTTTAACCGACTTACCAAAAAGGAGGAGGTTCTATATTCGACTTTGTTTGTTTTTTTTGTATGTATGTTCACTGATATCTCCGTCAATTGTGTACCGCTACCGATTTTGATTTTTTTTTTGTTTGAAAGATTATGTTCCGAAATTGTTTCCACTTTAATTTGGTGAAGATCTGATGAAGAACTTCGGAGGTAAACAACAAATCACGTATCAAATAAATAACGGCAAATCTCTCGGGATTGTTGCAATCGCATGTCTGTTTATAGTTAATACCATTTCTTAACATAAAATCACGCCAGTACGCTCAGGGGTACGCAGATGTGTATAGTTCACCTTGATACACTCTCATTTCACTATTCGGGTAATCTATTCTGGCATTATAGTTACCTTACTTAACTTCTTGCCAACAAAAAGTGAAAAATAAAAAAACATTTTTACAAAAAAATACTACCGACTTCCAAATAAGAAACTACAAAGTGAAAAATAACTTTATTTTTGGAAGTCAGTGTCCATAACGCAAAAAAAATGGTACCGAGAGGACTCTGCCTTTGTAAAAGGAAACTCCTTGCCTATAATAAAACTGGCAACAGAAAACTATGTTTTGAAAGGGAATTGAAATTCGAACTTATAAAAATAAATGAAGATGTTTTGGCTAGGCTTTGATTGTCAATTCTTGAGAAGGCGCCCATTTGTTCACGATGCGAAACACGACACCGCAAAATGTGGTCACGATTCAGAGCTTTATATATTTGTATGGACCGTTTGTTCATTGCACAACACCGCACCACACGCGACACGCTTTTCATACGTTTTTTCGGCTATGTCGTCGATGCCGCTATGTCGCACGGTTTTTTTGCGATGACGATTTAGCGGCTGAACAAAACCGTTATGAGCTTATTGACGACACGACTCACCGCACCGCACGGCTCACGCGTGGTTCGTCACTTATAAAACAATACATGTGCACTGCAGTGTCGTTGCAGAATCGTGTCTAGTGAACAAACGAACGGACGACAGACCGTATGCAGTGTGTCGTGTGTTAAAAATCGTGACCACAAATCGTGTCGTGCGGTGCCTCGTGAACAAACGACCTTAGGGTAGGCATGTTGTTGGTTTAATACAAATATATCAGATAAAAGTAATTTCTGCGTTTTAATACGTAGCTTCCTGCCTACGCCTCGTACATTTTGGCGGCGTTGTGCCGGGTAGCGAATCCCGGTAAAAATAAAAATAAAGAGTTATAAAATATATTTCGCGTGTATACGGCGTCCAGTAAACGTATAAGTGAATAAAAAACAAAGAAAGTGTTATAAGGACGGTATAGTTCACGTGTGCGATACAGTGGCGATACAGTGCACGAAGTCCTATCGGGGTACAAAAGGCGAGAAGAATTATAACAGAGAGGGCTGTTACCTCTCATTCCCTCCCATAAGCGGATGGAAATATAAGAAAAAGGCAGAATAAAGCTAAGTGGTTTTGTTATTTAGTGTAATTGAGCATAAAGCAAGCATGGTGAATTATTTATTATTCGGCTCAGGCACGGACGGATACTGCTTGGAGGAATTCTTAACCGAATTCAAGTCAATGGCCGAAATAAATGAATGGAGAAAGATCGACTATAGCCTGATCTTAGGAAGGTTCCTCCATGGGGCTGCATATTATTACTACCGTATGATTTTTGGATGTGACATGGACTTCGCAGTGCGATTGCTTAAGGAGTGAATTCTTAAAATTTCACCGCAGATGTCGTTATTGCGAACACCACACAATGAACGCTCAAATAAAAGCAGATAAAAACAACCTGATGTATTGTGTGAGGACCTTAATGCAAATTTATTTTCTAGTATCGTGATTAAGGCCGAACAAACACAAATCTATATATAGTGCAGTGAGAAAAGCTTTGACCACATTGACGGAGAATGCGACATAATTGCTGGCGATGGCGATCACACCGACGGAGAGAGCTGCATGTTTGAGGACGATGTTGATCAGTCCAGTAGAGATGACAGCCCCGTCGATGTCAAGTTGGAGGTGGAGTAAGTGTTCCAGGGTGAGCGCGCGGACGGCCCAGCTGACGACCGTTGGTCCAGTTGGACCCCTATCCAACAGCGAGTGCGCGGATGAGGGTATAGTAATGTATCGGTCCAGTCCAATTGACTCCAATAACTTCGTTTAACTTACAGAGAACCATGTTCAGATTCCATCAGAGCAACGAGTTGGGGTTCCATCTGGACACCAATATGTTTCGGATGTTAACATGCATAAGAATCTCATTGATTTCAACCATAATATTGAAAATAAACCGAAAGAGATCCGTAGGAATTTTAAAAGAGTCTTTAGTAAGGTTTCTTATTGCGTGAACAAAAATTCAAAGAAGGCGATCAATAAAAAGGTTACGGTCCGAATTAAATATAAAAGAATTGGAAATACAACTACTTGGAGTGCTAAGTTTGGTATAAGGAAGATTACTAGATAACAATTCTAGTAATCTCGAACAAATTCAATCTCAATCTCAATTCTATTAAATCGAATTGTTTAATGTGATCACAATGCAAATATCCTACTATAATGTGATTTTTTATTTCGTAGACTAAACTGACAGCTGCCAATGACCTTATTTTTTTTAAATGTTGCAAGCATGAAGCATAGTGTTGTAGGTAAGGCATAATCATAAGTGATTCATCGAATCGATGAGACATGATTCCTCAATTTAATTTTAATAATTTGTGTAAATAATTTTTTTATGTATAATAATCGTAATATATTTAAATATAACAGTATTCATACACAAAGTACATACACTTTTATTGTGTTAAATATGAAATCAACAATATAATAAATGTGATCGATAAAATGAAGTCTAACATTTTTTTTTTTTTTTTTTTTTTTTTTTTATTGATTATAGGCTTGCGCTTGACCACTATCTCACCTGATGGTAAGCGATGATGTGGTCGACGATGAAGCACGCATGCCTAGAAGAAACCTATTCACTCTTGACTTGAAGACTCCCAGGTTGTAGCTATCAGGAAATACAGACTCCGGCAGGGAATTCCACTCCTTTGCTGTACGCATAATGAAAGTATTCCCGAAACGTTTGGTGCGTATGGGTGGGATGTCCACCATGTACCGATGACGCATCGCCGTACGTCTCGTAGTCCTATGATGGAACGGGCTAGGAGGAATTAGTTCATGCAATTCCAACGCACACTCCCCGAAATGTAACCGATAAAAAACCGACAGGCTGGCAACTCGGCGCCGATGTTCGAGGTTCTGGAGCCTAGATTCGACCAGTACTTCATTGCCGATGAGCCTCTTGGCCCGTCTTTCGATCGACTCAAGTGCATCCAGCTGGTACCTGGCAGATCCGTCCCAGAGATGAGAGCAGTACTCCATGCATGATCGAACTTGCGCTTGATACAAGTTTAGCAACTGTTCTGTCGTGAAGTACCGTCTCACCTTCGCGAGGATCCCCAATTTTTTGGCAGCCAGCTGTGCTTTTGCCTCAATGAACGGACCAAAATTGAGCGTCGATGTCAACGTAATGCCAAGAACCTCAAGATGGTCAGTAATCGGCACGGTCACACCTCGGAAAGAAGGAGCCGGGTGGAATTGGCTCCTTTTAGCGGAAAAAAGGCACGCCTGGGTCTTAGCAGCATTGAATCTGACCAGATTGGCATCGCCCCATTCGGAGACTGCCTTCAAGGACAGATTCAAGCGCCCAACCATGGCCTCCCGAAGAGACCGGATCTGAGGTCCAGTAGCGCGCGCGTCGGACACGTATCTCTCAGCAACAGTGCTATCGTCCGCGTACCCAAAGGTGCCGGGTTTTAGCAAGTCATTTATGTGCAGCAAGAACAATGTTGCTGAGAGAACAGACCCCTGAGGGACCCCGGCATTAATACCCAGTAGGTTAGAAGAGCGGCCATCAATAACCACTTGAATGGACCGGTCCCTCAGGAAATCTGCAATCCAATCGCACAGACCACTGGGCAGACCGAATGATGGAAGCTTACTAATAAGGCTTTCATGCCAGACCCTATCAAAAGCCTTCGAGATGTCGAGGGAGACGGCAAGCGCTTCCCCGTGCTTCTCGATGGCCTCACTCCAGATGTGTATGGCATACGCTAGAAGATCGCCAGTTGACCGATTTTGGCGGAAGCCATATTGGCGGTCACTGAGGATGTCGTTAGCTTCTAGGTATGCCAGGAGCTTGGAGTTGAGCACTCGTTCCATACTCTTGCAGAGGATGGACGTTATTGATATGGGTCTGTAGTTGGCCGGGTCAGCCCGACTGCCCTTCTTGGGCACAGGCTGAACGTTAGCTTGCTTCCAAGCATTCGGCACTTTTCCCGTCTCATACGAAAGGCGAAACAGGCGTGCAGGTTCTGAGAACAATTGCCGGTATCCCGTCGGGCCCACTAGCTTTGTTCACGTCAAGCTTGCGCTGGACCCTACGAACGTCCTTTTGATGGATGCGAATGTCCGACATACTCGTCTCGCATCCATCAGGAGGAGGAGGGGGCTGCGCGTCACCAGAATCCAGACGTGAAGATTCCGCAAAAAGAGAGGCAAACAAGTTAGCTTTCTCCTCAGCGGAGTGGGCCAGTGACCCTTCGGGCCTCAGCAGTGGTGGTAGTGAGGGACGGCAGAAGTTCGATTCAACCGACTTAGCCAGGGACCAAAACGCTTTACTACCCGCTGGATATGAAGCAAGTTTGGTCCCAATACGGCTTATGTGGTCAAACCGAGATCGTCGCATCACCTTTTTGCAGGACTTGGCGGCCCTATTGAAGGCGCTCTTCCGCTGACCCATGTCGCTTGCTTTGCGTGCCCGACTGTCGACCCATGCCAGGTACGCCTCGTGTTTAAGCGTGTTGGCGCGCTTGCACTCGGCGCCAAACCATGGCCGGTCAACGCTAGACATTGCTACGTCAGAGAACGGAATGTAGTACTCCATTCCCCGACGCAACACATCCGACACGGCGTCCGCGCACGACGAAGGATCAGCCGAAAAGAAGCAAGTAGGCTGCCAAGGATAAGAAGCGAAAAAAGAACGCATCCCATCCCAATCTGCTGACTTGTACCGCCAAACCCGCCGAGCGCCTCTTGGGCTGGGATCGGGTGGGGAGTGAACGGATACAGACTTCACCAGACAATGGTCGGAACTACCCAAAGGTAGGTAGGAAGATACCGACACCGAGTAGCGGTCTGGATCTGTTGTCAGCAGAAGGTCCAAGCAATTGGCTGTGTGCGAATCAACATCCGGCACCCTCGTTGCCTCCTGGACCAGCTGGGTGAGATTTAAAGCAAGCAAAAGCTTTCTCATCTCACGCCCAGCATGATCAGTGAACTGGTACGGGAAAAGCCACTCCTGGTGGTGGGCATTGAAGTCCCCCAGTAATACTAATTGGGCGGAAGGGTACCGCTGCTGTGCCGTATCAGCCGCCTCACTAAGATACTCTGTGAGCCTGGTTGTCTTCTGATCGCCGCTGTGCGAGCAGTAGACACAGGCGTAGACAATTTTATCAAGGCCCGTGTCCACCATGGCCCACAGCACAGAGAACCTAGAGTGCTCAAGGTTTCGGAGACGCCGATAACAGATGTCGTCTCGGGCGTACATGCATACACCCGCGCGTTGCTTAAAATTGTGCTCCAGGGTATACCCTGGGTAAGTTAGGTACGATACTTCTGATAGACATCTGATCTGCGTCTCCGAAAGGAAAAAGAGAGCCGTCTTATCAGTCTCCAGGTGATGATGGACTGCTATGAGGTTGGAGTGCAAACCTCTGATGTTCGTGAGGTGCACTTTGAGTGGGAGGGGGTGCAGCCGCTGTTTAACTTTGAACTTTTTTCTCCTTTTCATAGTTCGATGCGAGTGAAGTTAGGTGAGGAAAAGGAAGTGAGATGTGGTTCCACGCTGCTAACCTTCAGACACGCACTGAAGGGACGCTATCATTGGGGGACTAGTCTGGAGACTGCGGGGACGCCCGAGCCCCCCCGGGAATGTCTATCGGGCCCTCCCTTCTGATCGCCAACCAGCACGATGGTGCATTCCGGGATTTTTCGTCAGTTGGCGGGGCAGCCTTTCGTTTGGGGCTGGCACACTACTTGGGCCCCCATCTACCTGCGGTCGGCCAGCGGTGCACCGTGCCTCGGATCCCGCTACCCTCCGCGACCAGCCGCCCGATACGCCCCTAACAGCGCGCGTCAGGCTGGTCTGCCTGCAATGGAACCGCCACCTCGACCCATCTCCTGAACTGGTTACACCGAGCATCGCACCGGAACACGGCCAGGCCGCTTGGCGGTACGTCTTTGCCCGGTGGGTGGTCACAAGCCTTCGGCCGAAGCCTACCACCAGTTATTGTCACCTGATTGGCACCACCCGGGGACCACTAGTAGGGTATCGAATAGGGTACTTTCCTACGGACGTGGGTGACTCGGCCCCCAAACAGTGTTAAGTTATGTGGAGATATAAGGTCCATTCCAGATAGAAAATTGAAAACATAAGGCTTGATATACATGTAAATAAATTAAAATCGTTTAATGTAAAGATAGGGTTAGAATATATGAATTGGTTAAGTTATTTAGCGTCTAAGGTACATTAACTGTGCATCGAAGAAACGTCGTTTTATATAGTAAGCAAGTATAGGCTATAACCAGTGCACTTTTATTAAAGATGGAATACAATTCCTCTTTGGTGGCAGAAGAGGAATGGTTGTAACTGAAACCGTCTTTGCTAACGGATCATAGCCTTTGCAAAGGATATCGTGTTGACATCATTGGTCCAGTTAATAACTGTTGTTTAAAAAAAGTAAATGCATTTATAATGATAAGCCCTGGTGCAAGTTCTGCGATAAGTAATATAAATTAGATGGTGTCCGTTACCGCAACAAAATAATGTCCAAAATAGTTATTTAAACCATATAGATAATTAGTTGGCCAGCTTCTGTAATTGTAGCACACATTTTTAAATTGGTTGCATTTATAGGTTTTTAGTTATTTCACAAAAACATTTTCTGCTGGGATAACGTTACTGCAGCAAAATGTTTTTCTATTTAATGGGAATATTGAAATAAGTACTAGCTATTTAATTAGTTGTCTATACGAGGTAAATGTTGCACCTTATTTTGTATTTGATATTTATTCGGCTGCGAAGTTATTCAAGATTTTGCTGGAGTAACGTTTTTGGTTTTGCTGGATCTCTGAAACGGTTAAGCGGATTCTTATCATCTTTTGTACACGACTTCTTAGTAAGTAGTTTAATTTGTTGTGCAATAAAAAAAAAACAAAATATTGCACCGTTTAAAGGTTACTCAATTAAATATAAAAACACTTCGATAGATCCTAACACTCTGAATAAGAGCAAAATAACGCTTAAAGAAAGTCTTTAGAGCTCTTATTCAGAGTGTTAGGATCTATTGAAGTGTTTTTATATTTAATTGATTGATTTCCGCCTCCAATAAAGTATAGTAAAACTTGCTCGACATTCAAATTAAAGTTAAAGTTGTTTTTATTGAATCATCAAAATGAATTTAAAGATATTCGTGCTGACACGTCAGCCATTTAAAGCACAATATCTTTATTATTGTCTTTCAATTTATTTTAGTCCAGCGACCTATCCCCGTTTTGATGACGTAATACAATTTTTATTTTATTTATTTGCTCTCTTTTGTTACTGGGCACATAGAACTTTTATTTTTGTTTTGTTATAATTAAGAGTCGCAAAAATTTTATCATAGGTGGTTTTTTACAAAAAACGTATATTATAAATGTTTGTTTGTGTTTTCGAGCGTATGGCACTCGTGGGCTGCAGCTGAAAATCAGCGTCAGGTGGAATACCCTGCTATGCTGAGCTGAGGCCGTTTTGGCATTAATAGTTAAAAAATATTTTGTTTAATTTTAAGGTGTTTTTGTTTTGTAATGCCAATAAACTCATTTTTCTTTCTTTAAACGGTGCAATATTATTTTTTTTTTATTGCACAACAAATTAAACTACTTACTAAGAAGTCGTGTACAAAAGATGATAAGAATCCGCTTAACCGTTTCAGAGATCCAGCAAAACCAAAAACGTTACTCCAGCAAAATCTTGAATAACCTCGCAGCCGAATAAATACAAAATAAGGTGCAACATTTACCTAGTATAGACAACTAATTAAATAGCTAGTACTTATTTCAATATTCCCATTAAATAGAAAAACATTTTGCTGCAGTAACATTATCCCAGCAGAAAATGTTTTTGTGAAATAACTAAAAACTTATAAATGCAACAAATTTAAAAATGTGTGCAACAATTACAGAAGCTGGCCAACTAATTATCTATATGGTTTAAATGACTATTTTCGATATTATTTTGTTGCGGTAACGGACACAATTCGATGCAATCCAGCCTTTCCTTCTCTGGCCTGATAAACGCACGAGATCGAACAATTGTATCATATCTGGATTTTTTAAACTAAACCCCATCCGGGTCGGTGTGAGTTGACGCATCATTCCTGTTAGTGTTGGGAGGATGCCTTGTTTCTTTTTCAGGGGTTTTGGCCAAGAAGGTTCAAGCATGACGAAGTTGATTTGTTAGTGCGTATGCGTACGTCAGCTGAAGTTAAAAGCACATATAAGAGAATCAGATAACACGTTTGTCATGATTTAAGCCTTCCCCTTTTAAGGGTCGTACCTCAATTGTAAATGTGGTTTCTCTGTTAGGTAAATGTTCGGGTTAGGATAAGGTAGGATTCATGTCACCTTTCAAAACGTAAAATAGAAGCACTTCATATGATTCCGCGCGTCTATTCGTAGGGACGTAGCTCATGTGAGGACTCAGGGCAACTCCTTGCCTATAATAAAACTGGCAACAGAAAACTATGTTTTGAAAGGGATTTGAAATTCGAAGTTATAAAATTAAAGGAATATGTTTTGGCTAGGCTTTGATTGTCAATTAACATTAACATGCCTGCCCTAAGAAGCCGCCTTAGGGCAGGCTTGTTGTTGAATTAATACAAATATATCAGGTAAAAGTAATTTCTGCGTTTTAATACGTAGCTTCCTGGCTACCCCCTGCACAGTTCCTACCAAAGACAGCGACTTCAAAAATGAAGTTATTTTTCACTTTGTAGTTTCTTATTTGGAAATCGGTAGTATTTTTATGTAAAAAAGTTATTTTTATTGTTCATAATTTCTATCGAATTAATACCTTATACCTTAATAGTGTTAGTATTACACAACATGGACGAAAACAAGTAAATAACCAATCATAATTAAAGGTGCAAGTATGTATAAGCGGTTAAGAATCCCAGCCGCGAAAATTCTCCCATCTAGTATGATCTGTGGTAGGGTCCAATTGTGAAAAAAGGGTAATAAATCCATTAAGCAAAATATAGGCTTCCTAATTTACCATTCTTTCAAAAAAGTGTCTCACAATGGGGGAGTTATACCAATTCATTTGGGATAGGTGCATACATTCCATATATTTCAACAGTCGCCTTCTGTCTAACCATATCATCTGTCAAACAATCCATATATTGTTTCTTTGATAATTCACTCTCTCTAGAAATAAGTTTCTTTTTTAATTTAGAAATGTTCTACTAAATTTTTCAGCGGCACTATCGCGTATGCTGCACTTGGTCTACGAAGTCCCGTTGATCCTGAGGAACAGTATAAGGTATATAACATCAAGAGGCTTATCATTCATCCTGAATACAACGAACCTTCATGGTACCACAACCTTGCATTGCTGGAAACAGAAACTGAGTAAGTTCGACAGTTTTTAGAAAATGATTTGTAAAATAGGATAGTATTTAAACGAGCGAAAATAGATTCAAATTAAAGGTGTTAAAAATACTGAATATGGCTTACTGAAATACTAAGTGAGCGACTAACAGTAGGCGAATACAAATATTTAAAACAGCGACTTGAAAATAAAAGTTTGTCGACGGCTCCTTTTTCTGTCAGTAGCGTTTAAAGTGACCTTACTTGAAGGAGATGACGGGAGAACCTTCGAACGTAACTTATCCGTGTCGGGGTTCTCTTAGCTCCCGAGCTCGCTTAGTTCGCTCTTGGACTAATTCGTTGAAAACACGAATACACCCGAACTCCCGTGCTGCAAAGCGATATCGCCTCGATGGTTGTTCAGTTATTTTAAAAAGAATAATATGCTAAAATAGAAAAAATAGAACCTCAAATACAATTAAGTTTAAAAATATTTATTTCCCATAAGAACTTATAAAATATAACAGTTCACTTATAATGAGATACAGAGTTACTTATTCTAAATAATAATATAATATTTGCCTCCGGGGCGCTGCCGACGTTACAGGGTACGTAAATGTTTTTTTAGTTTTCTCTTAAATATTTTAATATTATCACATCTCTTTATATCCTCCGGTAGATCATTGAATAGATGTGCTCGCTCCACTAATACTGTTTTTTTGCCATAATTAGTCCGTGTACATGCAGTTGCTAGTTTGAATTTGTTTTTACTTCTTGTGTTGTATGTTATTGTTCTTTTATGCAGTTGTATGTTTGATTGTATGGAATTCGTGGTGATTTTTTTATGACAATGCTGGTGTAATATGTGTAAAGTTGTGTGAGATTTAGCAGGTTAGTTTTTTCGTATAACTTTTTTGTTGGATGTAGAGAGTGAAATAATACTTGAATAATTTTGTTTTGTGTTCTTTGTAGTGGGTTTAAGTTAGATTTAGCGGCTGATCCCCACACTTCGATTAAAGTATGTAATAATACTATTACCGCAGCTCACAAAAACCTCCTAAAAGGTATTACTCCAACCGGTTAAATAGTTACTTATTTAGTATAATAGTCGCCCATTCAGTATATTTTTCGCCCGGAACGAAATGAAAAGCATCTAACAAATAGAGTTATGAATTTAAATTATATGAAAAGGGAAAAAATAATTAGTGATAGCGTAACAGTTGACAGAACGGAATGGACAAGTAAGACAGGCGATTTTTTTTTTTTTTGAATTTCTTTCACCAATCGGTTATGGTGCGGTCACAAAGACTGGCCTTTGCCTTCACCAGCCAGTCTATTACCAAGGGAGACCTTCCACCGCCTTCTTTCAGTATGGTCGCCAGCCCAGAACGTTTCTACAAGCTTTTATTTAACTTGCAAAGTATGTAAGTAAGTATGTACATAAAGACAACACATCAAGATAAAAGAGTACAAAGGCACTGAAAATATCTTCTTTTTACATACTTTTATTTAACTTGCAATGTATGTGTGTTCGGGTCAAATCTTGCAACTGAATTTTAAAGCAGATCCTCCACAGATTAAGATGAAATTTTGGATACACGTTTAGTTTGGATGACAATGCATGGTTAGCTAAGTGACGTCATTCTAAAGCCAATATGGCGGACGGCCCAAGATGGCGGACTAGTTATTTTTTGTCCACTGCCATGATATGCATGTCAAATGAAAGCGTTTGCAGAGAAGAATACGAAAAAAGCTTGTTTTAAAATAAGATTTTTAATGAATTTATTTTACCCATGTTTCTCCTGCAAATTTCTTTAATTTTGATGCTGTCTGCATTTACATTTAAATTGTGTCTACTGATGAGGTCTATTTAAAAAGACCATTTTTCTTATTTGTTTTAGGCTAGCGCTTGACCACTATCTCACCTGATGGACCAATTTAAGTCCCATATGACTACACGTACTTACTAGTCAAAGACGAATGATTCATAGATAATAATTTATCCACAGGATAGGTTTTGACAATGAAATTCTGCCAGCATGTCTGGATGTCGGTTTTCAAGATATATCGCTAGCAGAAGCAGCTGGTTTGCCTAGCGTGGATATGAATGAGACCGAGATCCAAATTAATGATACCGCGACCGCGACCAACGGGTCGAATGTAATCAAGGCGAACGACAAAAAAATGCAAACGGTGAGAGATGATTTTACTATATAACTTGAAAAAATATTATTTTCTTTCAATTACGCAGGAATGTTATCATTAATTACTACAAAACCGATCACAAAGGACGTATTTTTTGCTTAGAAACAAAACAGTGCAGAAATGTTATATGAAATCACATTGTAGCACAGTTTTTCATTAATGCACTGTTATTTATTTTTTATTAAGGTATAAATTTACCACAAAGGTTTAATGTCTCCCATTAAGTTCAATCTATTTCTCTATGGAATGCGCTCCCCCAGGAAATCAGGATGGCAACCAACCGGTTAACCTTCAAAGTTAAAGTTCGCGAGCATATTCGTAAGAAGTTGGCAGTAGTATCGTAACAGCGCTAATGTTTTTCAATTATTTATCTATTACTACAAATTTTTAAGTATATTTATGTATTTAGTATATTATTTTGAATATATATGGTATGATTATGTTGTATTTATAGGTAATATGTATATTTAAATAATCCACATAACTTTAATTATTGCACCTACCACTGTTTATCTCTCCATCACCCAAAGGTCGACTGGTAGAAAATGCCTAAGGCATTAAGTCCGCCTCTGTACTTGTGTGCATAAAGTATTAAATAAATAAATAAATAAAGTTTAATATAAAATGTATGCATTAGATCCAAAAGATACTGGCTGAAAATAAAAATCGGCTGAATAAAATCGATTTGATGAAAAAAAGATAAACAAATGGTGTACATTTTGTACCATTGTAAAACTTTAATACTTCATATTTAGCCAGAAAAGATAAAAAAAATGACAATACACAGCGATAGCGATATGAATTCAACTACAGATAGTATAAATACATCTGCAAATTAAATTGTTAATAACCTTTTGCCGCAAAAGTCGCGGTATATATATTTTTCATTAACTTGAGTTCTTATTTTGAGAAGGTATATTTTATCACGGTAGGTAGATTGGTAGTTGAAAGAAAAGTAGATTACGCACCTTGCTAAAGTGAGTTATTAATGCATGAGTGTTAATTTAGTGCTTTCGCATGCGCTCGGGCACCAACATAACACTCATGCATTAATAACTCACTTTGCGCTCGATGCAACAATCTACTATAATTTAATAATTAATGTACACACAGTATAATACATAAAGACAACACATCAAGACAAAAGAGTACAAAGGCACTGAAAATATCTTCTTTTTACATACTTTTATTTAACTTGCAATGTATGTGTGTTCGGGTCAAATCTTGCAACTGAATTTCAAAAGCAGTTGTCCTCCACAGATTAGAATGCAATTTTGCATACACGGTTAGTTTGGATGACAATGCATGGTTAGCTAAGTGACGTCATTCTAAATCCAATATGGCGGACGGCCCAAGATGGCGGACTAGTTATTTTGTGTGCACTGACATGATATGGTTATCAAATGAGAGAGTTTTCTGAGAAAAATAAGAAAAAGCTTGTTTTAAAAATGTTTTGTTAATGAATAATTTAATTCTCTGGTATTATCAGTGTATGTCGGGCCACGCGCAATAATAGGGTTCCGAAGTTGCATAATAATGCGGACTAAGAAGAGGGTTTTTTGTTATTACATGAACATTAAAACGATTTCAGCGTCTCACAACGTCTAAAAACAGGCCAACATATGACAAAGTGAATAATAAGTTTCTTTTTGGAAGTCGGTGTCTTTGGTAGCTAACAATCTTTTTCGTTAAGGACACCGACTTCCAAAATGAAAGTCGGTGTCCATTTCATCACTTTGTAGTGTTTTTATTTGGCAACCGGTAGTATTTTTTTAAGGTTTTTTTTTTTACTTTTTATTCGTTCCTTATAGACATATATTCTTTATAGATGGATATAAACAAAAGAAAATAAGTAATTTAATATTTCTATAAGATAATCATATGAAGAGGCCCGCCCGCCTCAATGAGCATAAATAAATTGGTACATAATAAACTGTAAGTCCTCCATGTACTAAAATAAATAAATAATTTCAAGTTGATTTTATTTATAAAAATATGTACAAGCCATAAATAAAACAAAAATCCATGTCTTATTTTTTCGAATTAAGAAATCGGGTATCTATCGATATCGATGAAATTAAAATTGCAATGTTTTATATTGCACTGATGTGACCATGGTTGAGTAGTAGTAAATATCGACCTATGACACCAATGTCAACCTTACGGCGAACGCAATTAAGTTTGTAACTGCGACCACTGAGAATACCGCCATATATGGTCGGGTAGCGGAATTTGCTTGGCAATCGAATCTTATTTGGCTTTAGATTAAAAAAAACGTCGAAAATACTTCTGCACTAACACAAAATAGACTACCCCACGCGCATGCGCCATACGGACCGGTACTGCAAGCGACTCCGCCCACTCCTATGCTTTATTCGAGCTTAAACTTTATTAATTTAGAAATTAATTAATTTATTTATTCGTTTATCCTCGCACTGGAACGCCTTGCAGCAATTACACCAATGGAGCACAATCTTATAATAAACTCACTTTAAGTCCAGGTTTCCTCATGATGTTTTTCCTTCACCGTTGTCAGCGATGTCCAAGATAAACTTAGAAAGTACATATGAACGGAAAAAGTCACATTGGTACTTGCCATTAAGGATGTTATGATTTTATTTTTGTATATTTTTGCATGGTTCATAAGCATATATTTACTATTTGTTTTACACAGCTTACAATATTATTTAAGTAATTTTTCAATGGCATTTGTACAAAGTTTTATTGTTTCAAGTACATTTTATAAGTTGCTCGACTACTACTCGTCAACTTGTAAAGCCTACTTAGCCGTGATAGTTTTCCTTATAATTTCGTTATATATACTACTGCCGTGAATTTTTCACATAGCCAAAAGCAACCATTTCGCTGGCAGGGGGGAGGGACACTTGACTCTAACAAAAATTTGCAATTTAAAGCTTAATTTTACGCAAACGGATCTCTGAATCGAAAAATGGTTTTAACAAACCCATAATAGTTGTGAATGGCATATCCAATGATACCCCACACCATGGGATAGACAAGAAAAAAATCATCCCCACCTTACATCTTTAGGAGAAACCTAATTTTTTTTTTATTGTACCCCTTTGTCGGAATTATGAATATATATATCCATGCCAAATTATAGCTTTCAAGTAAGTAATTAGAGTCTCTGTGCTAAGCTGCGGACGGACTCTTGGACAGAGCGAAACTATAAGGGTTCCTAGTTCAATCCTAAAAACATCGTGGCACAATGATGCGATATGATTATCGCGAATATCGTTTGATAAAATTGTCTTTAGTGAAATAATTTGCCGCGATCTTCAGCTGTGAAGTCCCATCTTCAGCTGTGAAGATGGGACTTTTAAATTCATTTAAACTAAGATAATGTTTCCGAAAGGTTTTTTAAATTGTCTTTTTAAATTTTGACAGTGTTGCAACAAAATAACAAAAAGAGGAACGAAACGTTTGGTTCCGAACATCCCCCCATCTCGGACATAAGGAATTATGTCCGCTAATAAATGGGCAAGCGTGCTAAACTTGCCACTGCTCGTTTCAAAACCGAATCTCCGACCATGACCTCCGCAACTCTGGGAACTCCGTCAGACCCATAAAATAAATCTGCAATGCGTTCACGACTCCAATACAAAGGCAACAATTTAGATTCTTTAACAAGTACAAGGTCTGCGACTTTGGGAGGAAAAGCTTTTTACTATTTTTTATTAGTAATTTATTTATTTCATAAAAAAGTGGTACAATCTAGTAGGATAACAACTTAGGAATAGTTTACATCTGTGATGAGTAGGTAACAATACAATTTCACGATCTGATGTCCTAGCTAGCTTACTTAGTAGCCTGTATTAAGGACAATCAGCCCTCATTTCCCGAACATAGGATAAGTAGTTTTCCTTAGACTGTTACATAATTATTAAAGAAATTTAGAACAGATTAATAAAAGTCCAATACAATAAAGTGTGAGTGCGCGTGCGTGTGTGTGTGAGAGTGTAAGTGAGTGTGTGTATTACGAGTTAATGTATTGTTGTATGAAGGGATTCAGTATCATCATAATTTTTTGTAGTAAGAAATTCAGTAATCCGTTTTTTGCATGTTAGCTTACATGTTTGCAGTGGAATTATTGCGTTTATTGTATTAATAGAAATGGTCCCTGATAAAAAAAAAGAATCTTTTTAAAAGTAAAGTATGGATGAGGCACAGTACATACCCTGTTTCTTCTTCTGGGTATTGTCGGCCGACGTGTAATTTGAGTGTTAGTGTGCTGTTGTAAAATCGTTCTGAGTATGAACATTTGGAAGACGGTAAGGACCTTGCATTTCTGGTAGAGGTCAAAGGTAGGATAGTATTTTCGAAAAGACGCTACTTTCAGGACTGCGCGCTGTGCTACCTCGAGAGGCTTAAGAATTGATTTAGCAGCACCACCCCAACTTGTAATACAGTAAGAGATTACCGACTGGCACATTGCAAAATATACGGACCGTATAATATGTGCGTTGGCAATGTATCTAAGAGTTTTAAAAAAATAAATCAGTTTACGGACACGGCCAGTCAGAAGAGTAGGATGTGCTTTAAAGTTGAGGTGCTTGTCAAGAGTGATACCAAGGTATTTAATTGTATCAGATGTAATTAGTGGACAGTTACAGTTTGGTGTCTTTAATTGGCACGTGTGAGCTTGCAAAGTTACGGGAGTCAAAGGTTGTGATGTAATGTTGAGAGAGAAAGTAATGAGTTTTGTTTTAGACGTATTTAAGGTGAGTGAGTGAGACATAAGCCAGCTACGTACGACATCAAACCCTTTCTGAGCAGTAGTTTGGAGACTAGACCACGAGTTGTCGAAGAAGGTGATGGCAGTGTCATCGGCAAAAGAAACAATGTTTCCGGGATTTAATTTGATATTACAGAGATCATTGATGAAGACCAAAAACAAGGTGGGAGCTAAGACACTGCCTTGCGGTACACCGTAGGCAATAAGCAGTTCGTCACTTAAATATTTGTCAATCTTGACCCTCTGTGAGCGGCCTGAGAGATTCGAATGTAAGACTTGAAGTTGTAAATCTCTGAAACCTAAGCGTTCAAGTTTGAATAATAAGCAAGGTAGAAGAACGGTATCGAAGACCTTAGCAAGATTAACAAATACAGATGTCTCACTGTTTTTTGCGGTGATTGAGTTTGTTTATAATGCCGGTTATCAATTTTAAGGCCGCATCAGAAGTCGATTTGTTTTTTCTAAAAACGAACTGGTTGGTTGAGAGCAAGTTATTAGTCTCAAGATAATTGATAAGTCTCTTATTTATAAGTCTTTCCAGGAGTTTAGATAGGGCAGCCAGTACCGCTTTAGGGCGGTAGTTATTTATAGCACCACGGTCACCCCCTTTGAAAATAGGATGAATGATAGCCAATTTAAAGGAGGAAGGAAAAGAACCGGAGTCGAAACAGAGGTTAAAAATGTGGCATAAGATGGGTGACAGAAGTATGCAGTACCTACTCAAGAAAGTCGTGGAGATGCCATCGTGTCCCGTTGCAGCATTAGGTTTGAGAGACTTTATAATGGAAATTATCTCATCGGGGCTTGTTCCTAGCGTAGCGAAGGAGTAAGGGCTACTTGCGTACGCAGAGCACGTTTGTGGACCCAGAAGGCAGGTTGGGTGTTGTGTTTTTGTAATGGAATCAGCAAGATTCTTACCATTTTGAGCAATAGAAGCATTAACGTCATTAACAGATTGATGAGGAGATGTGCAAGAGGATAATAATTATGTGGGAATGTGAGTGGTGATGTTGGTGTGCGTGATATGCTTAATTGAGTGCCATAAAGTTTAGTGTTCCATCCAGCTTTTGTCAATTCTTCAGAGTCAAACTATCTTTTACCTTTTTTTAGGATTTTGTTGCAGAAATGTCTGTATCTCAAATAGGTAATTTTGAGCAGTTCATTGTCAGGAGAGTGTTTTTGTTTTTTATGTAGGCCATCCCTGTTTCTCATGCACCTCAGAAGCCCTGGAGCCCTGAGCCCTGGTTTCCCTATTACGGTTTGGAATATTTTTGGTTCTTGTGTTCATGGTAATTATTTGGGAAAGAGTTTGAACTAGAGAATTTGCTGCTGCATTGGGATCATTCACGGATAATATATGTGAAATGTCTATACTTTCCATAGCCAGATCCAGGTTAGCGTAGTCGATCTTTGAAATTGTGCTCATGTGAAAGTTATGGGGAGGCTTTGAATTAATGCGTAGGAGAGTTGAGCAGTGATCGCTTATGGTAGAATAGAAAATGAAGGTAGTAGACGGTAGTCTAGCTCGAAGCATGGTGTGGTCAAGACAATTGGCTCCTCTTGTTCATAGACAATGTGTCGGTAAAAAGCCGTGGAATGCCAGGCAGTTAAGATAGTCATGACAGCGATTTTGTAAAGGAGAATTAGAGCTATCTATGTTTAATTTTATATCACTTGTGATTTTACCAAAGGTTGTCTTGAAAAGATCGCTTTTAGCGATAAGGCCGCCCATTGTGTCACCCAGTGTAATGTTTACTTCTTCTATACTTTCTGTAACTTTTATGGTGTACATAATAAAGAGTATTCTATTCTATTCTATTCTATTACAACTGTAGTAAAATTGTTTAGGGAAGGTCAAACTTTCGTTAAGCGATTTGAGAAAAATGTCAATATTCTTAGTTGAGGGAGATCTGTAACGATTGCTACATTTGACTTTAGTTCAACAATTAAACCAGAGGCAGAGTCATGAAACTCTGGTTCATAAACTTTGTGATCTAGTTTTGAATTTATGTAGAGAACTACACCATCACTTTGATTCCGATTTAGTCGTGTGGTGACAAGAAAAATTTTGTAGGTGTGGTAGTTTGGAGTTAGTTAAGCAGAGAAGCCAACATTCGGAAAGTACGGCTACATCACACTAAAAAGAGAGATGGGTTAGAAGAGTTTCTAAACCAAGGAAGTTGCGATTAATAAATCTTATATTTTGCGATAAGATTTTGAGGTAAGGAGAAGGGGTTTTTAATAATTGGTAAACATTCTTCTGGGGTGCATTGGTAAACGTTAAATACAGAAAAGTTATCCAAATTGTAATTAAGGGAGTCTATGTTATCGAATTTTATTATTAAAGAGTAACATATTAGGTAATATGAGATTCTGAGCGATGTCTTGCGCATATGAACGGAGAGAAGAAGCGAAAGAACTAAGGAGATTCCTTAGGTCTTTTCACTAGGATACGGTCATTAGATATCCAGCAATATTCGTATTTTTGCAGCTTAGCAAGATTTCTAGCCAAGCAAAACAGTTTTCTATCCTGTGGGGTTAGTTGTTCTGCAATGAATATAGGCATTGGTTCCTTTAACTGAAAACCCAGGCTTGCAGAGTCCAGTTTTCGTGTGGAATTATTCTTAATATATTGTTTTACAGAATCCAATAATTTATTTTTATAAGAGTGTTTGTAAATTCAATACTAATTGCCGAAGAATTCTTTTTCTTATCGATACGAAATCTATATCTCGTATTTCAGGTGTTATGTTGACACCCAAAGTGGTGGACAATTGAGAAGCAATAGTATATAAATCCTGCTTAGACTCTCGTGGACATTTCTAATTTTGACATGTGCTTTAATAAGGTTACGTTCCAAACTATCTATTTTTTTATCAAGATTTAAGAGTTGAGAAAACATTTCGATGTGTTTTTTCTCAAGTTCTGTGATTTTAGACTCAAGAGAAAATAATTGGTCTGACACGCTGATCACGGAGCTCATTAAATCAGTGTTTGAGGTCTCTATTTTAGTCGTAAGTTTCTTGAGGTCTATGATGTGCGTTTCGAGAGTCAGAAGCCTTGCGTTTTGGTTTGAGATAAACTCTTTCATTATGTCTTTGAGCTCATTTCTCAGGTCCATATCATATTTATCGGACTGTCGTTATTAGAGAATCTGGGACGTTTTGCTCTTTGAGTTACATGAGGCGCCCTGGACTCAAAAGTTTGCTCGATTTCGCATAAGTTGTTAATATCCGTGTCTCAGCGTGATTGTGTCACAGTTTTTGTTGTTGGAGATGACCGCATCTTTTATGAGTTGATAAAAATAAAAACAAAACGCAAAAGTTCTAACCGAGGGTCAGGATCGAACTCAGGACGCTTTTAACCACCGACCGCTTCAATCACACTACGCCACCGTGTCTGCTGAAAATATAATAAGTTGTGAAATAGGTGAACATATACTACCGTCTGAGGATACGGGTTTAGACTCAAGCTTCGGAGTGATACTTTGTGACCATATAAGGACACGTTTAGAGCTGTGTCGTGCGATGTCTGACTCACCGCCAATCCGCGAACAGGAGCGCTGCTGCCGATGAGTCACTTGTTGTTCTTCGTAGTTTTAGAAGAATGGTTAATTTATAATAGTTATTACATTTAGACTATGTGGATATGGAATGGAATTTATATATAAAAATAGATTAATTAATTTGAAGTATTTGCTTGCGTTCTTAGCACTATAAAAAGTAGAAGAACCATTATTTCACGGAATACCATGTAGCACGTCTAACTGTGAGCGAGCGCGGGGAGGGAATCCTAAATCCATGTCAGTCCACTTAACGCGCTGCTGCAAAATATGCAAATATTCCAAAGACCAACGATGCCAGAAACTTTGGGTCATCTGTTGGAGCAACTCAAAACGCGTAAATCGCGAAGATTTAACTTCCCTGAAGGGGTATTCCGGCAGGGCGTTGAGGAGCTGAATAATCAAAGATTGACCAGGGGTCAAAACTTCCAGGTCATTTGGGTCTGAGGAGATCGGAGAGAGAGGTCGCGAATTGAGGACGGCCTCAATTTTACAAAATACCGCAACAAGTTCTTCAAACATGAAAATAGTTTTACCAATACGGCGGAGATGCGCTTTTGCTACTTTTAAAACAGCTTCGAAAATGCCAACCCAATGTGAGCAGACTGGGGGATCAAATTGCCAATTAATTCCCATTTGGGACATTGCAAATCTTAAATTATGTTTATCCTTATTAAGATAATTACATACTTCACTTAAATATTTATTTAATAATTAGTACCGTTATCAGAACGGATCAAAGATGGTAGTCCTCGGCGGGAAACAAATCTACCTAGCGCTGCAACGAACGCATCTGTGCTGAGGGCAGTCACAAGTTCCATGTGAACCGCCTTGGAGGCCAGGCAAACGAACACACACGAATAGTCCTTGACAGACTTAGCATTACGAAGGTGAGAAGTCTGCACCAAGAAGGGACCAGCGAAGTCAGTTCCCACAGAAGCAAATGGCCTACTCTCGGTTACTCGATCGGATGGCAAATCACCCATTATGGGTTGAGAGGGAGTTGCCTTCAGACGATAGCACTGCATACATTTGAAAATGATGCCACGAATAGTGCGTCTGGCCGATAAAATCCAAAATTCATGCTGCAAAAGCCTCGCAACCACGCGACGCGCAGTTCGCGGGGTTCAAATCTCCTAGGACATGTCTCCAAATCAGTTTAGTCTCTGAGTTCGGAATCTGTGAGACTCTATTTGCTACAAAAGCATCCAAAATATCAGCTGAGGTGCAAAGCCAATAAAGAACTATCTCATTATCAGTCCAAACAAAAACGTCTGAGATGTCAACTCTGAGTCCTCAATCCGCAGGGCGGAGCCCTTCAACTCGGGATCCATAAAGCCAAAACTAAAAACTGTCGGTATAGCTACTAACACATTCATCTGCACAACCCACTTGGTCCCGGACAAAATCAAACCCAAAACATCCGCACCTAGCAAGTCTACGGATCCGGGTACAAACCACTTCGGGCCGGCAAGAGTTAGGTCCGACGTTAATTTCACCACTGCAGGGCTAATGGTTACCTGCGGGTGTCTGCCCATAATATCATTCAAAACAACGCCCTTGGCCAAGATTCTTGGCCCACAATTAACAGGCAAACCACAAATTTCAACTTCTAACCTTTGACCATCCGCTTCAATACCACCTATACCATATATAGCAGGAGGGTGGGGTCTATGTGGGAGGCCCGATCTCTCCACTAAACAAAAGGATGCAAGACAGCCTTGAGAACCAGAATCAAAAAGGGCACGAACTGACAAAGATTTACCCTTCGGGTCCCAGATCCTTATTGAGACAGTTGGCAGAAGGACTGTCTCTGGCTGGGCGGCTGTAGTGGAGGAGAGGGAGGTGACTGGTCGTCCGGAAAACCGGACGCTGACCAGTTGGAGTATGGGTAGGGGTCCACCGGAGTGCCAGGGTGTCTACCGACTCGGCCAGTCACCGGGGTCTGCTAACCATGTATACGTCCAAACAGGGGCGGGCGGCGCTCCAATCGCAGTCGCTCATGTAGCGGTGGTGAGAATCGCCGCGGCGCTGCCTGCCTCTACATTCCCAAATACCTCTCCTCCAATTGAGGAGGGGGTGGAGGAGTGTCCCCACCTGTGCGAGGTGAACTCCTTCGAGGATCCACGTTGGGTTGGTGGAAATCCGGACCCCCGCCTATGGGGGAGCGTCCGGCATCATCAGGCCTACCAACACCATTTTGGTTCAAACACAACACGCGGTGGTGCTTACCTTGATAGTGCGGGCAAGAATCTGACCTCTGGCAATACCGCTGTAAATGCTGTCCTAAACAATTGCAGCGCCATTTGCGGCTGTTGGCAAACCCACGCCGGTCCTTACTGTTCCTTTCCAAGAACTTCGGACAGGATGTGACCACATGGCCATCCGTGTTGTAATATAAGCAGCGCCTACTGGGAACCTGAGTCGATACATATTGATGAGGATGGCTCACCCATCCCACGAGGGTAGGGGCACGCACCAAAACGACGCTGGTCCGGAGAGGACCGCTCTGGCGCCCGCGAGGGAGCTTCAACACCAGAGTTGTCCAAAAGGCGACATTCCTTATCCAAAAACTTCAACAAATCATCGAAAGGGGGGAGATATGTGGCATTATCCCCACCATACTTCTGCTCGAACCGAACCTTTAATTAGGAGGCATCTTAGACAAGACGATGTGAAGCAAAATAAAAGACCATTGTTCGATTGGTAGACCTAATTGCTTCAAAGCATTCAAGGCTACTATCAGTGGGTTGACCAAATCCACTCGTAGAGTGGCAACCCGATGGATGCGAGGTAACGCCAAAACCTGAGAGACGTGGGCTTCCGCCAAAAGCCTCACATTCGCGTAGCCCTTAGTCAAAAGTTCCCGGGCAGTAGGGTAATTTTGATCCGTTACCGCTAAGTGGCTTACTAGACCTAGGGCCTCTCCTCTCAACGTAGACAATAAATAAGCCTGCTTTTGACTAGGCGACAAGTCTGCCCTAGCATCTACCAAACTGTTGAACAGGTCGAAGTAGGCAGTCCAACAACCCAAATCTCTACTTGGTGTGGCAAATATAATGTAGGCAACCGTCCCAGCAAAGCAGGATGGGTGGGAGCCTTTGTCTCCACCATCGAAACCATGTGCAAAACCCCTCAATTTACCGGTTGCCGCAACAATTTCATCCGAGAAACTGTAAAACTGTGTGACGTCTGCCTCAACCGCAGCGGCTAACTCAGTGTAATCGGTGGACAATAGCGCTAAACATTCCGCATAATATTTATCTACCTTGGCTTGACGAGTGGGGAGGTCGCTACATCGGGCAAACAAAGCCTCTGATCTATCAGATCTACTTATCAATGAGGCCGCCGAGGTGACCCATCTCAATTCCGCTCTTATTTTACAAGCAAATGTATTAGCATTCATACTTTCATAAAACAAGCAACGGTTAGTAAATATTAACTAATACACAAAATGTTCCACAAATTAAATTAATACTATATCTGTTTAGCAAAAAAACAGCTTGACAGTAATTCCTTTACCAAATCAAATATCAAATCATAAAGTCTGTAAGAGAAACAACAAGTCAATTTAACTAATAGTAATGAACCCTGTTACATTTATTTAATTATTTTTCAATACAAATTTATTATGGAACCCCAAATATCAATTTATAAAATTATCAAAACACAAGTGGGTAGCTTCATTGCCCAATAGAAATTCAATATCAATTTACTTTAATAGTTAGAAACAATGTCTTTAACTTGAATCAATTAGAATATTACTGTCAATATCAAACAAACAATTATCAAATACCTTATACAATTGGTAACAAAAACAATCTTTCAAAACCAAGATAGAAGGTTCAAGGCCAACAACAACTATAATTCAATTAAATACAATTAGGGGAGCCCAGCTATCTCTGAGTGACTCAAAATGTACCACTTTCCAACCAAAGTATACTCAACAATAAAAACCACAAACCAACAAACAATACAGCGTTCAGTGTGAACGAGTTTCCTAGCGTATGCTATGATGGTGGAATCTAACCACGCTCTGCTACCAAGGTTTGTTTAGTACAGGCCTGCAGACCACAGCCATCAGCCGAACACTGGGGCCAATAGCAATGTTGCGACTCTTGGACCTATCAGGTCTATTCCCGCGAAACCGCGATACACGGCAGTTGTAGCTAGGGGTTTGTTCTTTGAGATACTGGTTCCTGTCAAACAGGTGGAAGGTGGTACAATGGTGCACCTTTGTCCTCGTGGTGGTTCCCGGGCTCGCTCCATCTTGTGGCCGGTCGAAGCCAATAGATGGCGCTGTACATTTTTGGCACGGCTAAATGCAAAGACCTTATACTTCGTATAAGGTCTTTGGCTAAATGGCGCTGTTGAAAGAGAAGATGGAAAAGATTTCTATAGAAATAAGCATAACCTCTGTGCCCATTTTTCTGTTCCTTCTTCTTGTCTGTATTATATATTATGTGTGTTTACAAAAATGGTTAAATAAATCAAAAACAAATGTTTCTCGTTCTTAGCTTACCGTTTTCTTAGTGCAAACCGTAAACTGCCGTGAAGGCTCCTCAGACCTTTTGGGAATTTGTACACCAGATAAGTCGTAAAAAAGTGTTTTCATACTACTATTTTCTGTTTGTAGGTTTTTCTAGACGAATTGGATCGAATAATTTGCAAGGAAGTATATAAACCACACAATAACCTAATACATGGATATGATCATAAGACGCAGATGTGCTACGGAGTGCATAACAACATTGGCGATACTTGTAAGGTGATTTATTTAACCTGTCCAACTCTTAGGGTGCTTTTCTCAATTGAGTACTTCGAGTTAAGAACGTGTCAAACCCTGTTTTAATGACAAGACAGATTTTCAGGGTAAAATAGCGTTTGACA
Source organism: Orthosia gracilis (assembly GCA_947562075.1). Taxonomy (NCBI): domain Eukaryota; kingdom Metazoa; phylum Arthropoda; class Insecta; order Lepidoptera; family Noctuidae; genus Orthosia; species Orthosia gracilis. The sequence goes on from OX387265.1 coordinate 63,943,372, forward strand.
CGTTCTTGACTCGTCTTCATACACTTAATTCAGAAATTGGGCGTTTCTTTAGTGCCTCATGACTAAAATATAATAAGACACAATTAGTAATTTATTAGGTGACAGGGGCGACCTGCATAAAGAAATCCAAACATTATTTAACAACATGTGCCCGATGGGACTATGTGCCTCACAGTGATGTTCCACAAGTTACATATTTTTTTTAAACTTGATCATTGTTCACGTCACGTGAAATTGAGCAAGATTAAAAAAAATTAAAATGTCGAAGTTTTCAAATTCAAAGACAGTCGATGTCTACTGCAAATCAAAATACTTACACTTATCAGTTACTTTGTTTTCTTCTTTGTTTGCAGCGCGTCAGTGGCAGTCCTCTACAAATAGACCAATTCAGATGCCAGTACACCGTTGTTGGAGTGACAGGGCATTCTTCTGGATGTAGGTCACCAGAAGTACCAGATATCTTCACAAGAATTCAAAGCTACGTCCCGTGGATTGAGAGCATCGTGTGGCCCGACAAAGACTGAACAATTGTGTTAATATGCAATAAAGTAATGCAGATCCTTATATAATTTAGAAGGATTGTTTTATTATTTATTTCTTTACTAGCTTCTGCCAGCAGTTTCGCTCGCGTGAATGTCTAAAATTATCCCAAGGGAACATATTACCGGGATATAAAGTCTATTATATCCTTTGTGCTATTCCAGAGTATAATCTATCTCTGTGCCAAATTTCATCCATATTCGTCCAGCCGTTTGAGCATGAAGAAGTAACAAACATACAAACACACACACACTCACAAACTTTCGCCTTTATAATATTACTGTGATGCGATAGTGTGATTAGTGTGATTAGTGCTATTATTACCGTGCCTTTCAACTTTTTTTTTACGGACTACGAGTATTATGAAAAACATTATAAAAAGGAACTCATGGAATTGAACCAATGAAACAGGCAATATCTTGTCTTACAACAGTATTTTTAATATTATACCTAATGACATTAGATATTCGATGTGTCTTATGGGTAGCGCTGATATCCGAATCCCCCCGAACCACCGAACGATGCTGAAAACCCGCTCTTCTGTTTATGGCCATTGTTGAAAAATTTACCGCCATTAGTTGGACTGTCATTCGCTTCCGGAAAAGCGATTACTCCTGGATAACCAGTAGATAAATAGCCGTCATCTGAGTTTTCATCGTACGCAGCATCTGCATAGTTGGCTTCTCCACCTGAATAGGCCATAGCAGCACCTATGCCCAGACCTTCGTTACGGCCTAAAGCAGATTGTCCGGCAAGAAGTCCCCGTCCACCTAAGCCAATGGGTCCAATTCCACTTCCGCCAAAGCCATAAGCTCCAGCAGCTTGACTGCCGTAGGACGCACCAAAGCCTCCTTTAAAGCCCAAGCTAAAACCATTTCCAAATGTTTTCTTTTCACCACCAGAACCGAGGTGGAAACCATTGTTAGGCTGTCCATTATTATTAGCATCGGAAAAACTGAATGCGTGGGCTTGAGACTGAGAATTAACTAGACCTTGGCCAAAATTTTGGGCATGGGCTTGGGCTTGAGCCTGTGCTTGAGCTTGACTTTGAACTTGGGCATTAAATTGTGACTCAGCCTGCACCTGAGCTTGGGCCATTGCTTTAGCCTGGGCCTCAGCTTGTACTTGGGCAACAATTTGGTTTTGTATAATAGCCTGAGCGTTGGCTTCTGCCTGAGCTTTGGCTTCCGCCTTTGCTTGAGCTTGAGCTTGAGCCTGAACTTGAAGAAGTGCCTTCGCTTTTTCGATCGCCTTAGCTTGAGCGAGCGCTTTGGTATGAGCTTCGATTTCTGCTTGAGCGTCAACTTGCACATCTGAGTCGAAAATGAACTGATTGCTATTGAAACCACTGTCAAAAGAAAATTTACTATTTTTGTTGGATTCTGCCATGTCTTGAGTTATTTTCCAAGCTTCCATCTTGGAATTGCTCTCTAAATTACTATTGAATTTTTTTTCAAATTCTGTTTTGAATTTATAGTTGTCGTTAGTATATTTTTTAATGTCATTTTTTTGAGCGTCGTTTTTAATTAAGTCGAAATTAAATTTATTGGCATTTTCCTTGTTCGTGTTCATATCAAAAGTATTAACTTTGAATTTATTGGTATTTTTCTTCATTTCATTTATATCAAACTTACTTTCAGTATCGAAATTGAAATTACCTTCATTAAATGTCTTTTTAATGTTACTTAGATCATAATTAAACTTTTTCTCTTCTTCGAAATCGTGTTTAAAGTTATTTTCAGCATTGAAATTGAAATTACCTTCATTAAAAGTGTTTTTAATGTTACTTAGATCATAATTTAACTTTTTTTCTTCTTCGATATCGTGTTTAAAGTTATTTTCAGCATTGAAATTAAATAATCCTTCATTAAATGTATTTTTAAATTTACTATGATTAAAATTAAACATTTTCTGCCCTTCGAATACTTGTTTGAAATGGTCCTCACCATTTAAAATGTTTATTTTTATTTGGTCAAAGTAGAACTTGTATGCCTTAATGATATCTTCAAGGTTGAACATTGTCGTCCCTTTGTATTTAATACTAAAGTTTTTGCTACCGTCTTTACTACTAAAACAGATGAAACTGACTTCCTCATTGGCCCCTGAACCTTCACAGGCGCAGGTATCTGCACTCGATTTCGCATTAGAATTAGACTTGAATGAGCTTGATGTTGCAACACTGAACGCTGTATTGTTAGCAACTCCCAGTTTTTGTATAGCGCTTACATCAGAATCATCTTTTTCAGTACTGGCAGTGCCAGGCGCAGCGAAATCAATTTCACTGCTGGCACCATTCCTTGTGTTAATATAACCACGGGCTGTATTGTAGGCGTTGCGCATATCTGGATTTGAAAGTTTACGCAGGTGTTCTGGTTTCGTAAATTTGGTTTCGCTGCCTGCCCTGCTTACTTGGTCGTGTTGATTTGTACGTCTTGCACCGTCAGCGTAAGCTGTTTCATAGTATTGATTGGCTCTATCAACGTTATCCGAGTCTCCATATCCTCTACGGTCATTGCTGTTAGATTTCTCATAATAACGTCTGGCCAGGTCGTTTGAGTCACTGGTGTCAATAGCATGACATAGTGTGATGTGTTTGAGATCGAGAATTAACTGTGAAACATAAATAAACATCACCATCAGAATACCAAGATGTAGAATCTATTTTAATGATACATTATCATCTATTAATAATTCTTAAAACATTGTGTTGAAACAACGAGATTTATATTTTTTTAAACTAATATTTTTTCTTAGTTCTAATTCAATTCAACTCTGATACAATTCAATTATATAATTGAAATGTATTGATATATGTTTAATATAATTGCATACAACAAAAAGTATCAGCACAGATAATATCATACTAGCTTACAGATTCCTCATCCCATACAAAGAAACCGTGCCGACGTAACTAGCGTTTTTCGTTTGATTTAGATGGTTATTTTTATGAGTACTACGATCACGTTCGGTTCCGCTCCATGGCTATAGATGGTGTTAGCAGCGTCTTGCAAGTTTAAGTGTTTTCTCGGTTTATGACAATTTTTAAGGTTCCATACCTCAAAAGGTAAAAAAAAGGAACCCTTATACTACACCCTTACACTCTCTTGTCCGTCCGTCCGTGTGTCATCGATTTTCTCAGGAACGGGTGGACCTAGCAAGTCCCTATTAGTCCAGTAGGGATATAATTATTTTTCACATAACCTTTGATAACTCTAAAGTTTTTAATTTTCGGGTTGGATCTACAATCGTGCGGTCATAGTTGGGTGGTAAAAGCTAGTAGGGCTTGGGTTCCCGATTATAACGCTACTACTCTTATTACTAGGTAATGCATATTTTTCGAGATATTAATGAAAAATGTTTCTATGCTCAAATCGGATAAAAAGCGAAAACGGAACGTTAAAATGGGCGATTGACAACCAAACCTGTTGCAGATATTGTCTATGGTGCAAAATGACGTGAAAAATAAGCAAAAAGGAACGTAAAAAAAAAGTATGCTAAGTGTCACTGTCATTCGTTTGTTGTTCATTCCGTTTCTCCTCGAGTTGCGTGAATGTGTTTCCTGTGTTTCGTAGTGTTTTTCTTGTGGCTTTATTCGACGACTTTGGCTTATCCTCTGGACTCGAATTGTTTGCCTTCACGATTGACCTCCGCTTGTAGCACTGGACACCGATTTTCTACGTAATCGACTGATGTGTGTACAAAAGGCAATGTTACTATGGCAACCATGAGAATTAGGATGCAAGAGCGAGCGAAGCGAGCTCTGGACTTGGGGCACTCCGACTCGGACAGGTTAGGTTCGAAGGGGATGGCGGGGTCTAGTGAGCGAGCGGAGCGAGCGAACTAAGACCCCGACATCCCCTTCGTGTTAGGTTACTGTAAACCCTGCAGACAGAAATAGGAGCCCCGCGTAGCGGGGCTACGTCGACTATGCTTTTTAGGCGAATATAAAATGGTTTGAGGTTAGGTTACAATAATTGGTTTTTCTCAAGAACGGTGCATTACCTTGTAATGGGAGTGGTACCAGGGGAGAAGGGGTAATTCCAGGTATTTCTGCTTTACCTAACCCTATCGAAGCGAGTCACCTTCACTTGATCCAAATCGCTTATCTCTTCCTATCTCTCGAAACCAGCCATTCGCGTATCTGCGTTGCGTCTTAACCGGCAACCAGTAGGTATTTCCTATTATTTCGTGTTATAACAATAATAACAAATTTAATTAATTTACTGTTTCTTTATTAGAACTATCTAAACTTTATATTAGTAAAAATGCTAACAGTACCGATGTGGTACTGTGGAACAATGGAAAACTGAAAATGGCTCGTAATTCTTTCAATAAAAGATTTAAGTTTTTCAAATCATTTCCTGTATGCATAGAGGGAGTAGTTATACCTTACAATAAAAGTTCTAACTACTAAGTATCATTCTGCACAGGTAATTGTATTTTTACTTTGCGATACGCGAAATATTGAATTTAAGTTTATAATTTTGCGCCTACATATTCGAAATTTAAATTAAACTCTTGTATGGTGGCAGAGTTTATTACTCTGCCACCATACAAGAGTTTAAAAATGTACGTGCCTTGCCTTTAGTTTTGGCTTTTCGGGGTGCGATGTAGGTAATTACGATTATTCGAGCGGCGCAGCGTGGTGACACTCCACTCCGAACGTATTGAATGTGGCGCGAAACCATTTAATTACTTTTGCGCCAGCTTTTTTTGCAACTGTGTTTACGTATTTTATTACCGTAGTTTGAATGTGCCTTATATATTTTTATCTAATCAATTAAATAATAAACCTTTCAACGATTACTATGACACCTATTAATATTTATTATCAGAACGTACGAGGACTACGGACAAAGACAGCTCTTTTCTTTAGGAATGTGTGCAGTAATGGTTTTGATGTTATTTGTTTGACTGAGACATGGCTGATGGACGGCATTTCTGACTCGGAACTGTTTGATGACCGTTATCTTGTGTGGAGACGTGACCGAGACTACACTCATACTGGCCAGATGAGGGGAGGAGGGGTATTGATTGCAGTTAAGCGTGAACTTGCCGCTGAAACCTGCAGTGAATGGTGCTCTTCCGCGGAGGATTTGTGGGTTACGTTGACGCTGCATCATAAGAAACCCCGAGTAGTTTACAAAATGCACATTTGTGTTGTATATATTTGCAGTCAGAACTACGGAAACTCTTTGGCGACGCAACTGAGCAACTTTTCGAACAACGTACTTGAAATTACCCTCAATCGTCCGTCGGATAAGTTTGTTGTTTTGGGAGATTTCAACCAACCCAATATTGTGTGGCAGCGGGCTGGCGTCGGACTTTCATTAAACCCTACAAATGTTCATGGTAATGTTCAGACTAGTTTAATTGATAATCTTAATACGAGTAATTTAATGCAATATAATAGTCAGTCGAATATAAATGGTAGAATCCTCGATTTAGTTTTTTCTAATGATGAAGTGATCGTCAGCTGCTGTGTTGATGCACTAGTGCCTGAAGATCCTCATCACAAAGCCTTATGTGTGACCGCGGAATTCGTTGAACTGCATCGACTGCCAGTTCGGTCCTACGTAAAATTTTTATATAAGTCTGCCGATTACGACAATATTAAGCGCGAGTTGAATCGTGTAGACTGGCAAACGGAGTTTAGTAGAAAGTCGATGGATGAAGCGGTAGCATACTTTTATAGTGTATTGGGCAGGCTACATGCTACGTATGTACCGACTAAAAGGGTCGTCCCTAAATCAAAATACCCTCTCTGGTACAAAAGTCCGTTGATAAAAATCTTAAAGGAAAAAGCTAAATTTCACACTAAATTTAAGAAGTATAGGAACATTTCTGACCATCAGTCTTTCATCGTACTCCGGCAACGGGCTAAAGACCTGGAGCAGGACTTGTTTGACAATTACATAGCTAAAATTGAATCTGACATTCGCGACAATCCACGGGCCTTTTGGAGGTACGTCAAGTCTAAGCAAAAATCTTGTTCTTACCCATCAGTGATGCAATTTGGCCAGGTAGCGTCCACTGATGGTGACGTAATTTGCGACATGTTCGGAGATTGTTTTTACGCTAACTTTCTTGACAACACTCGTAATGCCAACAGTCAATCTTCGGTTAATGCTACGGTCGAAGGTGCCAACTACAACACGCAAGACATAAGTCAAGTAGAAATACGGCTAAGCGAGGTTTGTAGGCTGCTAAAGCAAGTAAATTTAAACAAGTCTGCGGGTCCTGATGACATCTCGCCCATATTCATCGTCAACTGTGCCAAGGATCTTTCAGTGCCTCTGTCCATCCTTTTTGAGAAATCTCTTGCCACTGGCGTGGTACCTAAAATATGGAAGTCGGCATATATAACACCAATACATAAAAAAGGGTCAAAGACATTGGTCGAGAATTACCGACCTATTTCGAAGCTGTGTGTGTTTGCTAAAATACTGGAGAAAATTGTGCACGCGCAGGTTTCTTCGGCACTCAAGCACATCTTAATTGAAAGCCAGCACGGCTTCGTGAGGGGTCGGTCGACCACGTCTAATCTTGTTGTCTGTAGCGACTACCTCTCTGAGTGTATGTCGCAAAGGTCCCAAGTCGATGTTGTATATACCGATTTCAGTAAGTGTTTCGATCGGATAGATCATGTGATCCTGTTGCGTAAACTTTTATTGGTGGGCATCAGGGGCGATCTTTACCGGTGGTTCAAGTCCTATGTGGAGAACAGATGTCAGACTGTAGTTCTGAATGGATACTGCTCTAAACCTATGAACGTCCCATCGGGGGTTCCCCAAGGATCCTTGCTTGGGCCATTGTTATTTAATATATTTATCAACGATATCTCTTCTTCATTCCGGTACTCAAAGTTGTTACTCTACGCTGATGATATAAAGATAATGAGACAAATAAATACCCTGGCGGATGCTCATCTATTACAGGCGGATCTTAATAGTTTTCAAGGCTATTGTACAAATAATAAGTTGGATCTGAATGTCTCCAAGTGTTATGTTTGCACCTTTACACGGAAACCTACCCAGATCGTCTATAACTACATGCTGTTGGATACAACACTAAAAAGGGTCAACACCATCAGGGATCTGGGAGTTACCTTTGATGCTAAGCTCCTCTTTGATGCGCATATAGATAGTGTAGTCAAGAAAGCATCAAAAGCACTTGGTTTTATTCTCCGGGTGTCCTCCGAGTTCAAAAATATTAAAACTATTAAAATACTATACTGTTCCTTTGTCCGTAGTCATTTGGAGTATGCCTCTCAGGTCTGGAACCCCAATTATAATGTCTACATAAATCGTATTGAGAGCATACAGAAAAGGTTTTTGAGGCACATTCAGTATCGGTCTAAAACGTTTATATCGAATTATACCTACCGTTGCAAAAAATTTCATATCCTTCCACTCTACGAAAGGCGAAAAATATCAGATCTTGTGTTTCTTTTCAAGATAGCCAATGGAACAACTGGTGTTACCGAGTTGCTTCACAAAGTCGGGCTGCGAGTGCCGTCTGTGTTCTTGCGTAGACCTCATTTATTGTACACCCCAGTGGTAACCACTACGTACAGATGGAACTCGTACATGATGAGAGCGAGTCGTATGTACAACACAACCTGCTGGGAGGCTCCGATCGACATTTTCCATACTAGTTTTAATAAATTGAAGAAAATTTTATGTGATTGCTTCTTCGAGCGTAAATAGTAATTTTACTGTTTGGTGTTATGTACCTACATATATTATCTATTATAAATTTTCAGTTTCATATATATTCTATTTACTATCAGTGGAAACTTGTAATTGGCCATATTTTGTATAAACTATTACTAAATGTCTGCTTAGCTGTAAGTTTTCCTAAAAATAAATAAATAAATAAATAAATAAATAAATAAATAAATAAATAAATTACTGTCGCATCACATCTCACAAATCACTACTCTGTTTCTGTAGTATTTAAACCTCGTTGATAAAATAAAATTGTATGTCAATTTGTTACTATAAAAAAAATGTGTTATGAATTTTGTTACTATTGCAAGTTTGTATTAATATTTGCACACCATGACAATATGGTAAACATGTTAGAACAACCCCATGTTTTTATATCACCTTGCATGCATTTTTGTTTCTTATAATATTGTATGTACACACAAGTTTGAGCAAATAAAGTTATCTGAATCTGAATCTTTGTTTTTTTTTTATGTTGAAGTCGAATACGATTTCTACCTGCTCCGTTCCTATAAAAAGAATTGAAAGAAATATTCACAGAACACGGAATGGTCGTACCTGCCGTGCTGACAGTGTCTCGAGATGACAGAAATAATAAGATTCTCCGTGTCGTGAATCTTTGACAGTTGTTACAGGCCGTCAGAAACCCAAGATCCAGTAGGATTACCGTATAATCTGGGTTGGCAGGGTAGGCAGTCACTTCAAATAAAACACTGGTATTCAGATGCATCTGGTTTGACAGAAAACAGTGGAAGCCAACCCCAACATATTAGGGAAAAGCCCAAGCAATTGCCTTTGCCAAACAGATGTGACTGTAGAAATATAAACGTCTTATAACCGGTGCAACTGTCACATAATTAAATTGACTGCATCGCTGGTCCTAAGACCTATATATAAAAGACAGTCGTGTTAGTTACACTATTTATAACTCAAGAACGGCTGAACCGATTTGGCTGAAAATTGGTGGGGAGGTAGTTTAGAACCAGGAGACGGACATAGGGTACTTTTTATCCTATTTTTTCTTTTTCCTCTTTTTACTTTTTTTCAAATGTTCGTCATTACGGTCGGCCAGATCTCTTTATTACTTTTATCATTATTAATTAGGGTAGGTAGGGTAGGGTTTCTCCACGCCCTGAAACCCGACACTTTCCACGCTGGGCAGTGAAACGGCTTGATAGGGATCTCTTGGAGGAGGCAGCCATTGTCCAGGCATGGCTATCGCCACCGCATTCCACTGAAGGGGTTGATGTTGAGGCTGATCGATTTCGCGATGCTATGACGGCTGTGTGCGACGCCTGTATGCCACGAGCGCGTAGTCGGCCCCAAAAAAAACAGGTTTATTGGTGGTCCCGGGAGTTGGCGGACCTCCGCGAGGCTTGCATTACTGCCCGGAGGTCCTACTCGCAATTGCGCAGACTGCGTCGCCGCAATGAGGAGCTGGAGTCCCAACTGTACGAGTCCTACCGAAGCGCCCGGGAAGCTCTACAGTTGACGATCTTCCGAGCAAAGGAGCAGGCGAGGCGTGAAATGCTGGATGGCCTAAACCGGGATCCTTGGGGACGCCCGTACCGTGCGGCGCGGAGTAAACTCCGCGCCCACGGCCCCCCATTAACGGAATCCCTTCAGCCTCAGTTCCTTGCCGAAGTCGTGGAAGCACTTTTTCCGAGCCGGGCAGAACATACACCACCCACAATAACTCCACCAGCTGATAACCAGGACGTCGAAGAGGAGACTCCTGACATCAAAGATGCGGAGATAGAGGCGGTGATTTTACGGGCACGTTCAAAAACCACCGCCCCAGGACCAGACGGAGTGCCTTCAAAGGTGTTAGGTCTAGCGTTGGATGCGATGGAGGATAGGCTTAGGGAACTGTTCGATTCCTGTCTGACGTCGAGACGGTTCCCTAAGCTTTGGAAAGAAGGTCGGCTAGTCTTGCTGCAAAAGGCTGGACGACCCCCGGAGTCCCCATCGGCCTACAGACCAATAGTGCTGCTGGACGAGGTGGGGAAGATGCTGGAGAAGATTCTCGCTACCCGCATCGTCCGGCATTTGGAAACGGTTGGCCCAAACCTGTCGGACGCCCAATTTGGTTTTAGAGGCGGGCGTTCGACCGTAGACGCCATTCTGCGTCTCAAGACTCAGGCGATAGACGCGGTAACGCAAGGGGAGGTAATGTTGGCGGTGTCATTAGACATCGCCAATGCGTTTAACACTTTGCCATTCGGCTGTATCGGGGAGGCGCTCCGTTTCCATGGGGTGCCCTTATACTTGAGACAGCTGGTGGCAGACTATCTGAGGGGGCGATGTATTAGTTACCAGGGACGCAATGGCCAAATCGTGCGAAGGCCTGTTACGTGTGGTGTTCCACAGGGGTCGGTCCTCGGGCCACTCCTGTGGAACGTGGGGTACGATTGGGCCCTTCGTGGCGATCTCTCACCTGGGCTGGGCGTCATTTGTTATGCTGACGACACTCTCATCACAGCCCGGGGAGGAAACTTTGAAGAGGCGGCACACTTGGCCACTGAGGGTGCGTCCCTGGTCATTAGCCGCATTGAAGCGCTTGGTCTTAGGGTGGCGCTCGAGAAGACGGAAGCCCTGGTATTTTATGGACCTCGCCGCCGACCACCAGCGGGCGCTCACATTACCTTAGGTAGTGAGCGAATTATGGTGCGGACGCACATGAAGTACCTGGGCCTGGTCCTAGACCGTAGGTGGAACTTCGGCGAGCACTTTTGCCGTCTTGCACCGAAGCTTATCGGCACAGCTTCCGCCCTTAGTCGGCTACTGCCGAATCTGGGTGGACCGAGTGCAAGCTGCCGACGGCTTTACACGGGGGTGGTGCGCTCGATGGCGTTGTACGGCGCCCCATTGTGGGCGAACTCCCTAACTGCCCAGAACAAGGCTCAGCTGCGGAGACCGCAACGAGTCATGGCCGTCAGGGTAATACGCGGATACCGCACAATCTCAGCTGAAGCGGCGTTCGTATTAGCAGGAACACCCCCGTGGGATCTGGAGGCGCGAGTGCTCGCCGAAGTTTATCAACGAAGTGCAGAAATTCGGGCGGAGAACGGCAGTGGCCCGCCGCCTGAAGTGGTGATGAGGTGGCGCAGAGAAGCGCAGGCTGCCATCATGAGGCAATGGGCGGAGACGTTGGAGACACCCAGCGCCGGTCACTGGACTGTTGGGGCTATCCAGCCAATACTAGAGGATTGGGTACGGAGGCGACACGGGACATTGTCCTTCCGTTTAGTGCAGGTATTATCAGGGCATGGCTGTTTTGGCAAATACCTGCACAAAGTGGCAAGACGGGAGGTCACCCCCGTGTGTCATCAGTGCGGTTGCGACCAAGACACGGCCCTGCACACTCTCGAGCAGTGCCCTGCCTGGGAGACGCAGCGCCGTGTTTTGGTGGCAGAAATTGGACAAGACCTGTCACTGCCGGCCATTGTTAGATCCATGGTCGGCAGTGAAGGGGCATGGGAGGCGGTTGCGTCTTTCTGCGAGGATGTTATCTCGCAGAAAGAAGCGGCGGAGCGGGTCAGGGAGGCAGACTCTCTCGCTGACCCGATTCGTCGCAGAAGAGCCGGACGGCGCAGTCGGCGAAACGCCGACCTGATGCCTCCATAACAGGGGTCAGCGGACGATGGATTGGGGACTCTGTCGTTCATGCTACACGGCCCCTGGAGTTGTGGTGATGTCCCAGTGCACCCGGACATCGCCAAAGTAGGAGGGAGCCCGGAAGTGGGCAAAGAAGAGGGAGCCCAGAAGTGGGCCACGCTGGATGGGTCGCGAATGTCATGCGTAGCAGTTCTCGCGGCCCACCCACTAAGGCGAAAGTAGGTGCACAGGCGGAGTTTTTAGTGGGTGCAAGCCCCACATAACCGCGTCGTCTCCCCAGACGGCGCGGTATGCGTTAGGCATTTTCTTCGCGGGAAAAAAAAAAAAAAAAAAAGGTAGGGTAGGGTTGGTAGGGTAGAGTTGGTAGGGTAGGGTTGGTAGGGTAGGTAGGGTAGGTAGGGTATGGTTTCTTTTTTTTATTTTATTCTAATTGTTCTTCTTGCTTACATCTCTTGTATACGGTGGGTGGGAATCCCACTTTCTTTAATTATGTAAAAGTCAGGTTTATTTATTTAAAATTGGGCCAAAAGACAAAAAGTGCTAATATAAAATGTTTTCATAAAATTACAAATGTGCTGGAAGTGCTGTTAATAAATACAATATGCAAAAGTGCTATTTATCACGGACAGAATATTATATATCACAGGGAAAAAGATCAATTTATATAAATAGTGCCTTAAACCTAAGGATGAGAAGCACAACAGTGCTTTTCATCATACAGACAATCTGTTGTTGCTAGGTACTACCCCAGTGCACCGTTCGTCACTGCAGTTTTGTGCGTGGTATTCTATGCTTCTTACAAATATTCTTATAATACTAGTGAAGCATAGTGCCGCTTCAACTTCGGTTTCGTGCAATGACGGTGGAAGCCACATTAACACAGTACACCAGGAACTTTTCCCTGTGTTGCTTACCCATGAGCCCATGCAGGCTCTCCTTCGTCAGTCTCCTGTCCAGCTCACATTCGAGTTGGTAGCGTTCCCTGATAAATAACGGGCAATCTACAAGTATGTGCTGGACAGTCTCTGCCACGCCTGGATCGCAGACCCACGATGAGCTCTCCTTACACTTGAAGCGATTCAAGTATTCAGAGAACCCGCCGTGCCCCGTCAAAACCTGCGTGAGAACGCCTGTGGGCCGCACCTGTTTTATAATACGGTAAGCCGCTATGGCATCCGGAAGAAACATTTTCGTCACAGAGGCTGTCTCGCCCGACACATATCTTCGGTTCCATTCATCAAGCGATTCCAAACGGATCTGTCGCTTGATAAATGACACCGGACATCGGTCGTAGTCCGGCTTCCTCCGTAACGACAATGCTGCCTTCTTTGCCAAATCGTCCGCTCGCTCATTCCCCGGCAGGCCCGCGTGGGCCTTGATCCAGAACAAAGACACAGCTTTGCTCTGGCCCAGGGCTTGAGCCAAATTGGCGCGCGCGCGAACTGCCAGGGGATGGAGAGAGCCAGGGCTTGCAAGCGTCTGCAATGCTGACATTGAGTCACTGTACAAACCATAGCTCGTCTCTTGCCGCGTGAGGATCATGTCCGTCGCTTTGCAGATGGCCAGGAGTTCCGCCTGGTAGACTGTGCAGTACGCAGCTAAGCTAAGTTTGAGGTTCCAGACTTCGCCTTCACTATCCCAAATGGATAATGCGGCTCCGACCTTCCCCTCAATCTTGCTGCCGTCGGTGAAGATTTGCACCGCCTGCACATTGTTGCTGTCTAGCAATGGTTGGTCTGCCAGGCACATGAACTCCAGGGGCATTTGTGTAGCTGGATGAGGAGCTTCTGCAAACCTTACCGCACCTTCGATCTCCCTATCTCCTGGCACAAACCGGGATGACCCTCTTCTCGCTTCATACAGGGCGGTTGCCTCCTGTATGCGCAGATCTAGAGGTAGTATTCCGGACAGTACCAGTGCCGAGTTCAGGGAGACGGTACGGTAAGATTTACAGATCCTCTGGACGAATCCTCGTTGGACCGAGTCTAGCTTCTTCCGTATTCCCAGCTTCTTTGTAGCGGGAGCCCAGGCTGCGGCTGCGTACGTTATTATGGGCTCAATCATAGCAGTGTAGATTGTTGTGTTGTGTTTATGATCTGTGCGTCCAATCCCCAACTCACTTTAGCGGCGCGGGACAGCTGCTTATAAATGTTAGCTGCCCTCCTGCAGACGTTCGCGGTGTGCTCGTTGAAGGTGAGCTTCTCGTCTATGGTTAGACCCAACAACTTCATCTTCCCAACCATACCAATGTCGACCCCGGCCATGCTCAGCCTTGGGGTATCATACTTGCGCTTGTTGGTTACGACCATCGCACAGGTCTTGTGCGGTGCGAACCTCAGCTTGTTTCTGACGCCCCAACTCTGAACACGGGCGAGGGCTGCATTGGCAGATGTAGAAACTTCGGTCGCTGAGTTCCCATCCAAAACCAAGACGATATGATCGGCGAACGCCTGCCCGAAGATACCGCGCTGCTCCAATTCCTGCAATAGTGGGTGTAGAATGAGATTCCACAGGATGGGACCACCTATTGACCCTTGAACACAGCCCTTGCTAGTCACTCGCGTACATTCCTCCCCAGCGTAACGAACCTTGACTTTCCTACTGTCGAGGTAGCTGTCTAGCAGCCTTCTTATATTCACCGGGCACTTTTCCTCAGCCAGTCTGACCTTGATGGCTGGCCACCAAACACTATAGAAGGCCCCCTCTATATCCAGCGACACCAGGACAATTAGCTTCTTCAGCCTCAACTTGTCCTGTACGTGCTCCATTAGCGTATAGAGGGCATCCTCAGTGCTTTTCTGGGGCATAAAGCCAAACTGGCGAGTACTAAACCGCGGTACAAGCTGCCATTTTATACGCGCTACTACCATCTTCTCCAGGACCTTCCCCAGAACCGGCAGTAGACCTATTGGTCTGTATGCCTTGGGGTTTAGGTAATCGTCCTTGCCCAGCTTTCTGAGGACCACGACTGTGGCCTCCTTCCAGATGTTCGGGAAGTGTGCCACTTCAAGGCACTTATTGTAGAGGGCAAGGAACGCATCCAGGTCCTGGTGGATCGCTCGACTGCAGATGTCAGACGTCTGTCCATCCCCCCCTGGTGCCTTTTTGGGATTGAAACCTGTCACGGCGGTCTTCAGCTCCAACGAGGTAAATGGTGGATCATGATATTCATCATGAACCCACTCATTTACTCGACTGGCTGCTTCTCTAATTCGCCTGTGGTCAGCGTTGTCCTGGTCTACTCTGTCTTCGGGGTAGAACGTATCTGCAAGTAGGGCGGCCGATTCACTTGGATTGAGGAATACACCATCGCTGCATAGGGTCAGTTACTCCTGCCTTCTAGCGGTCCTTTTAATCACCCTGCAAATCCCCTCCTAAACCCCCTCCCGATCCTGTTTCCGGCAGAACTCCTTCCAACTGCCGACTCGGGTGCTCTTCGCTAGCATCTCGTATTCTTCTTTTGCCTTCAGGTACTCGTCTACGACCATCGCTCGCCGGACCGGCGCGGCATTGCGGATTCTGTTCTTCAGTCTTGTAAACTCCTTCTTCTTCACAGTGAGCTCCTCGGACCACCACGGACAATTAATTTTACTTTTTCTATTTGTTTTAGGAATGGCATGTTCGCATGCTTGTTCTATGATTTTACTATATTTTCCTACTATTTCTTCTAAGTCTTGTTTACTATTTATTTCTTGTATGCTATCTAAATTTACATTACGTTCAATTTTAATTTCCCCCAATTTTACTCTAAATTTTTCCCAGTCCGCTTTTCTTGTATTAAATTTCCTTGTTGTTCTAACTATATTCATCCCTTTTTCCCTTTTTACATTGACATTAAAGAATATAGTATTATGGTCCGAGGATGTTGCTCCTGTGTCGACCCGCCAGCCGTCCACCAGGTCAAAAAGGTCAAGCGAGCATGCCGTGACATCCAAGTGGCTTTTATACACTCGACCACCTCTGACAGTGTCAAACGTGGGAGCGTCACCAGTGTTCAGCACCTGCAGCTCTAAGTACTCCAGGGTTCCGGACATTTCCTCGCCCTTGGAGTGTTCGATGATGCTGCCCCACCAAGGACTCTTAGCGTTTGCGTCGCCGCCTATAAGCAATCTACCGGTGGCCACTTCCGATTTGATCCGGGTCAACTGGTCCAGGTATGGCCCTATGGGTTGGTCTGGCTCGAAGTAGTAAGAAACTACTGCGATCTCCCAGGCTATGGTCCGGATCCCCACCACAACAATGTTGTTTGTGGTGAGTTTCGGGTAGGGAATGACATCCAAGTCATCGTCAAAGACGGCAATTGCCGCCTTCACCCTCCCACTTCCATCAACCTCGCACTGGTAGATTCGCGAACCTCGGTAGTTTTTCATACCTCGCGCCCCTCCCACGTACGGCTCCTGGATAAGCGCCCATGCGATCTTCCTTTTACTGGCCTCTAAAAAGAGTTCGGTCGTTGCCAGGTCCTTACGTTGTAGGTTTGCTTGGGCCACACGGTATGGTCTTGCGTTTTGTTGGGCAGGAGTCTCCGTATTGCCCTTAGCAATACGCTATAACAGATCGGGCTATTGCATCCCATCTTTTCCTAACTACGCACTCCGAGCTGAAAGCATGATGGTCTGTGCTGTCAGTCTTCGCACGCGCGCAATTGCAGCACTTTGGAGGTAGGCCAGCGGCCCAGTCCACGCACTCCGTCCTCATGTGTGGACCGTCACAGTGGCTGCACTTTGACACAGTTTCTGTGCAAAGGTGTCGGCTATGCCCATACCCGAGGCAGAGCGAGCACTGGACCAGCGGGGATTGGACTTCGACCGTCACCCGCTGAAACTCCACGTGCACCGACCCAACCTCGAGCATGCGCCGCCAAACCTCTGTGGCAACCCTCATCACTACGTGACACATGTGCGGGTTCCTGGCTCGCTTTCTGTAAATTATTTCCATTTTCGCCTGCTCATATTTGAGATCTCGAAAGATGGCGGCGTTTTGGTTTTTGAGTGCCTTGAGTACTTCCTCATTTGTATTGTACTGCATTACGCCGCGCAACACAACCTGTGGGTTTTTGTTTTTAATATTCTGGGCTTCCAGCTCGGGCGCGCTCCTAATCTTTTCCTTCAATTTATCCCTATCCTCTTCTGTACTACAGCCCACAATTATTCTCCTATCTTTCGCTTTCCTCACTTTCTCTACCGCTATACCCCGCTATCCTTGGCATTTACGACCTTCCTAAGTCGGTCCAGGACTTGCTCACCCGTTTCCTTCTCATCCCTGGCCGACACTACTATGGAATGTAGTGTAGTTTGTTTAGGTAGGGTATGGTAGGTAGGATAGAGTAGGTAGGATAGGGTAGGTAGGGTAGGGTTGGTAGGGTAGAGTAGGTAGGGTAGGTTTAATTTTAATTAAACAGAAAAATCGGCACCACGTGACCTTACCTCACGGCTGCTGCACATCAAAACCTAGTAAACTAGTAGTTCTAGGAAAGCGTAAAAATATGATTTGGATTGGCCTATGGAATGTCATCTAGTGTTAGGTAACAAAACGGAAAAATAATGATTAAGCTACTACTAAAAAAGGTTTAGGGATGAACTGTACGTAGTAACACAAATTATATTAATAGTGTCATCAATCTATTGAATATTTTACATATCTCTAAACAATTCCATACCTATTACGTGCCGGATATTTGCTAATTTAAGGTATTTCTGCAATTTGAAGGGACTTTCCTACTGTAAATTATGATAAAATTGATTAATTAAAGTACCAATTTCCATATTTTTTTAAATTTCTGGTTGAAAAAATATACAGTCCATCGCTACATAGTAAAACTCATTAAAATAATATAGATAAGATTATCAGGGCATAAAACCATTTAAAAAAATGTCACATAAAAATGTTACCTACTGCGTTACTACTACTACCACACATAATTTTAATATTTATTCAATTCGCACGGTGAAGGCTTGTAGAACACATGCCAGATTACTTATTTTAGTGATCTTTATTCTCCTAGAGATAAGGTTGCATTCATTGGCAAAATAACAGTGAACGGTTTGACAGATACTAGACGCCAGTTTGGAATAAGAATTTGCGCGGTAATGTTTTACTAAAAATTATCGGAGGAGTTCGTTTATTATGTGGGCCTCTGTGGTCGGTCTTGTATATGAAGTTTTCAAATACTTTCGCTGCTATTAATGTGTGGCCCTAAGCTATCGATGACAGAAGGCGTGGCTCAAAACCTCAGATGTCGATTGGCAACTGTTCTACTTCATTCCGCTATAGATCAAATAATTTAATACTGATCGTACATACCGATCGTACACCGCGCCCCGTAATACCCAGATTGTATTTTTACCCGACTGCCGAAGGAGAGTAATGTGGTTATCAGTCTATGTATCTAGTATGTTTGTTCTTATGTGGCGTTCTAGAGACCAAACGCATTGGCCGATATTGACGATTATTACGTCAATTGATTCATCTTAACCCTGCGAGTGTCACTACTTTAAAATTAGAATATAGAAAATGGCGACTTTTGGGCGCCTTATTGTGGGAGGCCATTTTTTTTTTCCACACCCGTCGTGTGGGGTATCAAAATAAGGGTTTTAAGATATGATTACAAAAATATATAACACTTATATGTTTAAATAAACATAATTCTAAAAACAATAACTAAAAAGTTGTAAATAAAAAATTATAACAAAAAACCCGACTGCTTAAAAATCGAACTAAACAAGAAGAAAATCATGCTGTGCAGTCGGAGGATAAATCTGGTTTTGGTCAGCCAGCTCGCGTATATGTATCCTAAGACTGCACAGCATGGTTTTAAACTTTGGTATGGTGGCAGAGTTAATCAGGCGCAAAAATGTTAACTTAAATTTCGCGTATCGCAAAGTAAAAATACAATACCCTGTGCAGCATAATACTTAGAAGTTAGAACTTTCGTTGTAAGTTTTACCTAATGCATATAGGAACTCTATGCATTTAGATAATGATTTGAAAACTTAAACCTTTTATTGAAAGAGTTATGAGCCATTTTCTGTTTTCCATTGTTCCAAAGTACCCATCTGTTAGCATTTTCACTAATATAAAGTTTAGATAGTACTAATAAAGAAACAGCAAGTTATTTAAATTGAAATTATATATTATTGCCATAACACGAAATAATAGGCAGTACCTACTTAATACCTATTGCATAACTCTAAACTGTAAGCATTTTTGTACATAGCAATGAATTCACTAACGGTATCCCTCAGCAAAAATAAAAAACTTTTGAATTATCGAAAGGCATATTGTTCTGACTATTGGACTATATTAAACTCCATTTGAAATAACATTAGACATGTTTCCAAATCTTTTTACAGACCGTTCCACCGATTTTGAGTTCTATCCCGTAAACATAATAATGCAATGATATTCTAGTAAACAGATACGTTATACACACACAAAACAACCGAAAAAAGTGTTCCGCACAGCAGCGGCAGCACACACACACTTTTCATTCATCTGACATTTCACTACAAGTCGAAAGGGATGGCTTGATAAAACCAACAAGAAAAAAAGAGATAGCTAGTGTTTGTCACTTGCGTGTGAATGTAAACAAACATTATTCTGACCACCAATGTTTTTTTTCTTTTTCTAACCTCCAAATATCAGAATATTAGGAAATAAAATAAATAAATTAGTAAATTGAGGTGTATTGCGTACTTACATTATGGTATGAGATCCCTTCTGTTTTATGTACTTTGGTATCATAATTGGTACGCTTTCTAAATACACACGATGGCATTTTTTTAATTTTGTTTTTGTTTCAACAAAGCGTATCACTCTTCGCCATGCGTGACATAGACTTAAGACTAAACGTCCCAATCAGGACGTATTCGAGTCTTCACAATGTGCGCGCTCATACCATATCTGTTTACTAGAATATCATTGTAATAATGACATTAAAAGCATAAACCTGTTACCAAAACCAACTGTTTACTACAGCTACCATTTGTAGTATCAACAACGCAATAGAAGACAAAATCGGTTGAACGGGCTGTAAAATGGGCTAATTTAAACGTCTAAAATTATCTCAAATGGAGTATAGGTGTATTAAATCAAGGTCCTGAGTCAACACGATAAAAAGATATGGACAAATTCAGATTTTCGCGAAAACTTGTGAGTACCAAAATTTACCTTAATTTTCAACTTCCTTTCCTTTCTTCCCGATAGTTTCAATCTAGGGGCTTTAAGACAAGAGTGAGTTTTTCTAGGCAAGCGTGCTTCACCGTCGACCACATGATTGCTTACCATCAGGTGAGACAGTGGTCAAGCACGAGCATACAGACGATATAAAAAAACACGAAATTTGGCAAATTCCGACCCAAAATTGTATAAAATATTATTGACAGATGTCAATAAAATGTTATAACAATTGACATCAAGCACCGCACGCTTCTTTACTATATATTTTTCTGTTTATCACACTGTTCTTAATTAAAATTTATTGAAAATTATTTTCTATTTTT
Organism: Orthosia gracilis; assembly: GCA_947562075.1. Classification (NCBI taxonomy): domain Eukaryota; kingdom Metazoa; phylum Arthropoda; class Insecta; order Lepidoptera; family Noctuidae; genus Orthosia; species Orthosia gracilis. Next base: position 63,963,761 of record OX387265.1, read on the forward strand.
TAGTTTGCGTTTTTGGTTTTGGTAAAGCATGTTTTTTTTTATTATTAATTTTTCACTTGTTAGTCCTATCTCTAATCCTGAAGATCCTGGTAAAGATAATGGGACAAACTATTTAAATTATTGCATTGTCATCGGTCCTTGATAAGTGTGCAAAGTTTCAAACTAATCCGATGATTGGAAGGGTGTTAAAATCAAGTTCAGATTCCGTTACATTTATACATACATATCAAGCTAATAATAGCGTGTTAAAATTGAGTGGCATGCCTCAGATATATGAAACCGTGCCATCTATTGGAATCAATTTGAAATGATGTGTTCAAATAATCTTTGAAATGTGAAATATGGGACCATTATTTCATAATTTGTGCTTAGGAGAGTTGATTACAAAATAGCTTACAATTTTTATAATCAATTCCAGGAAATGTTAATCTTACACACAATTCAATAACAACTCTTTCAATAACGCGCCATCTATTGAAATTCATATGAACCAAAATTTCCTTTGTTAGCGCTTACCCCGTGGTACCAGTAAGCATATAGAATTGAATTAAAACAACTCTTTGTACTGTAACTTGTCTTTGTGGCATTTCTGGACAGAAAAAAGCCAAAGATAAAAGCGTAATTTAAAAAAAAACGGTTATCAAAAATCTTAGTAAGACAGTGTTAAATTAATTAAAGAAAAAAACTGTTAGAGAAAAACAAAAACAGTTTTCCATAAAGTAATGCCAAACTTAAGTTGGCAGCTGGAGTGACGTGTCACTTTTTGGTGTGCACTAAAGTATATTCTATTCTATAACTTTTAAGCAGCTGAATAGTATCGGTAGTTGAAACAATACCGTAAAATGGGGTGACATTTGAATGGGGGGTGTCTTTGATGATTACTTTTTTTCGTTGATTTTTAAGTAAAATCTCGGAGTCTATGGACTGCAAATTTTTTTTTTATTTTGGGTTGGCAACATTGACAGTTTTGCCATATTTCTTAAAAATGGTTGCGGTTTAAGCTGTGACATTCCATGACAATAATGATTTAAAATTAATAGTGCGACAACTAGCAAAATAGTGTGCTGGAGAACTTCAGTGGTACAAGCAATGATGTTCTAGTAAACAGATATGTTATAAGCGCACGCATTGTGAAGACTCGAATAAGTCATAATTGTGACTTCTGCCTTTAGTCTAAGTCACGCATGGCGACGAGTCCTAAGCGGCTTCGTTGAACCAACAACAAAATTTAAAAAATGCCGTCGTGTGTTTTTAGAAAGTGTACCAATTATGATACCAAAGTTAATAAAACACAAGGGATCTCATACCATGTGTAAGTATGCGATACATCTTAATTTAATGATATACCTATTTCTATTTTTTTCCTAATATTCTGAAATTTGGCGGTAAGAAAAAAGAAAGAGATGGTAAATACATTTTTTGCCGTGAGGGCGACAAGGACGCGTGCACTCCGGACATAGATTAAAAATACAGATGCGAATATCTTAGGCATTAAAGTCATAGTTACCCCACAGTTCTGTTTTCCTTTTTTCTAGCCTTGTATAACTTTTTTTTTTAATAATCTATAGGCTGTCTATATATAATTTCAAGTCAGAATCGTTAATATTGTTTACTGTTCGCCAATAGCGAGTCTAACTATTGATTGTTTTTTCTTCGTTAAGGTTTCAAACTTATGGGGTCAGGTACAGACTCAGTAAGACAAATTATAGGTTACATTTCTGGTTGGATTGCACGAAAATTAACAAAAGTTATTAGGTGTGAAATCTGTGTTGATACTTTATATTCTAATGAAAAATTGTGGTTCCACAAATAAGACACAATCAGGGACATGGGAGGTTTATGCTATGCACCAGAAAACTTGTTTACAGTGTGCTTAAAATCAGAGATGGTTATAAAATCTCATTTATATGAAAATGGTACCTAGTTTGTTAATAATCAAGAAATTGAGAGACTAAAATGTAATATTTTGAAAACTTTTTTAAATACCAATATATTTGAACCCCTTTTTGAACATTCGAAACAACAGTCACCTGCTTTTAATCATCGTATACATTTAATTAAAACCTTAATAGATACACAACAGTTCGCGTCCATTCCGCTCATAAATATAATTCGAAATAAAGAAACTCTAAGAGACAGAAAAGAAACAAATTGAATCTTTTCGAAGGTGTATAATTGTTTTTAATACAAGATAAATATTTTTCCTTTTATATCGTGTTTTATTTCTCACCTACCTACCTTTAGTACTATTTATTAGGTTATGCTAATGTTTGTATAGAAAACAGGCGGTTTGTACCTTCTGTCTCGTTAAAATGTTAGTCTTTGATGCCAACATGCATTTGTTTACATTCACGCGCAAGTGACAAACAATAGCTGTCTCTTTTTTTCTTGTTGGTTTTGATATGCCATCCCTTTTGCATCATTTTGACATGTAGTGAAATGTCAGATGAATGAAAAGTTTGTATGTGTGCTGCCGCTGCTGCGCGGAACACTTTTTTCAATTGTTTTGTGAGTGTATAACATATCTGTTTATTAGAATATCATTGGGTACAAGGGTAAGTATTATTATTGTAGTTTCAGAACTTATATTTCATAATTATACAGTTTCTTTAGAATAATATAAATCTGATAACTTCGATTGATGACGACCATTTTGTTTTCTGTGTTGAGTTTGATTCCTTGGGGTTAAATTGATTAACGGTACGAGGCGACATTGATAGTTATCAACGTGACCCCAAGAAACAAAATTTGCGTGTATTCATACTAAAAGTACTGCTTATCAAAGTCATCCTTTTTAAAGGTAAAATGGTGCGAAACTACAAGAAGACGCCGGGTACCCGCCACTACAGGAACTATACGGATGAAACCCTCGAAGAAGCTCTGCAAAAAGTTACGGATGGAGATTTGAGCATCAACGCAGCGTCGGTAAATTATAAAATACCATTCGGCACTTTATACAACAGATATAAGGGAATGCATGGATCAACTCCTGGAGGGCAACCTGTATTTACATATGTTGAGGAAGTTGCAATTTTAAAAGCCGCCGCAACTTGTGCCGATTGGGGATTTCCACTCACCAGTTTTGACTTACGAATGTTTGCAAAATCATATTTAGAACAGCATGGAAGATATGAGGCGAAATTCACAAATAACATTCCTGGCATTGATTGGGCGATGAGTGTCCTAAAACGCCACAATAATGGATATGGTCAAAGAGTTGCCACCAATATAAAAAGAGCAAGGGCTGCAGTAGGCCGGGATTCGATCAACGCCTACTTTGATAATCTTGAAAAGGTTATAGAAAACGTACCACCGTCGAACATCTTTAATTATGACGAGTCAAATTTATCGGATGACCCGGGCAAGAAGAAGTGCATTTACAGACGCGGTGTTAAATACCCCGAAAAGGTGATGAACCACTCGAAGAGTTGTACTAGTATTATGATTTGTGGATCTGCCGATGGGACTTTACTGCCCCCATATGTAATCTACAAGAGCATGCACTTATACGATACGTGGAAAGAAAGAGGCATAGCTGGATATCCTTGCTGTCAGCAACCATGTTGCAGTCGTGGCAGCAGATATAATAGGACTGCAAGCGGGTGGATAGACGCTTCAACCTTTAGAGACTGGTTTATGACTTGTTTCTTACCTCACGCTAATAGGCTCGAAGGCCAAAAAGTGTTAATTGGAGACAATTTGTAGTCACATTTAGATTCTGACGTATTAGAAACATGCCAATCACATAACATTAGTTTTGTATGTCTTGTGCCAAACTCTACGCATATCTGTCAACCTTTGGATGTTATTTTTTTTCGGCCTATGAAAGCCGCTTGGAGAAAGACCCTCGAACAATGGAAGCTTAGTAACCCCAAAGCTTCAGCTGTACCAAAGGACGTTTTCCCACGACTTCTGAGAGAAAACTTAACAGAAATGGACAAAGTTCGAACTCCTGGTGACGCCAATGAAGAGTTCACATCTGCTATTAGAAGAAATTTGATCAGTGGTTTCAATGCAACGGGAATTTATCGTTTGAATAGAGCAAAAGTTTTAAACAAAATCCCTGCGTCTCAAAACGAAGCAGACGTAACTGCGGCTGTGAGGGATTCATTGACTGATTTTTTGAAAGAACAACGTTTTGGCAAAGATTCTGAACCAACACGTAAAAAAAAACGACTAGCCGTTGAGCCAGGAAAGAGCATTTCAACTATCGATGAGCCTGGACCTTCGACATCCACTGCCGAGGCTGAACCTTTGACATTTTCACCCATTAATGAACCTGATATCGGCGAAATTATTTTGGAAGATAGCATAAGCCAGCGATATTTGCGCCAAAGCGTTCTAGATAACGACGATGATGCAACAGACTGCGAGTCGGTTGCAGATGACCAAAGAACACAAAGGGAAAATGTTAGGCAAGGTCCAGAAACTGGTGAATTTATTTTGGCAAAATTCAACTCAGCCAAAGGAAAAAAAACTTATCAGTATGTTTGCATGGTTGAAGAAAATGTCGGAGACAAACTCGTTGTTCTAGGATTCAAATCTCACAAGAAAAATAAAACTATATTTCATGCAGTAGAGAATGATGTCTCCATTATAGATCAGTCTGATGTCATAGCTTATCTTCCCAAACCTAAACAGGAAAGTGACTTATACATATTCCCACAAAATATAAATGTAAAAGAGCTGTAAGCTATAATTTCTTATTTTCTTGTATTAAAATTAAGTAAAATGTTGATCTCAATGTTTAAATTAAAAGACTGTACGTGATACTTATCGTAGTTAAATATAATTTTAAAGTTTATTACTACTTTAGGAGTACACGTTGATTTTGACGATTTTTCTAGTAATTTTTGTAAGCACTAAAGTGCAATAATAAAGCAGAAGGCTGATTATTCGTAAGGAATCTGTTGTTTTGTTAGAAGGCTGATTATTTGTAAAGAATCTGTTGTTTTGTTACTAATATTTTGTGTTTAATTCACTACATTTTGTCTATTTCGTAATATGATATTTGATTATACTACAAAACGTGTTTTTTTACCATAATATAGCTCTAAAATCAATTCTCAATGTTACCCCTGTTATCAAACACACCCCGGTGAACTTTGGAGTGTTTTAATTCAAAAACTAATGAGTGAACAATTTTTTTAATTTTTGTTTTTATTTCCTGTTAGGGGCTACTTTATTATTACATACAAAAAACGGGGGCAATCAAAGCGACCCCATATCAAGTATAAAGATGATAAGCCACTTAATGTTTTTTTTCTCGGAACCTACAGGGCGTAAAAATTAAATAAATAATTTTATCAATAAAAAACCATTAGTCGCCATTACAGTATTTTTTTTTTGTATTTTTTTATAAATAACTGAAGAAGTTACAGTCAGTTTTATTTTAAAATTAATCAATGTAACCCCATTTTACGGTACTTGAAGCAGGCTTCTTCCCAACTGTAGAAGACTTGGAAGAGCGATTATTATGAAAATTGTATGGCTCTGCGTAATAGTTAATTACTTTTTTTAAATGATCCATCGTTAACTATATTATTGCATACCATGCAGAGAGATCTTTTTAACCGACTTCGCAAAAAGAAGGAGGTTCTCAATTCGACTGTATTTATTTTTTATGTTTGTTACCTCAGAACTTTTTATTGGGTGAACCGATTTTGATGTTTCTTTTTTTATTTGAAAGCTGGTGCTTGTCATGTGGTCCCATTTAAGGTCTTTTCATCAGGATCTGATGAAGAACTTCGGAGAAATACATCAGAACTCTTCAATAAATGACGGTAAAACACTCGGGATAGATACAATCGCATGTCTGTTTATTGTTAACACCATTTCATAACAAAATATCACAGTGGTGCTCTCTAAAGGGGTACGCAGATGTTCAGCCTACGACAGTTCACCCTGGTATACTCTCATTGCACCGGTTTTGTTTAAGTTTCATGTTATTGGGTTAATCTATTCTAGCTTCACTTTGGACACTATACGCGTAGGTACCGCCTATAGAACTGGTCCATTATGTACCACAACTAAAAAGTGAAAAATAAAAAACTTTTTTACAAAAATTATAACCGACTTCCAAACAAAAACACTACAAAGCGAAAAATAACATCAATTTCGGAAGTCGGTGTCAAAAAACGAAGAAACGAAAACAGAAACACCGACTTCCGAAATTGAAGTTATTTTTCACTTTGTAGTGTTTTTGTTTGGAAGTCGGTTATAATTTTTGTAAAAAAGTTTTTTATTGTTTAAAGGCTTGTGTGCACAGGTGAGATAGTGGTTATCTCACCTGATGTTCGGTTATGTTGTTGTCAACGGTGAAGCACGCTTGCCTACAAGTAACCTATTCACTCTTGACTTAAAGAACCCGGGTTGTAGGTATCAGAAAACACGGACTCCGGCAGGGAATTCCACCCCTTAGCTGCACGTGCACTTATTTTCATAACATTTAGTTCGTATGGGTGGACAAACGCGAGCCTATCAAGAATTTAAGTGAAAATGACTTACCAGAGTCTGACACAGCCATAACGGAAGTATGGTTTTCATTCTTTCAATGTACGAGTATGCCAGTGCTGCGCCAGTTATGGTGTGGCAATAGTTAATTAAAAAGGTATCATTAAAACAACTTGCAACGGTAGTTTATAAATAGTCATTTGACACGGTTTTCAAGCAAATTACTAACTAATCTATACATATAAAATGCTTTGTCCTGAGTGACTAACTGACGGATCAACGCACAGCCTAAACCGCTGATCGTAGAGACCTGAAACTTAGAGGGTGTGTTCTTTGTATGACGTAGGCAGCCGATAAGAAAGTCTTTTTGGAAATTCCACCCCTAAGGGGGTAAAAATGGGGTTGGATGTTTGTATGAAAAATCTAATTCCTTCGGCCAAAATTTTTGATATTTGGTACAAATAGTAATCTAAGTAAATCATAAAGGTTGTCATTACAAGATTTTTGAAACTACCCCCAAATGATGATTTAGGGGGTGTTGAAGTTTGTATGTAAGAATCTGATGTATTGGGTCAATAAACTTGAACATTGACATAAATACCAACCTAAATAAACAATAAAGGTTTTCATTATTAGTTTTTCAAAACTACCCTCAAAATATTATTTAGGGTTTGATATTCTTTTTGAAAAATCTTATTTCTTGGGTTAATAAACATGCAATTTGACATTAATACCAACTTCAATAAACAATGAAAGTAATCCTTATTAGTCTTTTGAAACAGCCCCCAGAAGACGACTTAGGGGGTATAAAAATGTTTTGAAGAATCTTATTTCTTAGTTTAATATATTTGAAAGTTGACATAAATAACAACCTAAACAAACATTAAAGGTTGTCATTATTAGTTTTTCGAATCTGCCCCCAAAAAGCGATTTTTTTGGAGAATTATTTGTTGGGATAAAAAATTTGAAGCTTGACATAAGTACCAACCTACTCGTATGTAAACAATAAAGGTGGTCATTATAAGTTTTTAGAAAAGCTTGGGGTTAAGCTAAGAATCTTACTGGAAAGGTTTTTGGTTTTGACGTAGGGTTCTAGGGGAGCACTAAGCAGGAATTTTCGAAAATTAAACTTGAAAGACCTGGAAAGAGGGTGAAAAGGGGCAGAATTTGTTTGTAAGAAAAAATTAATTCCTTGGGGATGAAGTAAATAATTGAAATTTACATAAAACGTTTTTAAAACTACTCCTCAGATAGGGTTAAGGGGTGTTAAAGTTTTTTTGAGGAATCTTACTGCGGAATCTTGCTAAGAACGAACTACGAAAAATAGAAAGAGAAGAAAAGAGTGAATATCATATTTGGGTTGTTCAAAACTGTAGCTTCAACGGGGCAAAATGGGGTTACTAAGTTTTTAGCAGAGGATTTTACTTTGTGGCAGTAACCTAAAATTTATTCTTATTTAAGTCAAATAACGAATCGTCCCAAACCAATTAACCCTGTATATGTACGATACCCCGTTTTTTATTGATTTAATAATAACTTATTTTTAGTCGCCTTCACTAACTGCACATAAGAGTCATTTATAGGATATACGAAATCACGCGAACGAAGTCGCGGGCGAAGTGCTAGTACATCTATATTATGATAAGAACAATTAGTGAAGTGTTAGTTTTTTTAATAAATTTGATATGTTTTACTCACTGCTTCACCTGTACGATCCCTACTAGTACGATTATTATCTAAATGATAAATATTAGTCCTCAATTTTCTGATTCTAGTTCGACCTATCTCTCGTGATGTTGCTAAATAATTCAACAAATATTGATGGAGTCAGCCAGCCTCGACTTACGTACGACTTACGGGTTCGAACCCAGGCAGGCGCTTTGCATTGTCAATTCTTCATCGCCACAGCTCTCAAAATGATGGAGGAATACATCGTGAGGAAACCGGCATGTCTTAAATCCAAAAATTCGAAGAAATGTGACATCCACCAACCCGCACAGGGCCTGCGTGGTGGATTACGGGCCATTCCCTCTCACAGAGACGAGGCTTGTATCTCAGCAGTGGCAACATTAAAAGTCTGATGATAATGGACTCATAGAATCAGTATTATATGCTTTATTTTCGTAAGGTGTGTTCGATCTATCTATTGGAGTAAATCCTGAATTTCCAGCTTCACTTCGTTTTAAGCAGTTCTTACATCTGAAACTCTTTTTTTAGTTATTTTATATTTGCTTATTATACTGACTCACTGCTGGGGAAAGAAAGCTTTTCGAAGCCTAGCTCATCCAGGAACTTTTCATTCGAACCTGCCCTCGCGGTACGCGTCCAGAGTACCTAGACAAGTCACATTCTATCATCGAAAACGTGGCGATAGCAATTGGAAATATGTCAAAAATTTAAAAGAATGTCAAACGCTTTCGAAATGTCACGTGATCAATACCTCATATTATGGCATTTCGAGCATCGTCATCACTGACATCGAATGGCACTTGTCGGAGCATCTTGGAGTCTCGCCACCTCTTTATGGGCCAACCTCGGAGCCGCCGTTCATTTAAAGGCACCGTTGGGTTGAGCCACTCTTTGTTTATTTAATAAATATTGTGGAGTGAAGTTGCTTGTTCTTTTATGTTGATTAGAATGGGTATTAAAACGCAAAATTGCAAATGAAGATTGATTGTGAGTGATTATTTTATCACCACTACTCTCAAAACGGTGAAGGGAAACATCATGAGGAAATCGGCATGTCATGTCTTTTCTGAAGTCGGTGTCTTTTGTATCCATTTTTTTCCGTTATTCGACAACTACTTCGGAAAAGAAAGTTATTTTTCGCTTTGCAGTGTTTTGTTTTGGAAGTCGGTTTGATTTCTTGTTAGAAGGTTTTTTATTTTACTCTTTTTAGTTTCGGTAAAGTTTCGGTCCTCCAAGTAACATGAATAACTATTACAACCAAAGTACATTTCATGACCATTCCAAGTAGCCCAAACACCACTAGGATACATTGTTTTTATTTCGGAGTTCCAGTGGCCAATATGGTCTTCTTCATCAGTTCCGCATCACGAAATGATACTTTCTGAGTGCAAATGATTGCATTATTGATGAAAATACCAAAATTGCTATATGTACGTCTATAATATTTGAGAAGTTCCCTCGATTTTTCTAGGATCCCATCACCAGATCCTGGTTTCCTTATGAAGGTCATCCGTGGTAAGCAGTGCTGCGCCATCATGGCGCACTGGGTAAGTGTACATGTACATGTGCATGTGCCCGGTGCGTCAAGTAAGCGCAACAAATACATGAATTGATTGTTTTGTTACTAACATAGCTTATAAGTAAAAGTCCAAGTCAAATGTTTTTATTTCGATTAGGCCATTAAGCGGCACTTTCGAACATTAACAATTAAAATTAACAAGTAATAAAAATTGATTCTACCGTGCATTCGGAAAAGTAGATTGTTATGGAGAAGAACGCACAAGAAACTCCATACTTACTCTTTTAAAAAACAATAAGCTTTTACAATATTAAAGTACAAACATTAATAAATTCATATACGTGAGGACAATGCACCTAGCAATACTATACTACATATAAGTATTACAAGCACTAACAGGTAAATTCCTTCACTTGAAAAATAGGAACATGGTTCTCACATACTTACAAATATTGCAAACATAGGTAAATTATCTAATTCAACAACAATGATACAGTGTGCGAGACATATTTAAAAAAAAAGAGTATAGAAATATAAATAAAGCGTTAGAATAATTATGAATATAATACAAATCAACCAGTTTGACTTTGTCCACACTAAAGATTGCTCTATGGAGCAGGACCAGCATGTTTCCAAACATTTTTATCTTGAATATAATCATCTAATTTGTAATATGCTTGTTTACTAAAGTGTACTTTTAATTATTGTTTTAAATTTTCTTTCATTTAGTTTTAATATCTCACAAGGTATTTTATTATAGAATTTAACACAGCACCCCACCAGTGTGTACTTTAGCTAATCTATAAGATGGTTGATCTAACTTATCTTTATTTATAGTATTACAATTGTGTCTATCACTAACTTTACTGAAGAGATTTATATTTTTCCTTACATACATAATATTTTCATAAATGAATTGGCAAGAAACTATCATAACATTAATCGTTTTAAATAGCTCCCTAAGAGATTCTCGGTAACTTAAATTATGTATGGCCCTGACAACTCTCTTTTGCAATATAAATATTGTTTCAATGTCAGCCGCCCGACTCCACAGTAAAATACCGTATGACATAATGCTGTGAAAGTAACTAAAATAGACCAAACGCGCGGTTTCTATATCCGTTAACTGTCTTATCTTTCTAACAGCATAAGCGGCTGAGCTCAGCCGACCCGCAAGAGATGTTATGTGAGGTCCCCATTGTAATTTGTCGTCTAGAGTGATACCTAGGAAAACTGTTTGATTAACAAAGTCCAACTTTTCTCCATTCAATATGATGTCGCATTCTCTACTTCTGACATTCGGCAATATGAATCTAATACATTTGTTTTTTTTTTTTCATTTAGTACCAAATTGCTTGCCGTGAACCAGCGTCAGTTGTGCAACGCCCTTTGGTGAAACCGTACTGTTGATCATGAAAGATGGAATGTTTGTTAAAATGACTTCTTCTTGGCTTCTTTGCTATCCTCGGAACAACAATACAATGGAACTACTTTACTGTGTTTCATAAGGTCCGAAAAAACTCCTTGATCGACACTAATGTTAAATATGAAAGCTAAATAGGGCGCAATAGTTTCAATTATTGATTTACATACATTTACAGATAGTCCCCAAAGATCTGCCGTTGATTTAATTTTAAGATTTTTAAAAGCTTTTAAAATAGCCTGGGGGTTTGTATGTTAAAATTTAAACTCCGACGGGCACGCATTTACATTATTTCTAAGTAAGCCAGCAGAGAGCGTGAGTGAGGAGTTTAAAGCTGCTGTAGTTTTAAGAGGAATATTAACAAAAAAGTTTTAAAATTCCTGAGCTACCTCTACATCCGATTTTATGGGACCATGTGCAGTCGCTAAATTAATTTCAGTATGACGATGTTTTTTTCTGTTTCATTATTTATTATATCCCAGGTAGTTTTTATTGTATCGTTTGCATGCAATTTTAAAGGTTTTTGAATATTTCGCAACATATTTATCAAAGCTTGTAATATTCATATTTTGCTTTAGGCCATAAAGTTCATATAGCTTTTCCCTGATTTTACGAATGCCTGGAGTCGCCCAATCGCTAAATACGAACTTGGTGTAAATACTTTTCGCTTTCAGTGGAAATGTGTCATTAAATTGGCTGTTTAGTACTTTAGAAAATTCGGGATAGAATTCATTTGGGTCAACTATATTATTAAAGTTTTGAACACATAACTTACTAGTCACGCTATTATTACATTTTTCTAAATTTTTACAAGTAATTGGTCTAAATTTTATTTGTATTTTTTGTAAAGGTATGTAGGTGTTAAACGTTATTATTTGTCCACTGTGATCAGATGCTAACTTGTTTACAATTTCTTTATCTAAGTAATCACAATTACAAAAAATATTATCTATACAAGTGGCAGAAGAAGCTGTCACTCTGGTTGGCTCCATAAACATATTTTCCAGATTAAATGATTTAAAAAGACCCAACAACCTGATACTTTTACGAGTTATCCTCTAACAAGTTAATGTTAAAATCGCCACATATGACAATTGATTTACTACTAGTACTGACACATCTTCCATTACAGAGTCAAACACAGATAGATTCTGGTAACTAGGAGGTCTGTAGACGCATACTACAACATGCTTATCAAGCTCAACACAGGACAATTCAATGGTGTGTTCACTAACAACATAAACAAGTTTTTTACTAAAATAGTTTGTCAGTATTGTGTACTAACAATATAAATAAAATGTCGTGTCTAAGTGTGTCACTAATTTAGTTTATAAGTTTTTTATAATACTAACAAATCTATTTTTTTTATTATGGTACCACACTTGGCGGCGTTTGGCATTGCGTATCACCGCACAATTCCCAAACCACTGCAACTCCTTAAAGCCAGAATCAACAGTGGCGACCACCAGAAAAGCGCCGAGGCAATGAAGCTCGACGAAGTCCCGGAGAATGAATATAACTGTCTTGGATCCCGCAACGAAATTAATCAGAAAAGAGTAATGGAGGAGTAGGTGGCATTGCGTATCACTTGATTACACCGATTTCTAGCAGCTTTGAAAATGTTTCTATTTTCCTCACTGTGATCTTTTTTAAATTTCCGAAAGGCTCGGTCCCTGCGTCTCATCGCCATACGAACCCCTACCGTCATCCGAGGAGCAGGTGGACGCCTGAGTTTAACCCTCTTGACCGGAGCGTGTTTATCGTAGAGAGCAAGGACCGTCCGATTAAAGATACGCAGTTTTTCGTCTACAGCTGTTGCCGCAGCAAGGGGACACCAATCGAGATCCGCCGCATCCTGACGCAGCCTCTCGACATCCAGACGCAATTACACGACATTATGTTTATTTCACCGATATCTCCGTCAATTGTGGACCGATTTAAACATCTTTTTTGTATGAAAGAGTATATTCCGAAATTGGTTCTATTTTAATTTGGTGAAGATCTAATGAAGAACTTCGAAGGTATACAACAGACCTCTTCATTATAAAACGGCAAATCTCTCGGGATTGCTGCAATCGCATGTCTGTTTATTGTTTATACCATTTCATAACATAACATCACACCAGTACGCAGTGCGCAGATGTGTACAGTAAATGTTCACCTTGGTACACTTTCATTTCACCGGTTATGTTCAAGTTTCATGATATTCGGGTAATCTATTCTGCCATTATAAGTACTTTACTAAGTCACTTGCCTATTAGGTGGGTACAACAAAAAGTGAAAAATAAAAACTATTTTTACAAAAAAATACTACGAGCTTCGAAATTAAAAATAACAAAGTGAAAAATAACGCAAAAAAATTGTACCTACCGACTTCCAAAAAGAAAGTTATTTTTCACTTTGTAGTTTTTTTATTTGGAAGTCGTTAGTATTTTTTTGTAAAAAGATTTTTTAGTTTACTATTTATATATTTTAAAAAAAAACTGGCCAAGTGCGAGTTGGACTCGCGCACGAAGGGTTCCGTACCATTATTGCAAAAAATCGCAAAAATCGCTCCACTTAAATAGTTATTTTATTGTGTTTTTAGTATTTGTTGTTATAGCGGCAACAAAAATACATCATCTGTGAAAATTTAAACTGTATAGCTATCACGGTGAACTATCATATAGACCTTACTTTTTGCCAAATTTCGTGATTCTAGGTCAACGGGAACTACCATAAAGGTTTTCGACCGAAAACCTATATCCTGTTGACCTAGAATTGTCAATTTTGTAAAAAAACAAGATCTTACAGCACAAGTAAAGGGAAAATGCCGAAAAAAAAAAGTTGAAAATTAATGTAAATTTTGGTACTTACAAGTTTTCGCGAAAATCTGAATTTGCCCATATCTTTTTATCGTGTTGACTCAGGACCTTGAATTTTATGCACCTATTAGGGACTATAGACCTCAGTATCTGGTACATATTTCAAATTTCTAGGTCCACACGTTCCTGAGAAACTCGGTGGTGACAAACGGATAGACAGACGGACAAGAGAGTGATCTTATAAGGATTTTTTACATTTTGAAGTACGGAACCCTGAAAATAAGCGAATCGCTCTGTAAACCGTTAGATTTTCTTTTTTATAATTATCACACATGAAATAATTGGGTTCAATTAGTTTAACTGAAATACAATTATATTGGCTTCACCTAATAATGAGTTTCTATGCGTTTCTAATTGAAATGTGTTTATAAATAATTGATTACAACTATTACAAATGTGTCAATTTAAAAAAACAAAAACCACATTTTAAATTAAATTTTCAGAATTCAACGGTGATTTGAGTCAAGCTGCTGGGCATGAAGTCTTGGGTACCATTCCCGGCTTGTCTTAGAATCCAACCCAATAGAGCTGTATCATAATTTTACATTGAGCTGCTGTCTTGCACATATTTAAGCAAAAACTAAAGAAATTTGAATGCATATTTAAAAATGATACTTAATGGCAAATAATATTAATGACAATAGAAATGACATGCGACACTCACAATTATTATTTACCTCGGACTTTTATTTATTTTATCGACATTTCGGTATGTGATTCTGACATTTATTTAATCGTTGACTACTAGATACTCCTTGACTTTGAAAAATAAAATCATCATCATCATCATCATTTCAGCCGGAAGACGTCCACTGCTGGACATAGACCTCCCCCAAGAGTCGGACGCCTGCAGCCTGGACCAGGTCATCGCTCCACCTAGAGGGAGGCCTTCCAACGCTCCGTCTTCCGGTACGCGGTCGCCACTCTAGAACTTTTCGGCCCCAACGGTCATCTGTTCTGCGAGCAATGTGCCCTGCCCACTGCCACTTAAGTTTGGCAATTCTTCGGGCTATGTCGGTAACCTTGGTTCTCTTGTCAATCGTCATTTCTGATTCGATCACGAAAGGAAACTCCGAGCATAGCTCTCTCAATTGCCCTTTGGATGACTTTAAGCCTTCTGATGAGGCCCATTGTGAGCGACCACGTCTCTGTCCCGTAAGTAATCACTGGCAACACACACTGGTCATAGACTTTCGTTTTGAGCCACTGTGTTAATTGGGAAGCTCTACTGAGGTCATCGAGCATTGTACTGAGGTTCTCCATGGTCTCAGCCATGACTACTATATCGTCGGCAAACCGAAGGTGAGTGACTCGCCATAGACGTTCATGCCCAGCCCTCTCCAGTCCAGAACCTTGAAGACATCCTCCAATGCAGCAGAGAACAGTTTCGGAGATATGACGTCTCCCTGTCTGACACCTCGCTGCAGAAGGATAGTTTCCGAAGTCTGATCCTGAAGTCGGACTGACATGATGGCATTTTTGTACAAACACTACAGCACCTCGATGTACCGGTAGTCGATTTGGCACCGTTGGAGACACTGCAGAATAGCCCAAGCCTCGATTGAATCGAAAGCTTTCTCGTAGTTCACAAACGCTAAGCAAAGTAAGTTATACTCTTCGGTCTTCTGTATAACCTGCCGGAGTGTATGTATGTGGTCTACGGTGCTAAAGCCTTTTCGGAACCGGCTTGTTCGGGGGGCTTGAAATCGTCAAAACTGCGCGCGGGACGATTAGTGCCACCCTAATCTCGTAGAGGCTGACATCCTGAATGTCTTCGGTATAGTGTCGGGTCAATCTAGCTCTTGGGTCGTTTGCTAGATTCGCAAAATAAAATGGTTAAAATTATTTTTCAATTTAATCATTTATTCAGATTGTTATTCAATATTTATTGTGTTTTGATACTGGCTTGTAATTTATGTGTAAAATTTTGTTGTCCATATTGTTAGGTTTTCTTTGATAAATACATCTGTATACTCTGTTTGCGCAGATTGAAGCCATTATGAATTCACGGCCCATTACTTCTATGTCTGCTGATCCTTCTGATCTGTCAGCACTTACACCGGGACACTTCCTTGTGGGCCGACCATTGACCTCACTACCTTCACCCGTTATCCAAAAGGCCAGCATCAATCGATACCAGCTGATTGAGCGCTTGAGACAACACTTCTGGTCCCGTTGGACAAAGGACTACTTATCTACTCTCCAGCAACGCGTCAAGTGGCAGCGTGCACAAGACCATGTTCGTGTTGGCGACCTGGTCTTCATCCTAGACGACCAGCTGCCACCCATGAAGTGGCTCATGGGCCGCATCACCAAGCTGTACCCGGGAGCTGACGGCGTATGCAGAGTAGTTGACGTGAAGACTGAGAACGGCGTCATTCATAGGCCCGTCTCAAAACTATCTCTGCTAGATTCCCAAGAGCTCCTTGGGGAACATGTCCCCAAGGGGGGGGAGGATGTTCGCAACGTAGTTGGAACGCGCTGACGCCAAAAACCTCGGTCTCAAGACGGATGGAACGCGACGGGTGGGGTGCGCCGGCGGCGGCCATCTTTTTCTCGGCCCTTTTTTCTAAGAAGCTGACAACGCAAGCTACGCGCGCGAGTCCGCGCATGATTTATTAATTTTAACTCATACATAATGAATATTCTGTAACAACATGTCAAAACTAAATATAAACGTGGAAGCAACCTATAGAAGACTTTAATTGCAAGTTGATCAACCCAACATTTGGTGACCCCGACGTGATCAACTTGAAGATGCGACCGCGTGGTGCCAGCTAACGATGAACTGCTGACGGACGACTTGACGAGCAACTTTACTGACGCGCATGGCTGCAACTCCTGTCTGTGCGACGAGCTGATGACCCACCTACCCTGCGGTCCTGTGTAGTGAGTGATTTGGTCTGTTCACAGGGAAGTACGCCCAATTTTGGTATCTATGCTTAACCTACATGTCGTACATTGATAATGCAGCCGATTTCTGTGCACCAGACCTACTATTTTCTCTCGAATTAATTATAATTTCTTAGGTACCTATATACTTAAATGACACGTAGGTATCTAACTTGAAAATGATTTCTCATTAGGTAGGTACTACTTAGATGACAACTTGCCTACCTAACTACTTAACTTTCACCCTATGGAGTCAGATTGGATGACAAAAGTTGCTTAGTAAGGAGGTACTTACTAATTAAATGACAAGCAGACCTGCCTTACTAGTACTTAACTCCTTTCTCTTTTTCTTTCACTTTGCTTATGGTATCACCCTGGCATTTTCCAGACAAGCTGTGCTGCCTGCTTCTTGGGTCCCGTTGGAATGCATTGCTATAAGCTAAAACTGCTGCTACCTGCATCCTGCGCTGTGTAACCTGCTTTGCTTGTGTGTGAGTCGCTGACTGCACGAGCTGTTGTCGTAGCCATTGCGCGACATATACGGTTTGGCTTTATATTCTTAATTTTACATGCGGTATTCAATACCAGCATAGCTAATTTCTTGACGGTCTGTTCAGTTCTTAAGTGTTCACCATGTCGGTTGAATTGAAACCTCTTATTCAACAACGTGGTACGATAAAGGCTAGAGTAACTATATTTTCTAAATACTTAAATACTGTTAAACTCATAGAAACTGATAGCATTCCTAAACAAATACTCGTTGAAACTGAAATAAAACTATCAAGATTCAAAGAATTGTTTGAACAGTTTGATGCTTTAAAAACGAAAATTGAGTATTTGGATCCTGATCAGTTGGAAGAAAATGATTTAATTGAAAACGAATTTTGCTCTAACATTGCTAAAGCTCAACTGTTCATTGAAAGTCTTGTCCCTAGTGAGATAATACCTGAAATTGGGAACTGTAATTCAATATCAAGTTGTCAGAATCTTAACCAAGATAGCCGCAGCTATAACATTAAGTTGCCTACCATTCAGCTGCCTTCTTTTAATGGAGACTATTTAAATTGGATGGAATTTCGAGATACTTTTGATTCTTTAATCAACAACAATGATACTATTCCAGAAATTAACAAGTTTCATTACCTCCGCTCTTCATTAAAGGAAGGAGCATCTGATATAATCAAGCCAATTGGGTTTACTGCTGCCAATTATGAACAAGCTTGGAATTTACTTACTGAACGCTTTGATAACAATCGGATACTTACTAATAATCATTTAAATGCTATCTTGAATTTTGACACAATATCTAAAGAAAATTACAAGTCACTTCGTACTATGATAGATCATTATTCTAAAAATGTTCGGGCCCTATCTTCTTTAAATGATCCTGAATCCCGCTGGGATATTTTACTCGTACATATTATGGTGTCCAAACTAGATGGCGCCACAAGTCGCTTATGGGAGGAACACAGGAGTACTATTGCTGCTTCGCCAACAATCGAAGAGTTCTATAATTTCTTGCGAAATCGTGCTGACGTTTTAGAAACCTTACAGTACAGCAAGAATGATGTTGCTATAAAAACTGAAAAATGTACTTACTCTAAAGACAATAAACAAACTAAATCATTTGTTTCTTCTTCAAAAACAAATAAAACAGGCTGTGTCGTATGTTCACAAGATCATTTACTATATAAGTGTGATAAATTTAAAGACATGTCATTGGATGCTCGATTTATGGAAGTTAATAAACATAAGCTCTGTCACAACTGTTTGCGTCCTGGTCATTACTCTGCTCACTGCAAACATAATTATTGCAAAATCTGCAACAAAAGACACAATTTACTGCTACATAAACCACAGTCCAATGATGTTAAGACAAACTCACCTATTAATACTTCTTCTGCAACATCATTTCCTCAAGAAGCTAATTCCTCTCAGACATCTACTATTGCCATGTTTAATCCTGTATCACTCTCTGTGGCAATGCCCAGGCAGATCCTCTTATGTACTGCTCAAGTGGAAATAACTGATAGCCGATCTTCTGAAACACACATTGTGAGAGCATTGTTGGATAATGGAAGCCAGTCTTCATTTATAACTGAAAGAATGCAAAGAAAAATGAATTTGGCTTGTTCTAATATCAATATATCAATTGCTGGTATAAATAATAAGTTTACTAATACTACTAAAAGGTGTAACATAAAACTTAAATCGCGGATTAACTTATTCCATGCAAATGTTTCATGTCTTTTAGTGCCTGATATTACTGGCAGGTTGCCCAGCTCAAGGGTTAACACTTCTGAATGGAATCTTCCTAAATCTATAGAACTAGCAGATCCTACCTACTATATGCCCTCTGAAATTGACTTACTGCTAGGAGCTGATATTTATTGGGAAATTGTAGATTCTAAGCAAATTAGGTTAGGGAAAAATAAACCTACACTAATAAAATCTAAACTGGGTTGGCTCGTGTCAGGCCCTACCGGTGTGAGTCCTACTACTACCACTCATTCGAACTTTTCTCAGGAAATCAGGGACTCTCTGGCTAGATTCTGGGAAGTTGAGGATATTCCTGCTCTGCCAACTAAAAATATTAAGTTTTCCATTGAAGAACAATATTGTGAAAACCATTTTATTGAAAACACTGTCCGACTGACTGATGGGAGATTTTGTGTAAAACTTCCACTGCGTGAAGTCCCCAGTAAGGCTTTAGGGGACTCTTATCTTATTGCTAAAAGGCGCTTCTTTAACTTAGAAAAGAAACTAAATAAATCTAAAACTAAAAATGAATATACTAAATTTATTAAGGAATATCAAAGATTAGGGCACTTATCTGAAGTAAGCCGTCCTAGCTTTGGATATTACATTCCTCACCATGCAGTAATTCGCGAAAGCAGTGAAACCACTCGCTTAAGAGTAGTCTTTGATGCCTCTTGTAAAACCTCTACTAATAAGTCACTAAATGATATCCAATTTGTTGGACCAGTAGTTCAGGACGATTTAATGGCAATTCTGCTCAGGTTCCGTCAATATACCTATGTGGTGACCGGTGACATTGAAAAAATGTATAGGCAGGTTATGGTGAATGAATCACAGCGTTATTTACAGCTTATTCTTTGGAGGGAGAACGAAAGTCAACCACTTAAAACCTTGCAACTCAATACTGTCACATATGGAACAGCTTCAGCTCCCTATCTGAGCACCAGGTGTCTTGTCCAACTCGCAGAGGAGTGTAGTGATGAAGCTGTTGCCAATACTATAAGACATGATTTCTATGTCGATGACCTGAATACCGGTTCAGACTCAAAATCTCTATTAAAGGCTAAAATTTCAGGAGTGATAGCCAAACTTGCTGAAGCCTGTTTCCCTTTGCGTAAATTTAGAACAAATGCACCTGATATTTTTGATAGCATACTTACAACTGACCAATCTCAAGACTTTAGTAAACAATCTTCTGTCTTGGGATTAAAATGGTCACCGATCTCTGATACTTTGCACTACTCAGTCGAAAATAAACCTATTCCTAAGGTTACGAAACGCTCTATACTGTCGAACTCGTGTCGAATATTTGATCCCTTGGGTCTCTTATCTGCCTGCACTATCTTTCATAAAATCTTACTGCAAAGGCTCTGGTTACTTAAAATAGATTGGGATGATGAAATTCCAAAAGAAATTCAAAACTCGTGGATAGAATTCTATAATGAAACGCAACATTTTGCTCACGTTCAGATACCTAGATACATTTTTTGTAATTCTCCTATTTACATAGAGGCTCACTGCTTTACTGATGCTTCGCAAAATGCCTATGCTGCATGTGTATATATAAAATCGACTAATAGTTTAGGTGAAGTTAACTGTAACTTATTATGTGCTAAAGCTAAAGTTTCTCCTTTGAAATCGGAAACAATTCCCCGTCTGGAATTGTTAGGCGCTTTACTTGGTGCAAAATTATACTCTAAAGTATTTCACTCTTTAAAAATTAAATTTGCACGCTCAGTATTTTGGACGGACTCAACCATAGTCTTAGGGTGGTTACACACTCCACCTAAAACTCTTAAAACTTATGTAAGTAATCGGATTGAACAGATTCGAGAATTAACTGACATAACTACATGGCGTCATGTACCTTCTGAATATAATCCTGCTGACATGGCGTCCAGGGGCATTCAACCGCGTCTTCTTCATGATAATACTCTTTGGTGGCATGGTCCTTTCTTTCTGACCAAGTCTGAACATGAATGGCCCCAATCTAAATCTACTTCTTCTACTTTACCTGAAATAAAAATAAGTTTAAATGTTAAAACTCTGTCTAGTGACACAATACCCTTTGAAAAATATTCTAAACTGTACAAACTACAAAGAATATTCGCTTACATACTAAGATTCATGAATAACATAAAAAAATCAAATACTAAATTAAATGGTGAACTTACCTGTTCTGAATTAAACAACTCACTGGTACTCCTAGCAAAGGCGTCACAGAGAGAATGCTTTTCAAGGGAAATTCACTCACTTGAAACTTTAGAAAAATTAAATTCCAAGTCACGGATTCTGTCTTTGAACCCTTTTTTGGATCGACACGGTGTCTTACGTGTCGGTGGAAGGATCGACAATGCATCTCACTGTCCTTACGAAAAAAGGCATCCCATATTGCTAGACCCCAAACACACTTTCTCTAAATTTTTATTTGAACAAGAACATCTTCGTCTCCTACACTGTGGCCCTCAGCAACTTTTAAATACTATTCGTGAGCAATTTTGGCCTACAGGTGGGAAAGTATTAGCTGCGACTACTGTCAGAAAGTGTGTTCGTTGTCAGAGATTTAGAGCAAAGCCTTTAGAACCCATAATGGGTAATCTACCGGAATCTCGTGTAACTCCTGCTCCACCATTTGCGACTTGTGGCACTGATTTTGCAGGACCTTTTTTAATCTTAAATAGAAAGGGTCGCGGTGCCAAGACCTCCAAGTGCTATCTATGCATATTTGTTTGTTTCAGCACGAAAGCTGTGCACTTGGAAGTCGTGAGCGACTTAAGTAGCGATGCCTTCATCTTGTGCTTGCGTAGATTCATTTCACGAAGAGGTAAACCTCACACTATATACTGTGATAATGGTAAAAACTTTGTAGGAGCTAATAACGAACTGAACAGACTGCTTAAGGAGAATGAACGTTCAGTTAGCGACTTCGCGAGCAGGGAGGGTATTTCGTTTAATTTCTCTCCCGTGTATGCACCGCATTTCGGCGGTATCTGGGAAGCAGGAGTCAAGACAGCTAAATATCACCTAAAACGGATAGCGGGTAACTCTAGTTTAACGTTTGAAGAATTGTATACTCTGTTTGCGCAGATTGAAGCCATTATGAATTCACGGCCCATTACTTCTATGTCTGCTGATCCTTCTGATCTGTCAGCACTTACACCGGGACACTTCCTTGTTGGCCGACCATTGACCTCACTATCTTCACCCGTTATCCAAAAGGCCAGCATCAATCGATACCAGCTGATTGAGCGCTTGAGACAACACTTCTGGTCCCGTTGGACAAAGGACTACTTATCTACTCTCCAGCAACGCGTCAAGTGGCAGCGTGCACAAGACCATGTTCGTGTTGGCGACCTGGTCTTCATCCTAGACGACCAGCTGCCACCCATGAAGTGGCTCATGGGCCGCATCACCAAGCTGTACCCGGGAGCTGACGGCGTATGCAGAGTAGTTGACGTGAAGACTGAGAACGGCGTCATTCATAGGCCCGTCTCAAAACTATCTCTGCTAGATTCCCAAGAGCTCCTTGGGGAACATGTCCCCAAGGGGGGGGAGGATGTTCGCAACGTAGTTGGAACGCGCTGACGCCAAAAACCTCGGTCTCAAGACGGATGGAACGCGACGGGTGGGGTGCGCCGGCGGCGGCCATCTTTTTCTCGGCCCTTTTTTCTAAGAAGCTGACAACGCAAGCTACGCGCGCGAGTCCGCGCATGATTTATTAATTTTAACTCATACATAATGAATATTCTGTAACAACATGTCAAAACTAAATATAAACGTGGAAGCAACCTATAGAAGACTTTAATTGCAAGTTGATCAACCCAACAACATCTTTTATTGTGAATAATTAAATTATTTATTTTTAACATCAAATAGTACTTAAAAGTTGTTAAATTGATTATCCTAGAAAATATTCGAATGTCAAATGACGTCACATCCAATGACAGTTGTCGATTGGATGGGGGATTGTTCGGACACGAGGCAGGTTGAGTCAGTTTGGAGGGGGGCAGTCTAGTCTGGACGGGCTGGCAGCAACAATGTTTCCGAAGTGTCCCTAGGAGTTTAGTCTAGAGTTGACCTAAGTGGATATATTGTATGGAGTTGATGGTAACGTAGTGTGAAGTGGAAAATAAATAATAGTTCAAAGTCCAAACTGTGTATTATTGCTGAATTACCAACTACACGTGAGTATTATATTTCCTTTAGTATTTTTATACACTGACCTACCTGCTTTGTACTAGCTCTGTTGTCCATTTAGCGTTCTATTACAATATGACGGCAGAGCATGGAGAACATTAATAAAACATGTTTAACATCTATACCCCTACCTATGTTGGCAAAGAAATAAATTTTGAATTTTGTCTGTATAATTTCAAATACCCAGAACACTTAAGTTAATAAAGATTATTTTTTTATCATGAAGAAATGCTCGTGCATACTGTGCTACCACGGGGAAATAGTGCAGTTATGTGGGACTCGAACCCACTAAATCTCCTCGGCGTCCTCCTCTTTAGGCGAGAACACGGACACGCGTTGGCACTCACCATGAAACCGCCGCGGCTGCCCGTCATCGGACCCCCCTCTGGGGTTTACCCCCCATCACCGGCGCACCAGAACACATTGCACGCCGTGACCGCCCCAGGGGCCAAACTAGCACAGGGGTGCCAAATGACCCGTGTATGGGACCCTTGGCACGGTAAACATATCTAACAGTATTCTATCTTCATACAAACGGTCTGAACGCGAGTCATACCTACGCGTCTCGAGTTCAGCCAACACTCGATACACTACAGTCGCCAACAATCATGAACGGTGTGATGGTTTTGTAAGCAGTAAGCGTGCGCTTTGTGAATATTTGATTGAAATACGTACAAGTACTTACTTAACATGGCAGAGAGTAATTAAAGACTGTATTGTACTGTTTTTGGTTGCTTGAATTCTTCTATAAGTATAAGGCACACAGAGATAACATTTTTAAATTACCTGGCGCCTCCGAAAGGCAAGACTATAAAAAATATAGAACATAACTTAGTTGGACGTTATTTGTTTATATTTCGCTTTTTCCACCGAGTAAAATACCTGGATTAATAAATAAACAAGTGGATAGGGTGATAAAGTGACACACGAGTGACCTACCTACGAGTACGATAAAGTGACACACGAGTGACCTACCTACGAGTACGATAAAGTGACACACGAGTGACCTACCTACGAGTACGATAAAGTGACACACGAGTGGCCTACCTACGAGTACGATAAAGTGACACACGAGTGAGCTACCTACGAGTACGCTCGTGTTAACAAGAACTAGTAGGTAGTTGCCTAGGCTAGTTTATATACTTACTTACATATATTAATTATTACCAATGAGAGTAATAAATGGTAGATACTTAGCTAGTAAGATTGAAATAACTATAATAAAATATATAATATTTGCCTCAGATTAGACTGGCACACTCCATACGACAGCGCAGCGCGCCTGAGCTGTGATGTCGCCTCAGTTACCAAGGCGCAACGCAACCTACTTGTTGATTGTTACGTCGTCGCGTCGGCTTTCGCTTCACCGTGAGTGACCAAGCCTGACAATGCGGGAACGCAACAGGCTGGTTTGATAATGAGAAAAAACTTTTTAAAAACAAAATACTACCGACTTCCAAATATAAAAACTACAAAGTGACAAATAACTTTCTTTTTGGAAATCGGTGTCCATAACGCAAAAAAATGGTACCTTCGAAAGTCACCGACTTCCAAAAATAATGATATTTTTCACTTTGTAGTTTTTTTTTATATTTGGAAGTCGGTAGATTTTTTCCAAAAAGTTTTTTTTATTTTACACTTTTTTGTTGTATCTACCTAAAAGGCAAATTGTTTGGTAAGGTACCTATAATGCTAGAATAGATTACCCGAATATCACGAAACTTGAACATAACCGGTGAAATGAGAGTGTACCAAGGTGAACGGTATACATCTTCGTACCCCTTCAGAGCGCACTGGCGTGATGTTATGTTATGAAATGGTATAAACAATAAACAGACATGCGATTGCAGCAATCCCGAGAGATTTGCCGTTTTATAATAAAGAGTTCTGTTGTATATCTTCAAAGTTCTTTATCAGATCTTCACTAAATTAAAATAGGACGAAATTTGGAACAAACTCTTTCATACAAAAAAAAAATCTTTTAATCGGTCCACAACTAACGGAGATATCGGTGAATCAAACATAATGTCGAAAATAGAACCTCCTTCTTTTTGGAAAGGTGGTTAGCAAATACATAGATGGGTGGCTAGAAGAATGTAGCCAGTCAGCCATTCTCGCAAAAAAAAAAAAAAAGTTACCGACTTCCAAATAAAAAAACTACAAAGTGGTATGGAAAATAACTTTATATTTGAAGTCTGGATTTTTGGTAGGTACAAATATTTTGCGTAATGGACACGGACTCCAAAAAAGAAAGTTATTTTCACGTTGTAGTTTTTTTATTTGGAAGTCGGTAGTATCTTTTTGTAAAAAAAGTTTTTTTATTTTACACTTTTTGGTTGTTCAGTAAGGGGTCTAAATTGCAGACTTGTTATAGTCACCTGTAAGGTTCTATGCATATAAATGTGTGCGTGATGGTTCAACGCAAGCAATAAGACATCATATATTCTAACTACGCTGTGAAGGGGCGTGGTCAACGCCACACAAAGATAAAAATATATACTTACTCGATACACTTAGATATAACTACAAGAGTCCGTGTCAAGCCAGTTCAAAACTAAGTTTAAAATTGAGGGGAGGGGCTGGATCAATGCTTTAAAAAAATTTTTAACTTGCTTCGCTTTGTTTCACTCTGCTTGGCTTGGTAGTATAGATGCAGACCTACCTTGCCTTACTCCTTCTGAGGTGGCAAGGTGGCGTGGTCTTGAGGGCGAGCGCTACTGTCTCGAAGATCCTCAAGGCAAGTGCGGTGATGTTCCTTCTTGAGGTTGCCGCCCCGTTATTGGTCTAATTCCTTATGAAATAGACGCAACAGAAATCACCGGGCGACTAAACACAGGGGTGGCGAGGTCATGCCCCAGGGTGTCCACCATCGAACAAGATTAGATGATGGATAGCAATGACCTCCCGCGTGTTCGTGAGGATGATAGGATCCTGGTGGCTTGTAACATTAATTGTTATATGTCTTAATTTTAATTAATAATATAGGAAAGAAATAATAAATTAATCAATTATTTACATTTATCTACATTATTCACAAACTAAAAAAATTTGCTATTTACAATACTAAATTAAATATAAAACAAAAAGAAACTAATAATGAACGAATCAAATCAGAATCCTACATAGCTACAATTTAACACCACATTCGTATTAAAATGAGCGACATATTAAGCACCCAGGAACTGTTCTTTTGTTCTCGGCGCGGGCGCATGATTCATGTTGATTTACGACAGAATGCTTCCACGTCCCGGGGAGACCGATTCTTGGTGTCAAGGCGAACGCACGTCGATATTTATCGCGATGCCTCATACGGCCAGTTCGTAAAAAACGGTCGTCATTGCGAAATTTATTTTTTAACGGCGTCACTACCGTTCCCTCCATTTACTTATTACTTAATTGTGTGTGTATTTTGGAAAACCCCATTAATTGGGGTTCAAGGATCACCCTCAATCTTCTCGCTTCCCCGCGGTGGACAGTAGCGAGTCAGCCATCTACTGCTGCACCTGCATCCAGACCTGGCGATCGACACGCGAGCACTCATCTTCAGCCGTGGCCAGTGACGTCAGAGGAGTGCTGGACCAGTGGGGGCAAGTTTTAATCACTGTATAGGCCCTAATCCGCTTCCTTTGATTCGTGTACACAGTGTTTTTCTGCTATATATATATATATATTTTCTCATTTAACATGCGTTCGTTATCATGCTCCGATGTCACTTCGTGGACAATAGTGTGGTGTGGGTTATACGTTTTCTCGACTGTAATATAAGTACTTTTTGTATGTGCTGTACTGTATAACTGTTTGTTGTCCCAAATAAATAAAATAAAATAAAATCCACTAAATCGACCCATCTACAGAGCTAGAATTTTTATATAATATACCTGTTCCGAAATTATCTACCTACCTGTTTTTTATTACTCTCCTCCTAGAAACCTATGCCTAGGTTAAGCGGAAAAGGTAGGGGTAGTTTTAATAAACCGGGACAGGCTGAGCCGATGAGCGTATGCGGTTTACGTCTCTGAGGCAACACTACACTTTGGCACAGATTTCTCCTCACACGGGAGGCCGTAGCTTAGCCAACTACGGTCAATCGGCTGCGGGGTCCGGTCCTATTGGGGGCTCGCAGGCGGTGGTGCTCGCTCGCATTGCTAGTGATAGTGCTGTGGGTTAGTGCTGTGCAGTCTCGTGAGCAACTAATTCTATATCCCTCGACTAATCCCTGGTGCTACCGTAGCATCGCCACTAAAGCACTCCATGGCGGGTGGGGATAGTTGGGGGATGAAATAATATTACTCGGGTTTTTAATGGATTGAAAAATGGCGAAAGGACCGGCGAAAGCTGGGACTGCGCTCCAAAAGGCGGGACCGGCAAAAGCTGAGAGTGCACACCAGACGGTGGGCCGAGGGTCGGCACTGCTGTGGGACCACCGAAGGACGGAACTGCAAACCAGCCCACTGGGCATAAGGGTACTGCCAAAGCTGGCGCGACACGGGACCCTTGCGTTAGAGGTCAAATGACCTCGGACCTTGCGACCCCGGACGCGACCGGCAAAGGCAGCACCTCTTCGACTCCCGGCGGCCGGCATGAATCAGGCTGGCTTCCGGTTGGACGAACTGGGGCGCAGAGAAAGAAGCGCCAAAAGCTGAGACAGCGGGGCTGGTCTGGGTTTGCAAACTTACGCTTTGAATTTTCAGCGACAGGCCTCGTAGGGCTTGGCTTTGTAGATGCAGTCCTACCTTGTCTGGCTCCTTCAGAGACAGCAAGGTGGTGTGGTCTTGAGGGAGAGCGCTACGGTCGTGTACATCCTTAAGGCAAGTGCGGTGATTTTCCTTCTTGTGGTTGCCGCACTGTTTTTGGTCTAATTCCCTATGAAATAGACGTAACAGAAATCACCGGGCAACGTATCACAGGGGTGACGAGGTCATGCCCCTGGGTGTCCATCATTGAACAAGAACAAACATGGATAGAAATGACCTCCTGCGTGTTTGTGCCGTGCGCGGCGACCCGTATGGGAGGATGAAGGGATCCTAGTGGTTGAGTGGAGCAGGTTGCACACAACATGCCACTTAGGCCTGGATTTCTTCTGACACGGGAGATTGTGGGAGTAGCTTACCCACTGTAAGGATTGTATTGAGTAAAACACTCTGACTGCTGATTGAATACTGACTCTTTATTAATAAGGATTGATATTTAAATACACGAATAAGATACATTGATATATGCAAACTTAGAACTATAGGTTATACACTACACCACGATCAATCGGCTGAGCTCTCTTTCTGAGAGTATAAGCGAGGTGCGTGGGGTCCACTGATGTCGTCTTCGGATGGCTGAAGTGGTGGTGAAGGTCACGCTGACGGTGTAAGGGAGGGTTGTTCTGTTCAAGCCAGCCCAAACGAGCATCTGATGTCGCACTGTAAGCCAGCCCTGCGCACCTATATCTCAAAGGTACTCCTAACGGCCCACCTTAAGTGGTGGGTCGTTCCCAGTTGCGGGCTCGATGGAGGGTGGGAGCCGGAGAGATGAAAGAGGTCAGGCTTTAGTGGACTACTTATTTACTACTAACTTGTCACTACTAAACACAGGCGTAACGAGACGCAGTCGTACAATTATCGATCTAACTTTGGCCACGGAAGGCGCAGCGGCGATCACTACTGGGTGGTAGGTCTCCAACGAGGCCTCCTGCTCGGACCACAGATGGATCCGCTTCGACATTCAGCTCTGTGTAGCTATACGGTTGGCCTTAGAGACGAAATGAAACCATGTAATGCTGTCTTTATACTGAGCCTTTATTGAATGAATACACGATTATATACTGGTACATTATAATATGATGTCACCCTTACATGTCCCTCACTATAAAAAATAAAATAAAAGTACAATTTTATTTTATTTGATCTTACAATCGAATAGTTTCTCAACGACTTACATTAGTTAATATGATAATGTCATATAGTATCTTACTACATTAACTCAAATATCTTATTATCTAAACAATGCTAATAATGTATCTATTCACGGTCAGCTCTCTGCTTGTTTTTCCTACCACGATTTAATCTTCATGTCCTACAAGATTCGTCCTCCTAAGCGCAAACCATCTTATATTTTCCTTCGGAACTACAAGAGCATAGATCTGGAGGCATTGCTGCAAGATGTGGGTGGCATTGACTGGACGGATCTGCTTGAAAGCTCTAGTATCAATGATATGGTTCGTATTTTCAACTCTAAGATACTCAGCCTTTACGATCGTCATGCTCCTACTCGTCGAGTCAGAGTAAAGTATGTGCCGGCTCCCTGGCTCACCCCTGCCATTAAGGATGCTATGGCAAGTAGAGATCGTGCCAAAAGAAGGTTAAAGCTCCGTTCTTCTGAGCGCAACCCGAGTTGGTATCGTGAGATGCGTAATCGCTGTAGTAGTATGTGTAGAGATGCAAAGAGACGCTACTTCCATAATTCTCTTGACAACCGGAACTCCGCTGAAGTCTGGAAGTTTCTGAAAACCGTCGGCATTGGTAAGTCCCCTGTCGTTGCTAGTAATGAGACTGACGTGTGTGCTCTAAACAAATATTTCTCACTTCCACCCGTTACTTTGGATCCACACGTCAAATCAACTACATTAAACAAGCTTTCCGCCTTACCGGTGCCGCGGTGTTCGTCTTTCGGTTTCAGTCCTGTGAGTGAAATTAATGTCAAAAAATCTATTTGTGCTATCTCCTCCTCCGCGGTTGGTAATGATGATCTTTGCTCAAGAATGATTACTCCTATCCTCTACTCAATACTTCCCGTTTAAACCCACATTTTTAACTATTCCTTGTTTTCTTGCACCGTTCCTGATGCTTGGAAACTAGCCCATATTATTCCGTTACCCAAAATACCTAACCCGGTCACACTGTCCGATTTCAGACCCATTTCCATCCTTCCTTATCTTTCCAAAGTTCTTGAGCACATTGTTCATCAGCAACTGTCTCTGTTTCTATCTAGTAATGATCTTCTTAGTCCTTTTCAATCTGGTTTCCGACCTGGTCACAGTACTGTCACAGCTCTTTTGAAGGTGACTGATGACATCCGCTGGGCTATGGAAAACAATCTCTTACGTTACTCGTGCTTCTTGATTTCAGCAGTGCCTTCAACTCTGTTGACTTCGACATCCTTCTTGGGATCCTTAAATCTTTCAATTTCTCCTCTTCCACTATTGATTGGTTCGACTCCTATCTCAGAGGCCGCTCGCAGCGGGTACGCCTTGACGAGTGTTCTTCTGATTGGTGCTCTCTTACTGCGGGTGTGCCCCAGGATGGCGTTCTCTCTCCTCTTCTCTTTTCTATTTTTATTAACACTGTTACTAGTTTCATCTCCTGTAACTTCCATCTCTACGCTGACGACCTTCAGCTCTACCATCACTTTCTTAGTTCTGATGCGGAATCTGCCGTGTCTGCCGTAAACAGTGACCTGGAGTTGATTGGGGAGTGGTCGCAGTCCTTTGGCTTGCAAATCAACCCTAAGAAGTCTCAGGCCATGGTTATCGGCGGCAGGTATATGCGGAACAGGCTTGATGTTGCGTCGCTGTCTCCACTTTGGTTGAATGGAGTACAGATTGGGTACACTAAGACGGCTAGAAACCTGGGGGTAATCATGGACCCCTATTTGTCGTGGACTGCTCATGTCGCTGAGGTTAGTCGTAAAGTGCACTACTCGTTCCACTCGCTGAAATGCCTCCAGAGCTTTTTGTCCCTTAAAACCAAAATTTCCCTTGCCCAAACACTCATTCAGCCCATCATCGACTACGCCGACGCCTGTTATTTGGATGCCACCGAGGAGCTTTTAAATAAACTTGAGCGTTTGCAAAATGTATGTATTCGTTTTGTTTTCAACCTTAAAAAGTATGATCACGTTTCAGAATTTCGCAAGTTACTCAAGTGGCTCCCTATTCGACTTCGCAGGAACTCTCGCATATTGTGTCTATTATTTAACATCCTTCATAATCCTAGAACACCTTCCTACCTCCGTGAACGTTTTTCCTACTCGCGTCCTTCCGATGCACTTTGCCGGTCGCATCTCAAAAATCTCCTTAATATCCCTTCTCATACTACCGACTTCTACTCCTACTCTTTTACTGTGCACGCTGTGCGATTGTGGAACTCTCTACCACCTGACATTAGGGACTGCCAAACTCTTGCAGTTTTTAAAAGAAGAGTGAAAGAACACTATCTTTCCATTTCGTCATAGTTGCGTAATTGTGTATTATTATTTATTTTATATATATATTATATTGGTATTAGTATTTATTGTTTTAGTATTTATTTCACAAATATGTTTGTATATATTATTATGACAGTAGGTATATTTAATTTGTTATCGGTATTGTTTATTAGTTATGAATCGTTTTATGTTTATTATTTTTCAACTCTACACACTATGTCTACATCTCTTTTTTTTTCATCTTTCCTTTCGCGGGTATGCTGGAAGAGATTTCTATAGAAATAAGCATCACCTATGTACGTATTTTCTGTTTCTTCTTCTTGTCTGTATATTATGTGTGTGTGCATAAATGGTTAAATAAATAAATAAATAAATAAACGTTCATCATGAATAAGTATTACTTATGCCTACCGTTAGACGTACTCACCTACTATGCATCATTTGGTACCTATATGTTATCTACAGTATATCTAATATATTGTTATTGGTTACAAACTATGTATCTTAAAAAAAAAATATACCCTGAAAGTCAAATTAAATTTCAAAAGCTTTACCTATTGTTATTACAATTATTTATTACATTTTATCAACCATGCATGCCTACAATGTTTTTTTAATAACACTTGGTTACATTAGTACGAGTACAGTACTAGGTATGTGTTTATAGCTACATGCGTCATGTGTTTACAAAATGCTGTAATCGGTTTCTCTATATGGATTCGAACAGCTGACAACTACAGCATTGATTGCCGACTTCTGAACTTTATTTATAATATAATAATTGTTATTATGCATTACAAGAAGTGTAGTTAGTACTTGATGGCTGTTATTTGAAGTTCAGCTATGAATAGAATGGTTTAGTTCGATTTTTGTGCACTAAGTCTCTTTTCCATTTATGTCTACTTCAACATTCGGCGACACGTCTCGTATGACCTTATAAGGTCCAGAATATAGGCTTTGAAGCTTATTACCTGTCTCGTTTTTAATTAAAACTTGATTTCCTTTTTCATATCGCACCGGATTGGTATAAAAATCGTATCTACTTTTTCTAGTTATTTTATCGTCGATTAAGTTCTTTCGAGCTTCAGTCTGCGAAACTTGCAACCGATATTTGAGTTCTAAGGGGTAATTCTCGTGATTGTATAATGGTTCTACGTACTTTGTTAAGTTACTAGGCAGGGTACATTTCTTCCCATATACGAGTTCAAATGGAGTGTATTTAGTAGAAGAATGTACAGTCGTATTATAAGCGAAACTCCAGTAGGGCAACCACTCACTCCATGTTTCTGGTTTACCTTCTGTTTGTATTCTTAAGCAGGCTGATAATTTTGTATGAGAATTCTCCAGTGCTCCTATACTCTGATGATGGTACGCAGTTGAGTTCAATTTACTTACGTTTAATAACGTACATACCTGTTTTAGTGTCTCTGCCATAATCTCTGCACCTCTGTCCGTTGCTATTTCCTTGGGTATGCCGTGCTGGAGTATAAAATTGTTGACAAGCGCTTGCGCCACTTCTGCTGACGTTTTAGAAACAAGGGGATACGCACACACATACTTTGACAGTTCGCATTGTAGTGTTAATATATAGGTATAATTGTGATTATCCCGATCTAAGGGCCCTACTAAGTCCAAAATAAAAATTATCGAACGCTGTTTGCGCAGTTGAAGTTATCACCATGGGCACTTTTATTTGCTTTGTATATTTTTGTTTTTGGCATTTTGGACACTTTTCCACAAGATTTTTAATATCATTTTCTAGTCCTGGCCAAAAATAATATCTTTTAATACTATTCAACATTCGCCTAACACCCGCATGTCCGCTTGTAGGCAACAGATGAAAATCGTTTAGTATTATTTTTCTCTATCCTTTGTACTTCCGTTAAGATTAATAGCTTAATTCCTTTCCAGTAGGCATTATCTTTTATCTCCCTCACTAGTGCTTCCAAAAATATTCTAGTATCGTTATTTTTTAGGAAAAATATTTTAGTTAAGTTCAACTTGTTACAAAAATCGCTTAGCTCTTTCACGAATTCGGCTCGTGTCAATAGCTTGTGGGCCGAGGGATTAATTAAAATTGACATTTCCGGGGGACTATAACTTAAAATATTACTTTCATAGCTAATTTTGTTCTGACTTCGTAATTTATGTAGGTTTTTATTATTTGTAAATCTTAATTCAACAGCGCTTCTAGGCTTTACATGTGTTTCCACGATTTTTAAATCGGCAGATGCGTTGTTGTCTGCTACACTCGCATCAACTGCTGGAGCAGAGTCAAGTTTTGCGCGTTTTTGGGCACGAGTCATTACAGATATAAATTCTGTCATTTCTTTAAGTTCGCTAGATGAAATGGATAGCCGAGACAAAGCGTCTGCTGCCGCATTTTCCTTTCCTTTTACATATTCTACAACGTAATCGTATTCTTCGAGAACTAACCTAAATTTTAGTAGCCTGCTAGATGGGTCCTTCATGTTAAACAAATATAATAATGGTTTATGATCTGTTTTTATCTTAAATTTCCGGTCGTATAGATAAGGTCAAAAATATTTTACGGACCAGACGATAGCTAGTAATTCTTTTTCGATGGTGGGGTACCTACATCTTTTCAGCTTTATTCAAGGTACGGCTCGCATAAGCGACGGGCCTACCATCTGC
This sequence comes from Orthosia gracilis, assembly GCA_947562075.1. Classification (NCBI taxonomy): domain Eukaryota; kingdom Metazoa; phylum Arthropoda; class Insecta; order Lepidoptera; family Noctuidae; genus Orthosia; species Orthosia gracilis. The sequence continues at coordinate 63,997,905 of OX387265.1, forward strand.
ATTGCTCAATATTGCGCCAATTGCATATCCGGATGCGTCTGTTTGTAAAATAAATGTATTCGTATCTGAAAAATTAGGATACTGTAAAACAGGGTGTGAAATAATGCTTTGTTTCAATGTTTCGAAGGACTTTTGACAACTGTCGTCCCAGTTAAACGGTACATCTTTTCTACATAACATATTAAGTGGATAAGCCTTTTCCACAAAGTTTGGGATGAACTTTCGGTAGTAGTTCACGAAGGCGACAAATCTTTTTACATCATCTACTTTTCCTGGTATTGGATAGTTTTTGACCACTTTAATTTTTTCTGGATCCGGTATTACACCCGCGGCCGAAACTACATGCCCTAAATATAGTAATTCTTTCTTTAAGAAGTCACTTTTTAAAGGATTTAGTTTTAGTTTGACCTTCCTTAATCTATCAAAAATGTCTTGTAAATTTTTAACATTAATATTAACATTATAAATTTTAGCTATAACAGATTAGGTCATCTTGATAGACTAAACATTTTTCGTATGTTAAACCCGACATTGCCATGGTCATCATTCGGGAGAATGAACTCGGACTGGTTTTGAGTCCCATTGGCATACGAGTCATTTGATACTGTCCAGAGGCGAATGCGGTGTATGTTCGACTGTCTTTACCTAATTCTACATTGTAATAGCCTTGATTTAGATCTAAATGACTAAAATACATGCATCCCGATAATGAGTCTAAGATCTCTGTTATATTTGGTAGAGGAAATATATCATTTTGTATAGCATTATTTAATTTTCGGTAATCGATTACTAAACGCCACTTTTTCTCGCCACTAGAATCTATTTTGTTTGGAACGAGGAGAACGGGGCTAGACCATTCGCTGTTACATTTTTCGATTATTCCCTGCTTCAGTATATTCTCAATTTGTTTATTAACTTCTAATTTATGGGAGTTTGGTAGCCTATACGGCTTAGTATAGACTGGTGCTGTGTTAGGTCTCAAGTTGATGGTATGTTTGTATATATTTGTCGTAGTCAATGTATCACCGGGAAGATAAAATATGTCCGCATATTTAGCACATATGTTTCAATGGAGACTTGCTCTTCCTTGTTCAGGTGCTTAAGATTCAGCATCGAAAATAGTTTTTGTACGCGCTCTGCATTCAATTTCGAGCTCTCGAACGTACACACGTCGTAGTTTTTAGCCTCATGTATAATCGGCTTTATGTCCTTTAAAATAAAATCTGTTTCGGTAGTGTTTAGGATACGAATGGGTATTTTACCTTCACCACCTTAAAGACTCCCTTACATAGTTCGCTTGGAACAACAATACAATCTTCTGTCATTGACGTGGTTAGATAATGGACTGATTCTGATCTCGCGGACAAATTAAATACATTACTTTCTCTGATTAATCGAAAACATACTTTACAATTGTTGTTCCAAAGCGTCAAATTATTATTTTGAAAATTTAGAATGGCTTTGTATTTGTTTAAGAAGTCATGTCCAATTATGCCACTTGCTTTACAGGGTAAAGAATTAAAAACAAAGAACTTATGCGTTATAACTTGGTTACCGATTACTAAATCTAGATTAACATATCCGATAGCTTGAACTTTGCCCCCAACTCCATTTACGACAATGCTACCGTTATGGACCGGAATATTCTGGTCGAGAAGATGTTTATATTTTATTCCCGATATGGAAGCACCCGTGTCAACTAATAGTGTATACGAATAATGGTTACGTGTGTCTAATGTAATATAAAATTCATTATTACAAGACAAAATAATCTTTTCAGTCACGAAAAAACTGATTTTTGTCCTCAATTTCCGCTTCTGGTTGTTCATCTGATTCTGGCAAAGTATGAATGTTACGTATACCTTGGTTTCTATAATGTTCAAAATTTGACTTACCTCGGCCTCTGTAGAATGACTTTGCTCCTCTCCAATTCTGCTGCCCTCTTCGTCCTCGCGGAGCACTATACTCCTGCATGTTGATTCTTTGGTCTAGCTGTCGAGATTGATTTGCATCGTATGTATAACCCCTTCGGTTAACGAACCTCCGGCCTCGGCCTCTAAAATATTGAAAATTGAAATTATTATCATAGTTATTTATTGCCATAACATCGCATGGATTGCATCCTGTAGGGAAGAATGGTTCCTTGCTGCAATTATTGTAGATAATCGACGGTTCCGTAAACCGTCTGCGAAGCTCTTTATTGCTTGTTTCTCGTTTAAAGCGTACATAGCCCTGTCATTCGAGTCGTCTCCGTCTGATTGGGAAATTGTTAAGTCCACAAACATTTCTGATATCTGGTTGCCATATTCGTTAATAGGTAAGTAATTTTGACGAAAATTTAGTAACCTACGTTGTATAGCTACTGCTGACTTTTTCGGTAGCAAGAGTGCTTTCATGTCCTTGATTAAGGCGTCTACACTATTATATTTGGATTTTAATTTAAGTTTCGCAGAACGCAATAGCCTATTTTTTAAAACAAAGGTTACTAATTTACTGTGAGATGCCTGTTCTAATTCTGCTTGATAATAATCTATTCCATCAATCAGTTGCAATATACTAGTTTCGTCATCTTTTGTGACAGGTAACAAGTTCAAAGCCGTCTTTAAATCAAACTTCGCCATGATTGGTTTCTGTGAAGTATTTGTATCTATTAGTTCTGCCCTCTGAGAGCTATCTTCATTACACAAATTTAATATTTCCTCGTAAAGTTTATCTATATCTAAACAAATCTGTTCAATAGATATAAATTCTTCTGTTTTGATACTGCCCTTGAGGTAGCCTATTTTTACTAAACATTCGTTATATCGTCTTATTAAATTATCAGTTTTCTCTAATTTGACCCCTCAGCCGGACATCGTTTTTACTGAAAACGATGGAGAGACTGTGCGAAAGGGAACTACGAGATTGCGTTCTTAAATCATTACCTCTCCACGGTAACCAACATGCCTATAGCTCGGGTAAGTCGACTGAATCTGCTCTCCATTTGGAGGTGGGCCAGATAGAGGAAGCAATCCATCAGAAAGGTACATGCCTTGGCACTTTCATAGACATCGAAGGGGCTTTCGACAAAACCAACTTCTCCAGCATAGGTGCTGCACTCTCCAGACACGGAGCAGAACAGGTACTAATTGACTGGATAACCCATATGTTAAGCAAACGTGCGTTTCGGCTGGAGGGCGAACAACAGCTGGCCCTGAGAGCCAGGGGTTACCCTCAGGGAGGGGTGCTCTCTTCTCTTCTGTGGAATCTGGTAATCAACGATCTTTCAACACAACACGATCAATCAACACCGTAACTACGGTTCCCTATCCATTTGCATAAAATTTTAAGACCTAATATATCTTAGCATAATTTTGTTTGGCATAATTATATTTTCGCATAATATAATTACGCATAACAGCTTACGCATAATTTTTTCAAGCATAATTTCTCTAACCATAATAATGATTAAGCAGAATATTCTAAAGCATAAATTTATTAAGCATAAAGTTCTAAAGCATAACTTTTTTAAGCATAATATCCTAAAACATAAATTTATTTACACATACAGCATGCAAGCAAGCATGCTAGCAAGCATGCAGCAAACAAGCAAGCATGCAGCAAACAAGCAAGCATGCAGCATGCAAGCAAGCATGCAGCATGCAAGTAAGCATGCAGCATTCAAGCGAGCAGGCAACATGCAGCAGGCAGGGTTTCTGTCTCGACTCCGGCACTGCGGGCTTCCGGCGGCCCCACGCGTGCTAATCGTCGCAGACGGCTTTCGCTCACCACCGCAGCTTCGGCTTGTTGGCCGGCTTTGCCGGCCAGCCTCAGCCGCGGCACCTCGCTCGCAGCCGCCTGCTCCTCAGCCCGTGGACCGCCTCGCCCCTACGCGCCTACGCGATTTTAAAATTACACTACACTACACACTACAGCAATTCGGTTCTGTCACTAACTTTTGTTGCACATCATATTAAATTTTTAACCAACAATATTATTTAATTGTTACAGAAACTATAGCAAATTGGTTTGATCAGAATTATGTATGGGGCACTACAAGTTCACCACCACCATTTCCACCCAAAGTCTGGAGTACGTATCTACTAGAAAAGGAAAATAGATCTAGGACACAAAATCATGCAGAGGCATGGCACAATAGATTTGCACATTTTGTGGGAAAACACCATCCTGGATTTTATTTTTTGGCAAAAAAGATCGTTCAAGAAATAAAACATCAAACCATTGAAATAGATAAACTGGATGTCGGAACATCACTTATACCAAAAAAAAGAATAAATTCACGGACAAAACCAAAAGAATTGAAAAAATTATTAGTAGAAAAGATGAGTATACTTCTAAACTAGCATATTTACAAGCAATTGCTAAAAACATACACCTAAAATAAATAATTATACATAATTAAGGACCACTGTTTCAATCGGTTAACTTCTATCTGAGGAATAACCGCCATATTTATTTCTCATAATAGAAGTTCTGATTGACATATTTTTTTATACAAAAACTGTCAAAACATCTATTCTTCAGATAAAAGTTATCTCGCGATTGAAAAATCGTTTAAGTTACATAATGTTATGTATAATAAATCATTCGCATGAAAATTGTTTTTGTTATTTACATTACTTGTATGCCTAAATATTATTATGCTAATAGTCATTAGGCCTACTGACGTTATATTAATAGTCATTAGCCCTACTAACGTTATGCGAATCAAATTTATGTCAAAACAAATTAGTCTTTAAGATGATTATGCCAACATAAAATGTATGCCTAAAAAATTATGCCGTAGTATTATTATGCCAAAACAAATTATGCCAAAATCGTTATGCCGAAGTATATTAGGATAAAGAACATTATGCGAAAAGAAGGGATCCCCGTTACTACACAATAGGATATGCAGACGACCTCGCAATTCTAGTACCAGGGAAGGTTATTGGAACTATCTGCAACCTTACTCAGCAAGCGATACGCATAGTGGAACGATGGTGCTGGGAGTATGATCTTTCAGTTAACCCCTCTAAGACTGTTCTGGTCGGTTCCCAATCTATTTGCATAAAATTTTAAGACCTAATATATCTTAGCAAAATTTTGTTTGGCATAATTATTTTTACGCATAATATAATTACGCATAACAGCTTACGCATAATTTTTTTAAGCATAATTTCTCTAACCATAATAATGATTAAGCAGAATATTCTAAAGCATAAATTTATTAAGCATAAAGTTCTAAAGCATAACTTTTTTAAGCATAATATCCTAAAACATACATTTATTTACACATACAGCATGCAAGCAAGCATGCAGCAAACAAGCAAGCATGCAGCATGCAAGCAAGCATGCAGCATTCAAGCGAGCAGGCAACATGCAGCAGGCAGGGTTTCTGTCTCGACTCCGGCGCTGCGGGCTTCCGGCGGCCCCACGCGTGCTAATCGTCGCAGACGGCTTGCGCTCACCACCGCAGCTTCGGCTTGTTCGGCCTACGCGCCTACGCGATTTTAAATTACACTCTAGGGGTAGGACAAACAAGAACTACGTAGAGTCGGTTTTGCAGCAAATCGGTTCTGTAACTAACTTTTGTTGCACATCATATAACATTTTTAACCAACAATATTATTTAATTGTTACAGAAACTATAGCAAATTGGTTTGATCAGAATTATGTATGGGGCACTACAAGTTCACCACCACCATTTCCACCCAAAGTCTGGAGTACGTATCTACTAGAAAAGGAAAATAGATCTAGGACACAAAATCATGCAGAGGCATGGCACAATAGATTTGCACATTTTGTGGGAAAACACCATCCTGGATTTTATTTTTTGCCAAAAAAGATCGTTCAAGAAATAAAACATCAAACCATTGAAATAGATAAACTGGATGTCGGAACATCACTTATACCAAAAAAAAAGAATAAATTCACGGACAAAACCAAAAGAATTGAAAAAATTATTAGTAGAAAAGATGAGTATACTTCTAAACTAGCATATTTACAAGCAATTGCTAAAAACATACACCTAAAATAAATAATTATACATAATTAAGGACCACTGTTTCAATCGGTTAACTTCTATCTGAGGAATAACCGCCATATTTATTTCTCATAATAGAAGTTCTGATTGACATATTTTTTTATACAAAAACTGTCAAAATGTCTATTCTTCAGATAAAAGTTATCTCGCGATTGAAAAATCGTTTAAGTTACATAATGTTATGCATAATAAATCATTCGCATGAAAATTGTTTTTGTTATTTACATTAATTGTATGCCTAAATATTATTATGCTAATAGTCATTAGGCCTACTGACGTTATATTAATAGTCATTAGGCCTACTAACGTTATGCGAATCAAATTTATGTCAAAACAAATTAGTCTTTAAGATGATTATGCCAACATAAAATGTATGCCTAAAAAAATTATGCCGTAGTATTATTATGCCAAAACAAATTATGCCAAAATCGTTATGCCGAAGTATATTAGGATAAAGAACATTATGCGAAAAGAAGGGATCCCCGTTACTACACAATAGGTTATGCAGACGACCTCGCAATTCTAGTACCAGGGAAGGTTATTGGAACTATCTGCAATCTTACTCAGCAAGCGATACGCATAGTGGAACGATGGTGCTGGGAGTATGATCTTTCAGTTAACCCCTCTAAGACTGTTCTGGTCGGTTCCCTATCTATTTGCATAAAATTTTAAGACCTAATATATCTTAGCATAATTTTGTTTGGCATAATTATTTTTACGCATAATATAATTACGCATAACAGCTTACGCATAATTTTTTTAAGCATAATTTCTCTAACCATAATAATGATTAAGCAGAATATTCTAAAGCATAAATTTATTAAGCATAAAGTTTTAAAGCATAACTTTTTTAAGCATAATATCCTAAAGCATAAATTTATTTACACATACAGCATGCAAGCAAGCATACAGCATGCAAGCAAGCATGCAAGCAAGCATGCAGCAAACAAGCATGCAGCATGCAAGCAAGCATGCAGCATGCAAGCAAGCATGCAGCATTCAAGCGAGCAGGCAACATGCAGCAGGCAGGGTTTCTGTCTCGGCTCCGGCGCTGCGGGCTTCCGGCGGCTCCACGCGTGCTAATCGTCGCAGACGGCTTTCGCTCACCTCCGCAGCTTCGGCTTGTTGGCTGGCTTCGCCGGCCAGCCTCAGCCGCGGCGCCTCGCTCGCAGCCGCCTGCTCCTCAGCCCGTGGGCCGCCTCGGCCCTACGCGCCTACGCGATTTTAAATTACACTCTAGGGGTAGGACAAACAAGACTACGTAGAGTCGGTTTTGCAGCAATTCGGTTCTGTCACTAACTTTTGTTGCACATCATATTAAATTTTTAACCAACAATATTATTTAATTGTTACAGAAACTATAGCAAATTGGTTTGATCAGAATTATGTATGGGGCACTGCAAGTTCACCACCACCATTTCCACCCAAAGTCTAGAGTACGTATCTACTAGAAAAGGAAAATAGACCTAGGACACAAAATCATGCAGAGGCATGGCACAATAGATTTGCACATTTTGTGGGAAAACACCATCCTGGATTTTATTTATTGGCAAAAAAGATCGTTCAAGAAATAAAACATCAAACCATTGAAATAGATAAACTGGATGTCGGAACATCACTTATACCAAAAAAAAGGAAAAGTACACGGACAAAACCAAAAGAATTGAAAAAATTATTAGTAAAAAAGATGAGTATACTTCTAAACTAGTATATTTACAAGCAATTGCTAAAAATATACACCTAAAATAAATAATTATACATAAATAAGGACCACTGTTTCAATCAGTTAACTTCTATCTGAGGAATAACCTCCATATTTATTTCTCATAATAGAAGTTAACTGATTGACATATTTTTTTATACAAAAACTGTCAAAACATCTAATATATTCTTCAGATAAAAGTTATCTTGCGATTGAAAAATTGTTTAAGTTACATAATGTTATGTATAATAAATCATTTGCATGAAAGTTGTTTTTGTTATTTATATTAATTGTATGCCTAAATATTATTATGCTAATAGTCATTAGGCCTACTAACGTTATGCTAATAGTCATTAGGCCTACTTACGTTATGCGAATCAAATTTATGCCAAAACAAATTAGTCTTTAAGATGATTATGCCAACATAAAAGGTATGCCTAAAAAAATTATGCCAAAGTATTATTATGCCAAAACAAATTGTGCCAAAATCGTTATGCCGAAGTAAAGAACATTATGCGAAAAGAAGGGATCCCGTTCTGGTCATGTTTACTCAAAAAAGAGCATTAGGCCCTTTCCATCTACCAAAGCTTTTCGACACTGAACTCCAGCTGTCCAACGAGGTCAAGTATCTTAGGGTCATTCTCGACAGCAAGCTAAACTGGAGCAGTCACTTAGACAACAAACTTAACAAGGCGTGCATTACCTTTTGGCAATGCAAGAAAATGATTGGCAAAAATTGGGGCCTGTCACCCAAAATCATTCTCTAGCTGTACTGCGCGGTGATTCGGCCCATGATCTCCTATGGGGCCGTGGTTGGGTGGCCCCGCACAAAGTTAAGTACAGCTGTGTTCAAACTGCAACGCGCGCAAAGACTGGCCTGCATGGCAACGACAGGCTGCATGAGAACTACCCCGACTGCTGCCCTCGAGGCCATACTGGATCTGCCTCCGCTCCACCTTTTCATTCAGCAGGAGGCCACGACGGCGCCAATGCGGCTTAAGGCACTAGATCTCTGGGGTAGGAGAACGACAAAACACACGGCTCTGCTCGAGGACCTAAATAAAAAGTTCCCTCTCACGACAGCAATTATTGACCGGATACCTAAGCTGTTTTTGACAAAAAATACAAGATCCAACTCCATGATGACCACCACAGCGAGGGGTTACGCCCAGACGAGTTGAGGATCTTCACCGACGGTTCCAAGACAGGTACTGGCTCAGGTGCGGGGGGTGTTCTCAGAGGACCTCAACATCTATATAGCCGCGCCACTTGGGGCACACAACACGGTGTTCCAGGCAGAGTGTGTGGGCATCACCCTGGCTGCATCGGCCATTCAAGACAGAAAGGTAAAGGATTTCCCAATACGCATTCTCTCTGACAGCATGGCCGTCCTACAGGCGCTGAGCAGCCACACGGTCTGCTCTGGACTGATATACGAGTGTCACCAACGCCTAAAGCAGGTCGGGTCAAGCAATAAGGTAACCATTCAATGGATCAAGGGGCACAGTAATTCTCGAGGCAACGATGCGGCAGATGAGCTCGCCCGCAGGGGGTCCGGTATGGAGGTGGTTGGTCCGGAGCCAATCGTGTCAATACCATTCGGCTACCTCTGTAGTCTGGTAAGGAAACGCACGAAGGAACAACACCGCAAACTATGGAATGGCCACAGTGAGTGCAGGTAGTCCAAAGAGGCTCTTCCGGCTTTGGATGGACGCTTTACGCAGAAGGTCCTACGTCTGACGAAACAACAGCTGCGAGCAGTCACAGCTGTAAAGACTGGCCATGGGACTTTTAATAAGCATCTTTTTGTCTTAGGGATTACGGACAGCCCGCTGTGCAGAGCATACATGGAGGAGGACGAAACAGCAGCGCACCTGTTTCTAAGCTCGGTGAACCAGGAACCGTAGAGGAGGCAGTCAACAACACTAAGGCGCTGCTGGCCTTCCTCGAGGAGTTGGGATGGATCGAGTGAGGATGTTGATAGTAGGTTAATTCCCGCCCGTACGCAAAATACGCGCTTGGTCGTGGAGTTGCGGAAACTAACCCGTTTTAACTTGGGGTGGAAAATCCTCATTGGATTTCCTCCGCTCTGGACGGAGGGGTCTGTCAGACTCGTACTGACTAAAAACCACCCCGGTGTTCCATCTCACACCTACGCCGGGGGTCACCCTCGGCTAGTGTCGGCCCGCCTCTGCCTCGATCTCGGGTTGGGGCGGAGTGAGGTGTTTGACTCCCCCCGCAAAGTCTTAGAGGGGCGCCTCGGGTCCTGATGAGTGGGGGGCGACGGACGTCCCTGAGTCCGTCACCCCTGGACCCATTTAGGGGGGCCGGAAGAGGGCGTTGTCCGCCCTCCGCCGACGCCCGGCGCGTCTACTACGGATCGGGAGAGCGGATGAAATCTCCCTCGCCCTCTCCGCTGCCTCCTTCTGCGAGACGACTGTTTCGCAGAAGAACCCGTTTTAACCTAACCTATGTTGAGACAGCAGGCGGCTCTAGAGGGGACCCCTACGGGATGTCCATCAAAGAGACCGCGTGCTGTTCTCAGCGGCGACAGCGGGGACATGGCGGCCAAGAGGATGAAAACCCAAGGGCAATCATCCTCGACCGGATCCTTTAGGGATGCGGTGGCGGCTGTGAAACTCGCTGTCATCACAGTCAAGTCACCAGAAGAGTACTTGAAGGCGGAGGACTTGGTGCCAATCCAGGAGCTCATAATTGAGAAACTGAAAGAGGCGCCGGTTCCTCTGCCAGTTCTCACGGTTGCTCACGGAATTGTCGCGGGTGCAGTTCATGTATCCTGCGACAACGCTGTTGTAGCTTGCTGGTTTCGGGGTGCCATCCACAATGTGGAACTTCCTGAAACGACTCCCTGAAACTTAAGGTCGTCGACTAGGTGGGCGCACCCGACTAGGAGTGCCTGTGTTTTACCCACGTCCACCGATAACTGCCACTTCAACAGCCAATCGGGAAGTAGCTCGAGCACGCGCTGATTTTGACCGCCGCGTGACGCGCGTTCAAGGACGTGCATATGTACGCGGTGTCGTCGGCATACAGCGCGAGCGTGGATTTCTGCGTCGAAGGAATGCCATTGGTGTAACATGAGTAACACAGTGGCGAGACACATCCGCCCTGTGGTACGCCTGCAGCTATGGGTCGGGCGCTTGAGAGCGCACCGTCGACCACCACCCTGTATGTCCTGTTCTTCAGGTAGGAAGAGACCACTTTGATAATCGCCTTCAGCGGCTTCTATATGTTGCTCCCAGCTCGCAGCGTTGTGCGCTTGGAGCTTGGTCCTTACCTTCTCCTCGTGGCGGTTTAGTTCCGTTTTCATAACTGGGCAGCGGGTTATTTGCCATCTTTTACGCAGGCGCCTTTTTTTGGCGATCAATTCTTTAAAGTGACTGGGTAGGGATCTATACACAACCCCCTGCGACTGCGTGTTCTCTGTTGTCGCCTTTTCGTAGGCGCTCTGGATGCTCGTGATTATGCCCGCTGCCAGTCCGTCCACTTCTGCGGCGGTGTTGGTGGGCCAAGTCGGAGTGGTGGTCTCTAACACTACCTGGAATTTGGTCCAATCCGTTTTTCGACGTGGCGCTGGGAGCAAGAGTCGGTTCGGCACTTTGGACAGTACGACAAACACTGGCTGATGGTCAGACAGAAGCTCTTCGTCAATCACCTGCTGCACAATCTGGCAGTTTAGGCCGCTGTGAACAATAATGTCCAGTACGTCGGGTGAGTACATTGGGTTGGCCGGGTAGTGCGTCGGCACCTCCGGGCCGGCCACACGTACACGTACCCATGGGCCTCATACAACCGATACTCTATCAGTCTAACTTATTTTAAAAAATAGGTAGGTAAGCGTCTCTTACCACAATTTTTTAAAGACAGAAAAAGTTGTAACGATCACTTTATCAGTCTAATATTAAACAGTAATAAACAGTCTAAACTTACAATTTAAGTAAGTACATATCCATGAAGTCTATAATTGATATTTCTTTTTAATGTTTTTTTTGCCGTAGATTAAGTAGATTAGTATAAGTACTTACTTGTATATCATTATTTGTATGTTTTCTTTCAGTAAACCAAAAAACTAAAAACCAAAAAGCCAAAAAACTAAAAACCAAAAGCCAATAAACTCGAAATAATGAATCTCAAAGCTTAAAATACTAGACCAGTAATTATGACCTTGAATCTGATGCTTTAAGTACTTACTTGTATATAATTATATGTATGTTTTCTTTCAGTAAACCAAAAAACTAAAAACCAAAAGCCAAAAAACTAAAAACCAAAAGCCAAAAAACTAAAAACCAAAAGCCAATATACTAGAAATAATTAATCTCAAAGCTTAAAATACTAGACCAGTAATTATGGCCTTGAATCTGATGCTTTAAATATTTAAAAAATCCAGATCAGTAATTGTGACCTTGAAACTTAATTTTGAAGAAGTTATAAATTCTAGACTAATAATTTTGACCTTGAAGAACAAAACTTGAAACAACTTTAATTTTGGTGAATATAGTTAAGGTTAAATTAATGGACTATTGTTTTACTGTTTTTTATTCAATATAATCAAACATGAAGTTTTGCCAAGATTGTAAGGTTTATACCCAAAAATATTCATCACATAAGAAAAGTAATATACATAAATCAAACTGTTTGTTGAGTACTGATTTTGATAATGTACAAATAATAGCTACGGCTTTCAAAAACAGAATTGCTAGTTACAGATTTAATCCAATAAGTTTAGATAACATATCACCAGAGATATTTTTATCAGATATTTCTAGCATGATTTACAAGATTATTGATACATTGAGATTAAAACATCGAGCGATTAAAATACAATTTGAGCTTTTTGTATTATACAAGTTACCTAAAAACGACGAATTGTCTTTGAAATCTTTCAATACAAAGTATTATGTGATAATTCAGAATACTAATATAAAATTAGTTTTTGAAGAATGTGTACAAAAAATACTGTGTAAGTGCACAGAATTTGAATTATCAGAATCTGGTTGGGCTATAGAGTTGATTAATCATTTGGAAATGAATATTGTAAAGTATAATCCCTTAAAAGCTGGCAGTTACATATCTTTACCGATAAAAATTATTAAAACAAAGTCATGTCTTAATATTTGCAATAAAGATAGACATTGCTTTCTCTGGTGTATTGTAGCTCATATGTATCCAGCACACTATAACAGTAATAGAGTTTCATCATATCCACATTACTCTAAATTATTAAATATAAATGGTATATCTTTCCCACCATCATTTGATGACATAAAACAATTCGAAAAAATAAATCCTCATATAAGTGTAAATGTTTATGGTTTAGAAAAAAAAAACACTATTACTGGACCATTATACAAAACTTTACAGCGGAAACTTGCTCACGTAAATTTATTATTGATTCAAAGAGGAGACAAAAATCATTTCTGTTTGATAAAGAATTTTGCGCGACTAGTTCATCATCAATTAACAAAACACAAATCTAAAATTCACTTATGTGACGAATGTTTTATATACTTTGATTCAGAGGCAAAATTAGATAATCATAATTGTGCACGAATGCAAACAGTGCTCCCAGAAGAGAATAGCAAGCTTCGGTTTTCTAATTACATAAGGACTCAAAGAATTCCTATTGTTATTTATGGAGACTTTGAAAGCTTACTTCGAGAATATTCAGATAAAAATAAAAGTCAGTTTGTTGAAAACATACAAATTCATGAAGCAGCATGTTTTGCCTATTATATATGCTGCGAGACTAATCCAGAACTTAATAATTTAGTATCTTATCGAGGTCCAAATTGTTCAAAAAAATTTGTAGAATCTATTGCTAAGGATTTAGAAAGTTTATATGATATTTTATCTTTGCCTAGAGACATGTCCCCGCTGAATGATGAAGAGCTTCTTTCATTTAAGACTGCTGCAGTTTGTCATATTTGTAAAGAAAAATTTTCTAGTAATGATATTATCGTTCATGACCATGATCATTTCACCGGTAAATATCGTGGTCCAGCTCATAATTCATGCAACTTAAATAATAAGTCTGTAAAGTTTATTCCCATAATATTTCATAATCTTTCAGGATATGACTGCCATTTATTTATAAAAGAACTTTCAAGTGTTTGCGGTCGAATCAATTTAATTCCAAGAACCAAGGAAAAATATATTTCTTTTACTAAATTTTTCCCATTTAATCCTCAGAAAGTAGTCCAATTAAAATTTATAGATTCTTTTAATTTCTTAAGTTCGAGTTTAGACAACTTAGTAAAGACGCTGGACTCCAATGATTTAAAGCATTTACAATCATTTTTCACTAATGAAAATTTATTTCGACTATGCCTCAGGAAAGGTGTGTATTGCTATGATTATATAGACTCCTGGGAACGATATGCGGAAACTCGGTTACCAGATCGCTCAATTTTTTTTAATAAACTCACATCCGAAACAGTGTCTACTGACGATTACAATCACGCTTTAAATGTGTGGTCTAAATTTGGTATTAAGAATTTAGGTGAATATACTGATTTATATTTGAAATGTGATGTCTTACTATTGTGTGACATATTTGAGAAATTCCGATCTATGAGTTTACGTCATTATGCGCTTGACCCTTGCCATTATGTTTCATCACCATCATTAAGCTGGGACGCCATGCTCTTGTTAACTAAAGTAGAATTAGATTTAATATCTGATATAGAAATATATCAAATGCTAGAAAAAGGTATCAGAGGAGGTCTTGCTCAATGCTCACTGCGGTATGCAAAGGCTAATAATAAATATTTGTCAGACTATAACGAAAAAGAATCAAGCACTTTTTTAGTTTACTTAGATTGTGTCAATTTGTATGGGCATGCTATGAAACAAAGACTTCCCACTGGCAATTTTAGATTTTTAACAAAATCTGAAATAGCTTTATTTGAAATTGCATCCGTTTCTGTTGATAGTGACGAAGGGTACATACTTGAAGTTGATATTCATTATCCTCCTGATTTACATGACACGCATTCTGATTTGCCATTTGCGCCAGAAAAATTATCCGTTCCTATTCCATCTGGTAGCAAAAACACAAAACTAATTGCTAATCTGTATGATAAATATAGATATGTCATCCACTATGCTCACTTACAAGAATGTTTAAAGAATGGTCTTATATTATTAAATATCCACAAAATTCTAGCATTTACTCAAAAAAATATCTTAGAACCATACATAAATCTTAATACAGTACTCAGACAAAAAGCTAACTCAGATTTCGAAAGAGATTTTTTCAAGAAGCAAAATAATTCAATATTTGGTAAAACAATTGAAAACAAAAGGAAACAAGTAGATGTTAAATTAGTTAATGTGTGGAAAGATAGCTTTAATAAGACCAATAAAATAAAGGGGGCAGAAAAATATGTAAGTGCCCCTAATTTTAAAAATATGGCTATTATTTCAGAGAACCTTGTTGCTGTTCAATTAGAGCCTGCTAAAGTTGTTTTAGATAGACCAATATACATTGGTTTTACAATACTGGAATAAGCAAAGTGTCATTTATATAAATTTCACTATTCTGTTATGAAGAAAATATATAAAGATGGAATAAAACTTTGTTATACTGATACTGATAGTCTCTTGTATTTAATACATACAGAAGATTTTTATAAAGACATGATACAAAATATAAAATATTTTGATACTAGCAACTTTGAAGAAAATAATATTTATGGTATTCCGAAAGTGAATAAACAAATACCTGGCTATTTTAAGGATGAGATGGGTGGAGATGTCATTACTGAGTTTATTGGTTTGAGGGCTAAACTATATTGTATAAATAGTTTAAACAACACAATTAAAAAAGCTAAAGGAGTTAAGATAAGATAAGATAAGATAAGATATTTTTATTTTGTAAAACATGAGTACAGTATAAAGGTCTTATATTAATATGAGTTGGCTACATGTTTTGCCATTTATGGCGTACAAAATTAGTTACAAACAGAGCAAAGAATAAAAAAAAAAAAAAAAAAATACACACACTATCAAAAAAAATTAGATTGAAATTACAATGTCAAAAATTTTAATTCAATAAAAAATTACTATGTCAAAATTTAATATAAACTGAAATTACAATGTCAAAATTTTAATTCAATTAAAAATAAAAAATCACTATGTCACAATTTTAATTCAATTAAAAATCACTATGTCAAAATTTTAATTTATTTGAGTGGTTTTTAGTTTGAGTAGTTAAGACAAGCAGAAAAAACAAAAACACAGAATTTTACAAAAGCGAAACATCGTTTAAAAATTCATCAACACTGTAATAGCACTTCTCTAGTAATATCCCCTGAAGGGACTTTTTAAATTTGCTTAGAGGCATACATTTAATAATATCAGGTATTTTATTATAGATATCTGGAGCAATACCAAAGAAACTCTTTTTCAATAGAGCAGTTTTACACTTGTATTGACATAACAGATTCTCATATTGGGCACGAATTGGGGTTCTCTTAACTGCTGCAAATTTTTTAAATAATTGTTGATTTGTTTTTACAAATAATGCAGTTTCCAATACATACAAAGATGGAAAAGTCAGTATTTTTAATTTTCTAAAGTAAGGAACGCAACTATCCGTTGTTCTTAGACCACACATTGATCGTATACACCTTTTTTGCATCCTGAATACAAGTTCTCTATTAGTTGACTGTCCCCAAAAAACAACACCATATCTCAAAATAGAAGCGACAGAAAAAGCGAAGCGAATAGAATCTGTTTCTAATAAACTCACAATTGAGAAATATAAAAAAACTTTGAATAATGACATAAATCTCAGAGATACTATGTATGTCATTCGATCTAAAAATCATAAGTTGTATACACAGAAAATTAATAAATTAGTACTTAATGGAAATGATGACAAACGTCAAATAAGAAAAAATAAAAATGATACTGTACCTTGGGGTCATCATCGTACTATGTTCTAAGATGTTTATTTTGGACTATGTACCTGCTTAATTTTATTATCTACTATTTACTTTATTTTATTTTATAATGTTACAATAATATATCATTGTATGAACAATAAAATCGCATGTATTATAATATTTCTTGTTTTATTTCTCATTTTATGTAATAAATATACTCATTTGTCCAAAGTACCTTTAACCTGAGTCTGAGTTCAATTCTCAGTTCAAATAAATGTTTTAAACTTTACTCTGAAATCCTTAGTAAAGTTATTATTTTATCAGAGGAAATGACAATAGGCTAGACTTTTATTATAATGTGATAATGTTTTACTGTAGTGAGCCATCTAGTTACTAAGTGATGAACTTGATAGTTAGTCAAGTCCAACTTAATTTCACTTTTAAATTATAGATGGCATGCATTATGAGGCTCGTTCTCATCGATTAATGTATTTTTCAATTTGCATCCAAAACTGCAAAATATGGGCGCAATGCGAATGACATTTACAAAGGATGAGTGAATATGAATGTACGAATGAACTCTAGGAATGAATGAGTATTGTGTGATGTGTTTTATTATGTTATTTTACTACCCATGCAGTCTAACACAAAATGAAACTAGTTAAGTTGGAAATCATAATATTTATTAAACTTTCAGATTCATATATTTACATGAGACAAAAAGAAAGACTTAAATATTACAAAAACAAAATACATAATTTAACATAGTCAAATAATCAAAACACGCACTTAGGTAAATGTTCACAATCACAAAACAAACTCTTTATATTACACACATTTAAAACTGCTTATTACTTAATTTTTTCACTACTTTGCTGACTAGATGTTCAGTTTCATCTAAAATGTCATCATAATCATCTTTTACAAGGTATTGGATGTTTACGTCAGCGCTGTCACTCACATCATAGTCAATTTCACAATTTTGTTTATTGTCTTTAACACATCTGGTAAGATCATATATAAGTATTTTAATCAAATGATGAGGTATTCCTGTCTCCTTCCGAATAACGTAAGATGAAGACTGTGTAGGATACTTTTTCATGACCTTCTTGTTAATATTTGATTTTTTTCTTTTATGTTCTTTAGTTTCCACAGATTTCTGTTCTTCTTTTTTTTCATTTAGATACTCTTGATGTGCTAGTTCTGCTTCTGTGTTATAAAAAGTTTCCCTGTCTTGCGCAAAAAGAAACGGATTTCCAAGAGAGTAGGTGTCGTCTGGGCAAAGATTATTCGTTTCCTGTAATAACATAAAATAATTATAACATAAAATAATTATAACATAAGTAAATTACAAATGGCTCAAATAACGATAAATTAAATACGCACCGCAAGAAAATCACTCTCCACAGGACTATACGATGGGGAGACAGACATAATTCTGTAAAAAACGAAAAAAAAGGTTAGACATAAATTCTAATAATTAATTATTGAGATATCATAATTATATGAAATATAAAATTATAGAAATACTTGCCTTGAAGATTTAATTCTGAATAGGTCCTACTTATTGGAAGAATAGTAATAAACTGAATTATGAGCTTTGTTGCTTCACTATATTGAAACTGGTACAGGAATTAAGTTACACTTACCATATTTTTATTATCTTTTACGATGCAAATAATCAAGTCTAAACTTGTTGTAGGATTGGGATAAAGTTACTTACCATATAAGTCGTGTATATAAATATGAAGGTCTATAAAGAATTGAAGTAATTAGCAAGATGAAGTTGATTAAACAACCCATATCTCTGAACGTTAATAATAATATAAATTTTAGTGACTCTGCTCACCAAATCAAACACAGCATTTTACTGCCTAATACGATTCGTTGTATAATATGCGGCCCTTCGAACTGTGGTAAAACAAACGTGATGATCAGTTTGCTTCTGCATGAAAATGGACTAAAATTTCAGAATCTTTATCTTTACTCAAAAACAAGTTTTCAGCCAAAATATCGTTTTTTAAGCGAAGTATTAAGAAGAGTACCTCAAATAAAGTTCTACGAGTTTAATGATGACAAAGATGTAATATCTCCGAGTGAAGCTTTAACTAACTCGGTATTTATTTTTGATGATGTAGCATGTGAAAATCAAATTAATATCCGCAATTATTTTTCTATGGGTAGACATAAGCAAATCGATTGCTTCTACCTATCACAAACCTATTCCAAAATTCCGAAACAATTGTTACGTGATAATGTAAATTTTCTTATAATATTTAAACAAGACGATGTAAATTTAAAGCATATTTATGAAGAGCATGTAAGTTCTGATTTAGAATGGAAAGAGTTTAAAAATATTTGTCAAACTGTTTGGAGTAAACCTTATAATTTTCTACTTATTAACAAAGAATCGTCATTAAATAATGGAAGGTACAGGCAGAACTTCGATACTTTTTTTAAATTTGATTGATTGTTCCTATATACTTCATGTCTGTAATCCTCGAAGGGTTATGCAGAGGCATACCCTAATAGTACACCCACATATAGCCAGTTATGTTTAAGCCCCATGTTATTGTTTATACATATAAGTAATTAACATGCGAAAACAAATTCAGTATGATTTGTTCACTAGCTGAACGCAGTTGATAATTAAATATGGAGAAAAATATTAAGATAGAATTAATAAAGTCCGTAGACTCCATAAAGAATAAAATAAAACATATGAAGAACCAGGAACACACAATGAACTTGTCACTCGATAAAATGCTTAAACCTGTCACAGATCCTCTTAAAACGCTAGCTGATTCCAACACAAATATGGGAAAAATATTTTTGTTACAAAATACAACCCCCACATGTTCTGGAGATATTAAATTGGATGAAATTAATAGTAGGTCGACTACAAAATTTGAGGATTGTTACGAACCAAATCAAAATTCCGCACACTTGGTTAAAAAGTCTCCTAAAATGGAAGATGATTTAGAGATTTCATTAGAGGATTATGATATTTATGATGGTGTAAATATACCGTTTGGAATAAGAAGTGAAAACAAAACTTTATTTATGGGTAATTCGATAGTATCATTTTCTAAAATTGATAGTTTGAACAACGATAGCGTCATTTTGATTAAAATCGGTGATAAATCTTACAATTTAACTCCTGGCCTGAAAGAACTTTTACTTCGAAAAAAACCTGATTTACAATTAGTATCCTCTAAAGATAAACTTGTCTACAAGGATATATTGCATTACACAAATGCTCACAAAAGAGACTTTAATCCTAAAGGCCAAATAAAAGGTGATAAAGGAATAAAATATCGTGAAATAATCAGACCATTTTTTACTGACACGTTAAATGATAACATTCACGCCAAACTTGGAGGCAACTTGCCAAAGTTAAAGAAGTACAAAAACAATACCGACTTGGTATATTGGGATGATCCCAATGAATTGGTTGAGAGATTAAAATTATTAGTCGCTTCAAGAGATGCTGGCAATACAAATCATGATAATGAAATTTTATCGATAATTGAAGAATTAAAAGAAGCTGATATAATTAGAGAATAAATAGTGGAGATAGTATGCTTTTCATTCAGTATTATTGGTGGGTTCAAGACAAATGTTGATATACTGAATTAAAAATATGAGTAAAGCCGACGTAGTCAACGAAATACATAAAAATGCAAGACTAAACTTTCCACGAAGACATGTTATTATGAAAGATATAGATGACCTTTGGCAAGCAGACTTAATTGATATGCAATCAATTTCCAAAGAAAATAAAAATTTCAAGTTTATTCTTGCTGTTATTGACACATTTTCGAAATACGCCTGGGCCTTTCCTTTGAAAAGTAAGACAAAGGATAGTGTATGCAATTCTTTCAAGATTTTGTTGGTTAGTGGACGTGTTCCCAAAAATCTGCAAACGGATAATGGAACAGAATTTTATAATAACATATTTCAAAACCTTATGAAATCTTATAACATAAACCATTATTCAACCTTCTCAACAAAAAAGGCGTCAATAGTCGAGCGATTTATTAGAACATTGAAATCGAAACTGTACAAGAAATTTAGTTTAAAAGGTAACTATAATTGGATAGACAGTACTCTTAATAATGTTATTTATGAATACAATCACGCCTATCATCGTACAATTGATGAAATCCCAGCAAACGTGGATAACACTAATAAAAAACACATATTACAAAGATATTTCAGTCTAGTAAAAACTATTAGCCTAAAAAGCAAGTTTAAAGAGGGTGATTATGTACGCATTAGTAAGTATAAGGAGACATTTGAAAAAGGATATACTCCCAACTGGTCGACAGAAATATTTAAAGTTCGAAAAAAACAAAATACAACTCCTATCACCTACTTAATTGAAGATGCAATCAGAGGCCAACCCATTTTAGGAGCATTTTATGTACAAGAGCTTCAAAAGACAAAAAATCCTCACATGTATCTGGTTGAAAAAGTTCTTAGAAGGAAAGGAAACAGGGTTTTGGTTAAATGGTTAGGTTTGCCTTCTTCTGAAAACAGTTGGATTGATAAATCGAATATTTATTAAGTGTTCAGTCCAAATGTGTCAGTCTTATGATGTGTATTGAAGAGAGTAGTCTTCTCAATTGGATTATAAATCATTTACCATTTGAATTACATTTACCGGGATACAATTATTGTGGGCCTGGCACTAAATTAATTAAAAGGCTTACACGTGGAGATAAAGGTGTTAACAAGTTAGATGAATATTGCAAACAACACGACATTGCTTATCACGAGTCTTCAAAGTTAAAGGATCGCCACAAGGCAGATTTAGTTTTGTTAAATATGGCTAAAGAGCGCGCACTTGCCTCAGATGCGAGTGTAGGGGAAAAACTGGCAGCACGCTTAGTAAGCAGTGCTATGACGGCAAAAATTAAAACTGGATTTGGTCTAAAAAAAGACGACAAAAAGAGTTCTCCTAAAATTAAATGTGGAAAAGGATTAAAAAATAAATTTAGAAATGTTATTAGAAAAACGGGGAAACATATAAAAAAATTAAAACCGAAATGCAAGAAAGTGGCAATAGAATTAGCTATGGCCGCTGCCAGAGAATTAGCTGGTGATTCATCCATTAAACTTCCTCGTGTTATTCCTATACCAAAAACTGGTGGAGTATTGCCGTTGATTCCGATTTTTGCGGGATTATCTGCGGCGGGAGCTTTAGCAGGTGGCGCAGCTGGTATTGCTAAAACCATAAATGAATTCAAGATGGCGAAAAAGTTATGGGCTGAATCGAAGAGACACAATGAAAAGATGGAAGCTCTCTGCATCGGAAAAGGAATACACCTTAAACCGCATAAAGATGGACTCGGTATTTTTGTATCAAAAGAAAAAAACTAAGATATTGGCTACCCAAACGAGCCTTGAGTAATTTGGACATTTTGAAGTATGGAAATAATATTCCCTATTTCAGAGGTGTCTTTATGAGAGATAAGCTCCCTAAACATCCTTTTAAAAAAGAATGTGGAGTAATAAATTTAGATAGCTCTAAAAATCCTGGTTCTCATTGGGTAGCCTATGCAAAATACAACGATTATATTGAGTATTTTGATAGTTACGGAAATCTCAAGCCTCCTAAGGAATTTATAAAATACTTGGGATCCAAAGTTCACTATAATTATGATAATATTCAGCGTGATCACCCTTTTAATTGTGGACATCTTTGTTTAAACTTTTTGAAGAATTTTTGGTGCAGTGAAGGAATAAAATAAGCAGGATCTGTCGAAAGTTGTCAGTATAGAAGTATGTCTACTACGATTACCATCTCTGGGAAAAAATCGGAACTAGTTTCATACTTTCAACCACCATTGCATTTGTCAGATCAATATGAGTGCGGTTTGATATACTTTTTTTTTCAGTATTAAAATCAAGACCAAATATTCCCATTAATAACAAAGGTCTGTCTGTAATCAGAATCGAATGTGATCTTGTTCAGGGTTCGTACTGCAGCGGATTACCAACTCATTTTATTCATGAATTTGTGTCTGATACT
The DNA here is from genome assembly GCA_947562075.1 of Orthosia gracilis. NCBI lineage: Eukaryota > Metazoa > Arthropoda > Insecta > Lepidoptera > Noctuidae > Orthosia > Orthosia gracilis. The sequence continues at coordinate 64,020,578 of OX387265.1, forward strand.
ACTCCAGGTCAACAGTGCATGGAAATACCGCAAAATGTTATTTACTTTCCAGTAAATAAAAATATAATTTCATCGGTATCTGTTAAGATTGTAGATCAATTTGGACACTGTATTAATTTTGGAGAGGAACAAGTTCAGTTACGTCTTCACTTAAGGAAAACAAAATGATAGTACATTATAAAAACACTCAAGCGAATGAAAAACGTCTTAGTTCTTCTGCGATTGTTAAGGTGCAAAGACGCAAGGAAAAAGTTAAGAAATTGACTAAAGCAAATAAGGATTTTCTAAAAGCCCTAGGATTTAAAGTATGAATATACTACAGGTTACTGAATTACCACACTTCGACACTTCGATCGAAAGTTATGAAGTCCATTCATACAATCCCTACAATAACAGCTTTAGAGAAAACGATGAAATCAGAATTCCCATCCACCAGCAAGACATATACGTGCTACCATCAGCCAGTTCAATTTACATCGAAGGAAAAGCGAAGCTCTTCGGTAAAGATGGGAATCCAATCAAGAAAAATGTTACGTTCACTAATAACTCTGTTATGTTTTTGTTTCAAGACATCAGATACGAAATGAATGGTATTGAAATAGACCGCATAAAAAATTCTGGAATAACATCAACAATAAAATCATACATTTCATTAAATGAAGCAGAAAATAAAGTTGCTGCCCTATGGGGTTGGAGTTTAGAGGGATTTGAAAGTGATGGGCATTTTAGTGCGGTGATACCATTAAATAAGGTATTAGGATTTGCAGAGGATTATAATAAAATAGTGATAAATTGTAAACATGAACTTATATTGAACAGAAGTAACACTAATTTAAATAGCGTTATCCTTACTGATGATATTGTTAATTTTCAAATAGATGTACAAAGAGTTCAGTGGAGGGTACCGCATATAAAAGTATCAGACCGAGAACGACTGTCACTTTTAAAACATTTAGAAAGAGATAAACCTATTCAGTTGGCGTTTAGAAATTGGGATTTGTATGAGTATCCGTTACTACCTAAAACAACAAAGCATTCTTGGTCAGTTAAAACTGCTTCACAATTGGAAAAACCTAGATATGTAATTTTTTGTTTACAAACTAATCGAAAAAATAATAAAACTAAAGACGGTTCAGTATTCGATCATTGTGAAGTAACAAACGTTACGCTCTTTTTGAATTCTCAATATTATCCATATGAACCTTTAGGTTTAAAGTTTTCTGAGAACAAATATAGTATATTATACGAAATGTTTGTGAAATTTCGTCAGTCGTATTACAACTGTCCAATAGACCCGTTGCTTGATCTAAAGGAGTTCAAAGAAAAAGCTCCTCTCTTTATCTTAGACTGCTCAAGACAAAACGATAGCCTGAAAACAGGTCCAGTGGACGTGAGGTTGGAAATTGAATGTTCTACGGCAATACCAGATAAGACGACTGCATATTGTTTGATTATAAACGATCGACTTGTGGAATACAAACCTCTCAGCAACATTGTGCGCAGGTTATCATGATTGCTATTGTGGATATTCAAGGCTTTAAAACAGAGACAAATGAATTTATAATAAAAGAAATCGCTATATTGTATGATAAAAAATTACAAGTGTTTTTAATAAAGCCACCATTTCCATTTTCAAAATTAACGAAACTAGAAAAAAAACAAGTTTCTTGGATTGAACGTAACAGAAAGATACACTGGTGTGAAGGATTTTTACCCTATTCTAATTATCAGAATTTGGTTATAGATATTTTAAGAGATAAATGTATCTACGTTAAAGGTTCAGAAAAAGTGTTGTGGTTAAAGCATATTTTAGAAAATAGTAATTGTAATATATTTAATTTAGAAGATAAAGGTTGTTCTAGTTTGATAAGTTTATACGATCTATATAAACATTCTCAAGATTTATATAACTGTATTTATCATGACTCTGTATGTGCTTTAAAAAATGTATTATGTTTAAATAAGTGGTGCTTTGATAATAAAATTCTAAAATAAATATTGTTTTTGTTTTATTTCTATAGTTAGGTAAAACACATCTTAGTTTTCTACCCCCCCTCCCCCTCCACATACCGCTGTCCGGTCTTTATAAGTTGTTGACAAAAGGTAGATGATATTGTTAGGGCCTTTGCCTTGATGTGTGTGCCAAGGTAAGTGTGAGGAGCTGAAATATGAACTCGAATTGATTACTATAAGTACTTTTATTTTTTTTTACAATGGTACACGTCTTTATAGGTTATAAAGTTAAAAACTTCCAAGTTCTGAAGTCCGTCGTCGCTCGCGACCTGCGCGCGCGCTTTTATATCCTCAGCGGCGTGGAGTAGGGAGACCACCACCTGGTTCCCCCCTCACCCCGCGGGGTTGGGCCTTAACATACTCCCCCCGTTGAAGGAGATTCCTTCAACTCTTCTGCTTCAGGCTCGAACAGAGGGCACAGGCGATTTACCGCTCGACGGATAGTGCCACTGGCTGTCCTTACATCTGCTACTCTGGATACATCGTCATTGCCCCTTTGTAGGGCTTCTATGCGGCCAAGTCTCCATTTTAATGGAGGCAAATTATTTTCCTTTATAATGACCATATCTCCAACGCGAAGTTCCATCGCAGGTTTGCGCCATTTCGTACGATGTTGCAGTTCCGTAATGTACTCATGTTGCCATCTCAACCAGAAAAGCTGTCTCATTCGTTCCAATTGCTCATATCTGTGAAGTCGATTACAGTTAATATTGGTCAGTACTGGAGAGGGGAGAGCTATCAGCGGCTTGCCGACGAGGAAATGCCCGGGAGTCAGGGGATGGAAATCATTGGGATCGGATGACATAGGGAACAAAGGCCGGGAGTTGAGTATTGCTTCTACCTGGACAAATAAAGTTGAAAGTTCCTCATATGTTAAATGCCTGTCTCCTAATATTCTTTTTATGTGATATTTTGCCGACTTCACCCCTGCCTCCCACAACCCCCCAAAGTTTGGGGCGTATGGGGGTATGAAGGCAAACTTCATTCCTTCATCAGAACAAAATTTATTAATTTCATCTTTGCTTAATATCAAATATTTATTAAGTTCATTACTAGCCCCTAAAAAATTTGTCGCATTATCACAATATAATAAACTCGGTTTAGAACGTCGTGCGATAAATCTTCGTAATGATAATAGAAATGCACCTGTACTTAAGTCGCTTACGACTTCTAAATGAATAGCCTTGGTTGTAAAACATACAAATAAACACATGTAACATTTAGTTATTTTACAACCGCGGCCTTTTCTATCAGTGATTAAGAAGGGACCAGCCAGGTCAACTCCAGACGTTTCAAAGGGCGTTCCTGGAGTTAAACGCTGTTTGGGTAGATTACCCATGATAGGAACTATAGGTTTAAATCTAAATCGCTTACACACTATACAATTATTAGCCACACTTCTAGCCACCTTTCTAGCATTAATAACCCAATATTTTTCTCTAATAGCCGATAACAACATCTGCGGCCCAGCATGCAGTAACCGACTATGTTCATTCTCAAAAATAAGTCTTGACAATCGGTGTTTAGAATCTAATAGTAAAGGATGTTTTTCGTAATACGAACAAGTTGAATTTTGAATACGACCACCCACTCGTATAACGTTACACTTACTATCTAGAAAGGGGTTAAGAGATAAAATCTTACATTTGCTCCTTAATGGCTTATTATTTAATAAACTAAAATACTCATCGCTAAATGAATCATGCTGCGAGAATTTGACTAAATACATCAAACTATCGTTTAACTCATCGGCACTTAAATAACTACAGGTAAGTCTACCTTCTTTATCTTTTATTCTACAATTTTTAACAAATCTAAGAACATAGGCCATTGCACGTTGTACCTTATGTAAACTGGAATAACGTTCAAATTCAATCAACCTTTTATTATTCATACTTGTTACAAAGGTACCTATGATCTTAACTTCAGGTAAGGTTACACTATTCAACTTATTACTATCGACCTTGGGCCATTCGGACTCGCTTAGGTATAAAAAGGAAGGCCCACTCCACCACAATCTGTGAACCTTTTTATCCATACGATCTACTCCTCTGGAAATGAGATCTGCTGGATTTTGATCTGTTGGTACGTACCTCCACTCACTCCCCTTTGTTAACTTATTAATTTTATTTACTCGATTTGAAACAAATACCTTTAATTGTTTTGGAGCGGCGGTGGCACGTAACCAACCGAGCACAACCATCGAGTCTGTCCAGTAAACACACCGAGCCACAGTACATCGCAGGGAGTGAGTCACCTTTTCCCCCAACTCAGCGGACAGCAGCGCTCCGCATAGCTCGAGTTTCGGTATGGTTAGACTTTTTAATGGGGCGACCCTAGATTTAGCACAGAGTAACTGTACATGAACTTCCCCAATAGGATCTATTGAACGAACAAAAACACAGGTCCCATAGGCACACATGGACGCATCTGAAAAGATGTGAATTTGAATATGTGATGCATTTTTACACATGACGTGCCTTGGAACTTCGACATAAGTTAGAGAATTCATGTTCTTTATAAATTTAAACCACATAATCTGTACTTCATCGGCTACGGGATCGTCCCATTCTAATTTACTTATCCATAGTTTCTGCAAGATTAACTTAGCCTTTACAACAAATATACTTAAAAGTCCCAAAGGATCAAAAATCTTTGCAATAGAAGATAATATACTTCGCTTAGTGATCCTATCGGTTTTATCTACATGGACGGAAAATTGAAACTTGTCAGACTGAGGATTCCATGTTAACCCTAAAGTGCTCGTGGTTGTTTTAAATTCTGTAATGGATTGTGTTTCATGTGATTTATTTTCAACATATAACTGATTGGCATTAGACCTAAATTTTCTTAACTTAAAACCACTCGCATCTAAAATCTGAGTAATTAGTCTACAAATACGATTTAACCCTTCCTCAGTCTGATGACCTGTTAACAAGTCATCCATGAAAAAATCATGTTTCATTATCTCGCGGACCTCAGGATCATTACATTCATTTGCCAATTGAAGAAGACAACGAGTACTTAAATACGGCGCGGAAGCGGTTCCGTAGGTCACCGTGTTCAATTTTAAATACCTTATGGGTTCGTGCTCATTGTCCCTCCACAGTATCATTTGTAAATGTCTTTGACTCTCAGATATTAATATTTGTCTATACATTTTTTCGATATCTGAGGTCATAACATAATTATGTTGCCTAAATCGAAGCAAAATACTAAAAATGTCGTCTTGAATCACTGGCCCAACCATTTGGATATCATTTAATGAGTAACCACTATCGGTTTTTTCCGAAGCGTTAAAAACAACCCGAAGTTTCGTAGTCTCACTTTTCTCCCGAATAACTGGGTGATGCGGTAAATAATATCCAAACTCAGGCTTACATGTTTGTGACAAATGATGCAAGTGCTCATATTCATTTAAAAATTCAACATAGGACTCCTTCACTTTAGGTTGCCTTTTCAATCTTTTTTCCAAATTACTCAATCGCGACTTAGCCTTAACAAAGGAATCTCCAAGTACAGACGGTGAAGTGTGAAAGGGCATCTTTACACAAAACCTACCATTTTCCGTCCTGTACGTATGTTTTACAAAGTGTTTTTCACAAAATTCCTCTTCATTACTGTACGGTATATGGTCTATACTTAATATCTCCTCAACCTTCCAAAATTTTTCTAATTGTTCACTTATACTTCTAGTTATGTTACACGTTACTTCATTATTTGATTTACAAAGATTTACGGGACCCGTAACAAGCCAACCTAATTTACTCCTCTGCAATATGGGAAGACCTTTACCTAGTCTTATCTGTTGACCTGTTACCAGTTCCCAAAACAAGTCCGCTCCAATTAATATATCTACGTTAGCGGGCTCGTAAAATCTACTATCTGCCAAATCCACAATTACGTCACCAGGAATCTTTAATTCATTTACATTAATCTTTACATTCGGCAACATATTCGTGATTTTTGGTAAGACTATACAGTTGATTTCGACAGAAAAATCATTACGAGTTGATTTGATTACAAAACTACAACTTTCTACGGACTGTAACTTAGTATTTCCTATACCATATACATTAAGGTTGTCCTTAGCACGTTTGCAGGACAATCCTAATTTATTACAAAAACTTTCTGTTACTATGGACATCTGACTACCAGAATCTAATAACGCGCGTGCTACATAATGTTCATTATTTGTTTCGTTAACTACGTTGATGAGCGCGGTCGACAAAAGTACGTATTGAGTGGCGATCGTAGATAAGGAAACCGGTTCCGAAGCGGGCGCCGGGCACTCATGCACAGCGGCGCTCGCGGCGTGCGGTTGATACGAGAGTGCAGGTTCGAGCTCGCCTTGACGTACAACTCCGACCGAAGTCGGGGGTGACGTACCAGTTGACTTTTCACTATGGGAACTAAAATTATTATCTACAGACGAAGATCTATTTCTATGAAGCAATAAGTTATGCTTATACTTGCAAATCTTGCAACCAAATGATTTGCAATTAAAGGCACGATGACCTGGTTTTAGACAATTAATACACAATTTATTTTTCGAAACGACTTCATTTCTTTCTTCCAAATTCATAGAAATAAATTTCGTGCATTCAAATAGACGGTGATCTTGTTTACAAATTATACAATTAGATCGGTTGTTATTACTCGTCTGAGCGGATGCAATCAAACTATTTACTTTTTCATTTTTACTGGTTATACTTGGGTTTTTATGCTTGAATGTTTCTACTACATCCGCCCGGTCGCGTAAAAACTTAAAAAACTCTTCGAGGGTAGGATCGTCTCCTAATATACTTTTTTGTTCCTCCCACCTTCTACTCGTTACATTGTCAAGTTTTAATGACGCAAAATGTATTATCATAGTGTCCCAATGTTCTACAGGCTTTCCTAACGCCTCTAACCCACTCAAATTCTTTTTTATACTGTCAATCATAACACGCAATGCTTTGTCGGACTCCTTAGTTATACTTTCCATACCGAATATTGATTTCATATGATTACTTATTAACAGACGTTTATTATTGTATCTTTCACATAACAACTCCCACGCCAAGCGATAGTTATCGGCACAAAAAGATACTGATTTTATAACCATTGCAGCGCTACCCTCTAATGATGATCGCAAGTAGTGGAACTTATTTATTGTCTCGATGGCATCATTCTTATGGATTACGGCCTCATATGTATCCTTATACTCTAACCACTCATTATAATTCCCATCGAAAGTGGGTAACTTTATAGTGGGTAATTTTAATGAACCTCTAAATATATTTCCACCTTCGAAACTATCGGATTGCCTAAAGGTTGTATTTGCCATACTTTTCCTCCGATCATTAAGTTCTTCTAATCTTTCTAAAACACATTGACCTTCGGAGATTAAAGCATAAAATTGACCTTCGATCTCAGAACGTACCTTCATTTGTTCTTCAGGTTCTTCCGATTCAATCTCGATTTCGGATTGTAAGTCATCGAAAGTGGATAAACATGCTTCTAGTTTGGTTAACCTTAACCTTAACTCAGCAATTTGTTGGTCCGTTAATCTTTCTATGGATTTGATCTCGTCAAAATAAGCCTTGAAAATTGTTAATCTACCTTTAATGTAACTTCTCCTTTTTATTGGGTCAGTCACTTTTTTAGCGGTCTGAGGCATTGTGATAATACGACAAATTTAACGTTGTGATAATTATAAGTAAATGAGCACCCAGGTTCTTAATTTACAGCGGAAATTCGAAGAAATGACTAATTATCCAAATAGTTAGCACTGGAAGTAAGATGTGGGTAATTAGGAAAAAAGGAACGGGCTCACCAAATTCTTCTGCGCTTTATACTCTTTCTTTACTGTATTCTTCAATTTCCTTATATATCCTTATATGTATATAATTTGTTTGTCCTTCCAATTTATTTGGGTATTTTTCCCTCGAATATCCTGGTCACGGCACCAAAATGTTAGGGCCTTTGCCTTGATGTGTGTGCCAAGGTAAGTGTGAGGAGCTGAAATATGAACTCGAATTGATTACTATAAGTACTTTTAATTTTTTTTACAATGGTACACGTCTTTATAGGTTATAAAGTTAAAAACTTCCAAGTTCTGAAGTCCGTCGTCGCTCGCGACCTGCGCGCGCGCTTTTATATCCTCAGCGGCGTGGAGTAGGGAGACCACCACCTGGTTCCCCCCTCACCCCGCGGGGTTGGGCCTTAACAGATATCATTATACGTTTATAATTGAATTAGAAAGTGAATAGAACATGTCTCAAAATGAATACAAACCTCGATATGACATGTATAACAAGTTTAAAATGCGTGAATTTTCATTTAATTATTACTGGGGGGTGTTTAATAAAAAGAAAAGATTAGTGATGGAAATGGCTGACGCAGGATTCTTTTACTATGGAAATAGTATAAATGATATTGCAGCATGTTTCTCATGCGGTGGTGTTATCGAAGATTGGGAGATTTATGACGATCCTTGGATGCAACATGCTATACATTATCCTGATTGTGTTTATTTGAACGCTGTGAAAGGGAGAGAATATATAATGAAATATGCATATCTCCACACAGCATTAAACTCTTAGCATTGTAATGTGATGGTTCCATCTTAATCAACGCTTGTTATATCAAGAAAAATAATAAATTAATATTATTCACAATATGTTTCATTCATCGAAATTTGATTTGGAAGGCATTTCTAAAGTTATTTTCAAGAATACTAGTGGTGAGATTCTATTTACTCAAGACATTAGTGACCAAAAAATAATGAACACCAGTTCATCAAAACTTCAGGACAATACAAGCAAGACAGAGCAAAACTCAGTAAAATCCACCATTGAAAATACGACATATCTAACGCTCAAGAGAGGTCGCAATGAGCTCCTTACATTTGGTCGAGTTGGCAACATACATCCTGGTCCTGAAAAACTGGCTGCAAGGTCACCAAATGCTGTGCCTGACACTAAATTAATAACAAGAAGTATAGTGCGTGATATAGTGTTTCCTGATTCAGAAGACATTCTATGCTACCAGATACTGCCAGAAGATGAAATACCTTCTTTAATTAATAATATAAATAACTGTCCTATAACTACTAAAAATGTTTAAGCTTAAAATGATATTGTGTTTATGTGTGGAGAATTGGGGGTTCTGGATCATGCGCTCGAGCAAAGCGAGAGCAAGTGATCCAGAACCCCCAATTCTACCCTACTCGCTTCTTCTTCTTGCTCGTCGGGGCTTCTAGGTCTGCGCTGGGGTCTGGCAGCAACATCGAGTGTAAACTCGAAGTCAGACCCCAGCGTATCTGTGGTTGTGCTCTCTCAGAGAAATTCCTAATCGCAAAATTCAATTAGACTCTTTGCCCGACTTAAAAACCAAGGACTTCAACTCTCGAACCCAGGACTCAACAGTCGCGCTTGCGACTGCAAGACCAACGGAGTAGTGTAAAACTAACTTTATGTCTATGCACTCCAGTCGAGCTAAGGACCAATTGGTTGCATGACACTCTATTACCGACTTTTACATTGCCAAAAGAGGGACCAATGAAATTGTAATTTCACCCTTCCTTTCAAACTGAACCAGAGCGTGGTTGTTTCGCCACTTCCCTTATTTTGTTTGGAGTCGTCGCACGAGTCTTTTTCCTTTCATTTCTCTTAGCCATCATCTCAGAGTTCTATTTCTGCCTAGCAATACAACATCATTATATCCATCTACATTTTTTTTTTTATTATTCAATTATATCAATTAAAATTTACATAGTATATAATACTTAATTAACAATAACTACCTATATATACACTTAAATAAAAATAAAATACGACGAACACGTATAAAAGGGCAGGGGTCATAGGGCGTCAAAAAATTCGTCCACATCGCTGTCAACGTGAAAAGTGCCCAGAACGCTGATTCTCTGGCCAAGGAAAAGCCCAGCCCTCTGGTCACGTGAAGAGTCGACTAACCGCTTGCTTACATCTCGAAATACTCGAAGAGCACTCGGACCCCATGGACCTAATGTTTCAACCCCAAACGGCTCAAATATATAACTTCCAATAAGGTTGTTGTATTTGCGCCGTTTGAGGTTTTCTGCACTAGCAGCAGCTGCCCCAGCACAGCCCGCCGTGCTAAGAAGATGGGATGGCGCAAGGGTGTCGACACATGTTGCATCCCACAACAAAGGCCTACCCACCTTCCATGGCATTATGGTCATCCCGTCTGGTCTCTTCCCATCGTCGCGCGCCAAGCCATTAGGTTCTAAAACAGCTGGCACACCGGCGGTGACAAGAGCTCGACGTAGGTATGATGTCATTAATGCTGGCGTGCCGTGCTAACCGAAAAGCGCTCCTACTGCAGGATAGGCCATGGTGTCCGAGGCGGTCGACTGCTTCACCACATTGACAACGATGTGGAGCTCCGCTGGGAGCACCCAAACGCAGACATGTAGCGATCCGGAAAGTGTTGTCACTCAACATAGTTCCTATGTTGGGTGACGGTAGTGCCTGTAGCCAGAGGCCTGACTCCCATTCACCCACAGCCAGCAGGCGGGCACGCTCAGCAGTATTGGTGGACGTATCTATAAGTTTATTCCGTACCAACCTGCAGAGCGGCTCATCCCACTGTCTCTGGGAAAACGGGGTCTTGGGCAACGCTGTATTCGGGCAAGCCACTTTCCAGGCATTCACTGCATCGGTCGAGTACGGCACTTCACAGTTAACCAGTGATGGCAAGGATTTTTCTGGTTAACTTTTCAGTGCTGTGGACCGAAGACAGGAACGCCGGTAGGCTTAAACTAGAAATTTTGCGGATGCCGAGCCCACCGAAGCGAATGGGTAGACTGGCTTGCAGCCAGGCTCGGTCATTATATAGTCCGTCACACAATCCATCCAGATCTAACCCAGTTCTTTTCTTACCAAAATTCATAAATTCTTTTCTTGCCACAAAATTCTCATTACTCTGTACATCTATATCATAATTATCATAATTATCGGCTTCAGGTATACTCGAGTCCATCTTATGACCGTAAAACAGCAACTACTTGATGTCAGAAATAGTAAGCCATAAGGTTTCATTATCTCAAAAAGCTCACTTGAGTACAATCATTTCCTAAAAGGAAGGTCTTCTGATTGCAAGAAGCACAGGATTGGTTGATGTAGCAATGCTTAAGAGAGGCCTATGACCAGACTTTCGTCATGAATTTCGGAGTGGACCTTATGATAAAACTTTGCTATTAACATCTTTCTATACGTTATTAATAATGACAGATATGTCAATTTAATTTTCGAAATGATTTAGCGTTAAAAATTGAGACATTACCGAAATCACTATTCGATTATTTTTAACTACTGTCCAATTATCAACACTTGTTTCATAGAAAATGGCGAATATAATTAGGTACTCAATTAATTGACTACCAGCGAAGAAACTATTAAAATAAATCAAAAATACATTTGATAAAAATGAATCAACTATCTATACATATAAATAAAATTGGAGTGTCTGTTTGTAATATTGAAATAACCGTTTTTTACTACATGTATATGAATATATATACGGTACATACACCAAAATAACATTTTTTACAATTTTTGTCTGTCTGTTTGTTCCGGCTAATCTCTGAAATGGCTGGACCGATTTTGACGGGACTTTATTGGCAGGTAGCTGATGTAATAAGGAGTAACTTTGGCTACGTTTATTTTAGAAAAATATTTTATTTTAGAAATTTGTTAGGCGGAACGAAGTTCGCCGGGTCAGCTAGTAGACAATATAAGTAGCGAATTATGATTATTATTACAACTTTTGAATTTGAGTAGGTACCTAATTTTCAGAAAAAATATCTTGTTCTTAATAATTCTCATGAGAACATTCGATCTCAACCTACAAGCTATCATGTCAAGTTACCCTTCTTCTTAAGCGACCTCTCTGATTGCTCGACGTGATTCGATTTGTATCACACCGATAAGCAATTTTTAACCGACTTCAAAAAAGGAGGAGGTTCTCAATTCGTCGGAATATTTTTTTTAATTTATGTTACCCGATTACTCAAAAACGCCTGGACACGTTTAAAAAAATCTTCTTTTGTTTGAAAGGGTATACTTTCCATGTGGTCCCATCGTCATCAAGTAAGGATCTTATGATGGGACCTAGGAGAAATCGAGGCAACTACTCAAAATAATATAGGCATACATATAGCGATTTTCGTATTTTCATCAATAATGCAATCATTTGCATTCAGGAAGTATCATTTGGTGAAGAGAAACTGATGAAGAAGACCACTGATAGCCATTGGAACTCCTTAAAATGCTAAGTATGTCGCGGGTCTACGATATCTCGAATATTTAAACGACTACCATGGAGCAAATGCACCGGAACTCAATAGTAACACATGATTTTCATGGTCAATGAAAAACTTTTGAACAAAAAAATCAGACCGACTTCCAAAACAAAACACTACAAAGCGAAAAATTACTTAGGAAAAAAATAATATTTCGCTTTGTAGTATTTTGTTTTGGAAGTCTGTTTGATTTTTTTGTTAAAAAGTTTTTGCTAAGCGAAATTGCAAGTACGATCACATGAATTCAATGCGATGCAATTCAATGTGATGCAATTCGATCGATTGGCAGTTGAAGTTTTCTTAGAAAATTCGTACGCGATATCGCCTATCAACGCAATTTACCGTCCACTTTTGACGAAATTTTTCTAGATTGTCCCTCAACTCCTTAGTTGTCGAACGCGATGGCGTTTCTTAGGGATCTAGCTCTGCGCGTGTTTGGCGCAGTTTTTCCGCCAGAGGTATCCTGGCCAGTTTAATTAAAGTCGGGCAACCATCGAACTATTCCAGCAAATTACTTCGGTATGTAATTCATTATCCTCCTACCTAATCCCAATTTATTTTGTTTACCTACTGCATGACATCTCTCCTATTTCAGTATTTTATGATTTCGTATTTATAGATCTCTCTTTTTACTATCAGCTGCAATATTTCGTTACCCTCGAAACAAACTGATTGTATCAGGCATTATCATTATTCTCGTTTTTATAAGTCTGAAGTGCCTCAAATATCTGTTTACCTGCCCGATTGATGACCTGAACAACGCCTTCAACATAAAAAAGTGGCCACCTGGGCCGAAACAGTATGATTAAAAAAGTACAAAAAAGTATATGATTCTCTTGCCGTTATTTCAATTCATTTGGAGTCGGTGAAATATTTCTTCTTTTTCCATACTTCTCTGTTAGTCCTCATCACTCCATGATGCGTATTAATTTTATTGTAAAATGTTCCCCGAAGTGTTTAATGGCAAACATCTGACTAATCAGTCCTTATCACTTGTAAATTGAGTAATTATTTGTTGTAGGCAACCGTGACCAATAGCCGTTTATGTTCGGGTGTTTAAATTTGCTATCAGGCGCCTTATTAAAGTCGACAAACCTTTGTCTACCGCACCATTATGCACTGAACCTTGGCCCGGACCTGGCACCGATCATGACAATATACCTGGTAATGTACACACGTTTCAATTCATTACATTTACACTTCTAAGATCAGCCATGCAAGAATTATTTACATACTTGAATAAAATAAAACCTTTTCACAAAAAAAATACTACCGACTTCCAGATAAAAAACTACAAAGTGAAAAATAACTTTATATTTGGAAGTCGGTGTCTTTCGTAGGTACCAAATTTTTGCGCTATGGACACCGACTTTAAAAATTAAGTTATTTTTCACTTTGCAGTTTTTTTTATTTGCAAGTCGGTAGTATTTTTTTGTGAAAAAGTTTATTTTATTTTTCACTTATTAGTTGTACCTACCAAATAGGCAAAGTGTTTAGTAAGGTAACTATAACGCGAGAACAGATTACCCGAATATCATAAAACTTGAACATAAACGGTGAAATGAGAGATCTGCTTACCCCTTAAGAGCGTACTGGCGTGATGTTATATTATGAAACGGTATAAACAATAAACAGACATGCGATTGCAGCAATCCCGAGAGATTTGCCGTTATTTATTGAAGAGGGTTGTATCTTCGAATTTCTTCATAAGATCTTCACCAATTAAAATGAGACCAATTTCGGAACATACTTTTTCAAAGAAAAAAAGAAGATTCAAAATTAGTCCACAATTGACGGAGTTATCGGTGAATATAAACAAAAAGAAAGTCGAACATAGAACCTTCTCTTTTTTGGAAAGTCGGTGCGGTAGGTACAGTGTAACTTCACACATATACACTGAAATCAAAAACTTTCATGAACTTCCTAAAGGCCTAGTTGACACTTCACGTAGCCCAAGGGCAGGCTTTTACCTTGGTCAGAGGATAAGTATTGCCATACAACGAGGCAATGCTGCCAGTCTTTCGAGCACAATACCAATAAATACCAGGGACACCATACGGAGGAGTGTTTTACGTCATATTTTAGATTAGTTCATTTTTAGGGTTAGATGTTTTAATTTAAGCGTATATGCAAGGATAAGGTGTGTCTAAAGTTTTTGATCCAAATTTTGCCAGCGAATTTAAGATTACTAAACTGTTTCATTCATCAAAACTTTTAGTTTTTCCTTCCAGGTTCTTCCAATTTCCCGGATAACTATTCTATTTTGGAGGGTAGTTTAAAAAAAAACGTTTTATGTAAATTTTGATTACTTTATTATATTATTATTCATATAAACAAATTTTGTCCCTTTTCACCCCCTTTCAAATCATTCAAATGAAATTTTTTATTTGCTTAATACAGGTAGGTTCAAACAGATATAAAGTACACTGTATCAGTACCTAATAAGGTGTGTTACCACTTGAAGCTTAAATAAATTATTGTAGCAAAATGTATATTGATTTAAAAATATTTACAAGCAGGTGCAATGTCATATTAATGTAACAAATATAAGTAGCAAACCATTATAATGAATGATAATTTAAATAATTAAGAAAAAAAAAATGTCGAATTAATCAAATATATCACAAACAATTAGCATATCAGTTCAATACAATATATTTCACGTGCAAATATAATGTCAAATTAATCAATTTTGATAAAAAAAAACAATTACTAGAATATCGATTCATTCCAATTTATCTCACAAGTCAAATCAATCAATATGTCTCGAACAATTAGAATGTCATAATAATCAATTAGTATGTCAAATTAATCCAGTTAATGTCCCAAGCACTATAATGTCAAATTAAATCAAAAAACTTTGTCACAAACAAACAACAATGTCAAATTAATCCAATATTTATGTCACATACAATTATAATGTTAAACTAATAAAAAAATAATCATAACCAATGAAAATGTTTAATTAAATCAAAATATATTTATAATGACAGAATAATTCATCTAGTTTAATTTCTTGATACAAAATATGACATCGAGTAATAACATTTTTTCCAACAAGAAGGCTTTTAAATTGGTTTTAAATATTATATGGAAGCTATAAACGAATAGTTTTAACTCCGTCGGTATCTATTAAAATCGAAATTGGTAGGTCATCAAAACCACAAGATGTTTTGTTGGCCATCTTACTTAATATTTTTGTGACCTCAGATGGAGTAGTCGGATCGAAAGTTAAAATGCTTTCAACTCTTTTTGTAGTTTCCGACAGAAAAGATATTGCCCTTTCTTTTTCATTACTAGCCGGCGCGTTGAACACAAAACTGTCGATAAATTGATTTACGACCTCCTGGGGATCAGTTAACACTTTATTATTAACTTTCAAGATTAAATTTGTACATTTTTTTTTTTGTTTTTGACTTATTCGTAATTTGGTTTACTAGTTTCCACGTCTTTTTGGTTATATGTTTAGCATTATTTTTGTGATTTAATGTGGCCTGTTTTTGGCTTGCTGAATTATCCTCCTATAAATTCTAACATAGTTGTTTTTATAATTTTTTAAACCGGCATTATTGAGCATATCTGAACACAGTAATCTCTTCATCTTACTTAAAACTTTAACCCTTTTAGTTATCCACTTTACTGTTGTATTTTTGATAAAGCTTTATTCTAATTGACTTCTTTTGGTAACAGTCTTGAAATACTTTTCCAAGACATTTTGTAAAAGTGTTTATGGCCATATTAGTTCTATTTTCATTGTTGATACTTTTCTTGAAGGCAATACAATTTTTTTCATTAAACATTTTCTTTTTAATAACTACAGTTTGTTCTGAGTTTTTAGATTTAATATTAATTTTGTCAAGAATTACATTGCAGAATAGTCCACCATGGCCATCTGCTAATCCATTGTGATCAACAAAACACTGATCTATGTCATCATCAGCAAGATTTGTAATTAAGTTGTCTAAACACGAATATGCATTGTTACGAATAAAAGTAGGAGTATTTATGAGGTACCGAAAATTATAACATGTCAATATACTTAAAAATTCAGCGGATTTTTTACTCTCAACAAGAACGTCAATATTAAAATCACCACATATAAAGCACAATTGATAAAATGTTCCAATAACTTTTCTAAACTAGATATAAAACTTTCAAAATTTTTATCATAAGGACTTCTGTAGCAACAACAGAGAATCTTTTTAAATAATTACATTGACAATCTATTTAAATAATTATAAAATAAAATTACAAAATTATTCAAACTCAAAAAATAAAACAAACAAAAGACATTAAAATAAATTCAGGATACTACAAATGTCAAAAAAAGAATTAAAAATATTAAAAAATTGTCAGTTGAATTATATTACATGTCATAAACATAACAATCATATAAATTAAAAAGCTGTCAAATTAAATCATTATTATTGTATGTCACAATATTTAATATCATATTATTCAATGTCAATAAATTACTCTTACTATAGGTCTCTATATATATTTTTATCCTGTAAGTACTCCTCGATATTATAATAACATTTATTCACTAGGAATTTGTGCAGATTCGACTTAAATTGATGTACAGGTAACTTTTTGACATCCTCAGGAAACTTGTTGTAAACTACTTTTATTGATTAGTGCTGTTTTCCCATATGATATTTCAATTTCCAATCTTATTTCTAATTTTTGTTACGTCATTGTCTATAGTAGCTTTTAAAAGCAGTCTTATTTAATTAGGGTTTGATTTCACAAAAAACATTTAGTTCATATATGTATAACGAAGGCAGTGTCAGAATATTTAAGCTTTTAAATAGGGTTGACGGCTGGTAGAGCTGTCTACATTACACATTTCTCTAATGCATTTCTTTTTAGCTTTAAATACAGATTCCTTATCGACTGAGTTGCTCCAAGATATAATACCATATCTTAGAACAGGTGCAACAAGTCCATGATAAGCAGCTAATAAGGCTTCTTTATTAACAATTTTTGAGAGTTTATACACAGCAAATGAGGATTCATTAATTCTTTTGCAGACATTTTCTAAATGTGTTTTCCATGTCCGACTATCATCAATATTAATTTCCAGTAACTTTGTATCTGTCACAGGATATACTATTTCGCCTTGGTAACTAACGTTTATATTTTTCAATTGGGTTCTCTAGTGAAAGTGTATTATTTTCGTTTTGTCCATTCCTATTTATTTTAAGATTATTTTATTTATTTATTAAAACTATATGCATAAATACAAAGGCGGACTTAATGCCTTAGGCATTTTCTACCAGTCGACCTTAGTGTGGTGCAGAGATAAAACAAGGCAGATGCAACTAAATGATAGGATGAATAGAGAAACAATACGAAAAAAGGAATAATAAATATATACTTAGATACATACATACCCATAAACAATGTTATATAGAATCAGAAACGAACAAATCAATTTTGTGATGATTCTGCAAACTTCTTGCGAATGTGCTCACGTGCCTTTAATTTGAAAGAAAGCCGACTGGTTGCCAACCTGATGTTCTGAGGAAGCGCATTCCAAAGGGAGATTGCCTGGACAAACATGGACGAGTGAATAAACCCAGAGCGGTGAGAGGGACATTGTAGAAGATGATTATTGGTGAAGCGAAGATTCTTACTGTGGGCAGAGCAAAGGAATTGAACGTGAGAATACAGATAAGAAGGAGAAGTGGATTTATCAATAAAGAAAACAGGGTAGTCAAGGCCCTCAGCGCTCTACGCTGACGAATGGGTAACCATTTTAAAAGGGATCGATGTGGGGATACATGATCGTACTTCCGGAGGTTGAAGACAAATCGAATGCAGTTATTCGGAAGGCGGTAAAGTTTATTGAGTAGATCTGCATTCAGGTCATAGTAGCACACATCTCCATAGTCAATTATGGGAAATATTAGGGACTTTACAAGCATGGCCTTTATGTGAGCTGGGAGTAGATTTTTAATCGATACAGCGAACGCAACGCTCCGGTGACCTTTCGGCTGACACTCGTTACCTGTTTGCGCCAGTCAAGGCAAGTGTCGACGAACAGACCAAGATCCTTAACCTCGGAGCTAAACGGAATTGATACGTTGTCGTAGATTATGAGTGGAACAGTTAAGCCATCAATCTTTCCCGATCTATGGGGACTCCCAAGTATGATAACCTGACACTTCGCAGGATTAACCGCCACACCGAATCGGTCGGACCAGCCTTTAATCGTAATTAAATCCCGGTTTAACCTTTCGATAGCATCTGATAAGTTGTGAACACCTGACTGACAGTAGAGATGTAAATCGTCAGCGTAAAGATGATACGCACACTGAAGCTCGGTGGTTATTAGATTAATGAAAATGGAAAATAAAAGAGGAGATAAAATACCGCCTTGAGGTACACCAGCTGCAAGGTCACACCACTCTGAAGAAGAGTCTCCAGCATGAACGGACTGCTGGCGCCCCCGAAGATAAGAAGAAAACCATTCCAGTACCTCGTGAGAGACCATAAGATAAGAAAGGATAGACAAAAGTACATCGTGATTGACGGTATTAAAGGCGTTTGAGAAGTCGATTAACACTAAAGTTGTAACTTTAGTGTCCTCCATTCCCCGCCTTATATCATCAGTCACTTTAAGGAGAGCTGACACGGTACTGTGCCCGGGCCTGAAACCGGATTGAAATGGGCTGATGAGGGAGTTGTGGTATATGAAGTGAGACAGTTGTTTATGAACACAGGCCTCGAGCACTTTGGACAGAAAGTGAAGGATGGAAATTGGGCGAAAGTGACCGGAAAGAGTGGGATCGGGAATTTTAGGCAAGGCTCGGATATAAGCTTTACGCCACAAGAAAGGGAAACCACCGGAGTAAAGGGAAAAGTTAATGATGTGAGAAATAGCAGGAAGGAGTTGATCCAAAGCCGACACGATCATATAACGGCTGATGTTATCGCAGCCCACAGCTTTGGATTTAATCGATAGGATTATCTTTTTGATCTCTCCTGGGTCGACTGGCGTGAAGACAAAGGGAGAAATATAAATTATTATTTTCGGGTAACCATTGAATTATCGTATTTTATGTTTGGTTGAATACGAGCTCATTATAATTTTCTTTGTCACTTTTTAGGGTTCCATACCCAAAGTTTAAAAACGGGACCTATTATTATTATTTCGTTTATTTAATTTTTTCTCTTTTTGTGTACTTTTTCAAATATTTAAAGACAAACATTAAAAAATATAAAAATAGAGGCCCACCGGTATCGGGAACAGGGTCCAAGCTACCGGCGATCAGCGCTCCAGAGAGAAGAACCTCCTAACAATATGAGCCGTGTCCTGCAGTACTGCTACCGCTACCGTTTCCTGGATCAGGGCCTTGACCCAGACCAACTAACGAGAGCCGCCTAAGGTGTTAGTCGGGGCTCGTCGCTATTAAACCTTACATCGGACCCATGTAGGGCCCGGAAAAAGCGTCCGTGAAGCTCCCTACTCTGCCATACCTCCCTGCGGTCTTTAGTATCAAGCACTACAGGCTTGCGCCAGTTCTCATTCGCCAAGGAGAGCGGGGTGAGTTCCATGTCCACTGCTACTACATCTCGATGCATACCCCCGTCGGTGTTTAGAAAATATTCCCTGAGATTGCATATCTCGCGGTTGTGGAGGTTTTTGGCATTTAAAAAGCCTCGGCCTCCACACTTCCGCGGGATATACAATCTCTTGAGCGATGATCGTGGGTGATGCATTCGATATGAGTCAGCAGTGTACGGACCCGCCTATCCAGGGCGTCAAGTTCCGTTTGAGTCCATTTGAGTATGCCAAAAGGGTACATCAATACCGGCATGACCCAACCATTGAAGGCGCGCACCTTGTTTCCGTCCGAAAGAAGGCTATTGAATACATTCTTCAGGCGGCCAAAGAAGCGTTCCTTCAACGATCGCTTCATGTCAGTAGTGCTGTTACCTAACGCTTCCGACATACCCAAATACTTATAGGTTTCATTTGGAGAGAGGGATCTCAGGTTTATGGAATCCGCGAGTTGAATTCCCACGGATTTGACAATCTCCCCTCGCTTTACATGCATGACCGCACATTTGTCCACACCAAACTCCATCCTGATGACGCTACTAAAAGTTTCAGTTACCTTCAGTAGCTTCATCAGCTGAAGATTGCTGGGGGAGAATTCAAAGAGCTTCAGGTCATCCATGTAAAGGAGGTGAGATATAACCTGACCACCTCTCTTCAACCGATAGCCTAGCCCTGAATTCTCCAGTATCATGCTTAATTCTTAAATCTTAATTCTTTGTTGTACACCAAAACAATACATTTACACAAAGTGAAATCAATATTCATGTACAAAGGCGAGCTTAACTCCAAAATGAAGTTTTCTTCCAGCATACCTTTGAGTAATAGAGATCATAATAATTGAGAACAGTAATCCAGTGTAAAACTTTACAGTAAGAAACTAATTAAATATGTAAAAATAATTCAAATTGTCAACAACTATAAGTCACTGTGTCGTAAACAAATTGCAATTAAAATTGGTTCGAGATCACATTTCTATAAATAATAGGCTCCGAAACAAAAAGAATAGTGCACTGAAGTGTGTGAACATATAAACTTTACGGGAATTACTGGAATTGAACAAATCAACACGGCATTATTACTAGGAACTTTTGGGGGTTAGTTAACACCATAGCCAAATAGAACAACTGTCAGCCACATTTCAATTATTAACCAACTTTCATCCAGTCAATCACCGGAGTTACCAGCGGTGAAAAGAAGAATCGACTAATTAGACGAATCGATTATTACGTTCCGTTTCACGCAAAAAAAAGAAAAATGGACCAACAATTCCAAATGCTGTTTGATAAAATGAAAATTGAAATAAAAAATTAAATCATTGAATTAACAGAAACCATTACTAAAACCATCAAGAGTAGAATGGAAGAAAAGTTGAAACCAATTATATGTAGAAGAAAATAAATTGTTTAAAACGAACTTAGAAAACATGAAAAAAGAAGTGGAGCATTTAAAGTGGGAGAAAAGAAGTAAGAACATAGTGATTTTAGGTTTAAAAGAAGGAGAGAAGTCAACCTCAGAGTTATTTATGAAGGTTAAGGAAGTGGTCCAACACGACGCACGAATCTAGCGCTATTGAGGAATATGATGTCAACAATCTATAGCGTATCGGAAATGTAAATAGTGATGATAAATCGAGACCGATTCTTTTTTTCTTTGTTAGTTATATGAAGAAAACTGAAATATTAGCAAACAAAAAGAAACTGAAAGAAATATATGTTGCCGAAGACTATTCAAAAGAAGTTTTGGAAAGAAGAAAAGGCTTACTGCCTAAATTAAAAGAAAAAAGAAGTAAAGGAAATCTAGCTAATTTAAAGTACGATAAGTTGTTGGTTAGAGAAAGTAATCCGAACAATGAATCAAGGAAATGAGAATTATCAACTTCAGTCTTCACCACAAAACAATTTGCAACCTAGAAAACAACAGAATCTAACAGCTTTAAAAACAAACCGAATATATGCATTTGATATGATGAGAGTTAGATCCAACTCTCTCTCAACTCTCCCAGGAAATAAACAATAACAATTATATATCGGTAATCGGAAAATAAAACAACAAAAAAAAATACAACAACACAATAAAACGAAATAACAGAAAATGATATAACATAAAAACGATCTCCCCGAATCCTACTGGTCATCGTGGGGGAAAAAGACCACGACCCTCGAAGGATAAAAATAAATAGAAATTCAGCACCGCAACTAAATATTCATATATCTACATTTAACACTCGATCTCTAAGAACACCTGAAAAACTATAAGGAAATGGACTCTCCCCAAATGGATCATATAAAAATGAAGTAGATTTCATTTTGTCCAACAACTGCAGAGTATTCAAAAACATAGAAATAATAAACCAATTAAATTTTAATTCTGATCATAGAATGTTTCGAGCGGCAATGTTAGGAACACAAATAAAAAAGAATAGGTTAGGGTAGGTTAGGTATTCTATGGTAGAATAGGGTAGGTTTCAGAACAAAGTCAACAGTCTTATCTGCCTGGGGAATAATGACAAGTTATTAAGTTGTCTAAAAACACCAGTAGATAGCACTGAACAATGCATACCAACACAAGACAAATATGATAGCTTGCTAAACATGCTGAAATCAGAAACAACCGAAATAAATTACGAAGCCAAGAAGAAACTCTCAAGTGAATCCAAACAACTGTTAGAACAACGAAAAGAATTAATAAAGAAAGGAAAGGAGTATTAGAAGAACAGACGGAAGATAGTAAGCTTAAGCAAATAAATTAACGAAAGCATTTAGTGAAGCGTCAATGCCCTTTTTAATACATTCGCCATTCACGTATAATCTATAAATTTAAATATTTCGCCTACTTGCTATTGTTAACCATTCATCATGTATTGACAGGAATTATTAGAAGCACTATATTTGTAATGTATTGAGCTCATAAGCTGGATGGCTGTTAGAGATCATCGATGGATTTCTCGCTAGATGGCGTAAGCTGTCTTCCAATGCACCAAATTTGCAATGAAATAACGAGCTCTCATTGGCTAACGCTGAACGCGCGAATGATTCATTGTCATTCTTGGCAAGTGGTGAGAGCTGTGGACATCGTTCTTCCTCAATGTGTGCTATATGAAAAACTATTTTTTTTATTAAAAAACCGAGACTCCAAGTGTCAAAATAGACATTAAACCTTGAATTAGAATCTTCAGACATTCAATCGTGATGACATGGTGTTAGTGTCCTAAATTCGCCGTGATTACTTGCGATAAATTCCGCCGGCCGGCGTTCTTCTGGATGTTCAGGCAGACCACTCCTGCTGCTGTTCCCGTCTTCGGATTTCCAGAAGTGATATTCGAAGCGGTCTGAAGGTATACATAATCATTGCAAATTGACTTTGATATTCTTTTGATTCTTGTCGTAACAACCGCGGTCAGACACATTTTATAAGTCGGTATGGACTATCTATTACACATAATTAACATTTAAAATTATTCTGCATAATGGTGGCTATTTACACGTCAGCGTTTTTACATGCGTCATCAGCATTAGAAGAGATCATAAAACTAGAAGGAAAAATACACTTAAACAACATATTGAATGAAGTGGAGAAACAAAGAAAGCTTTCAAAGAATTAAATTATAAAAAAGACTGGATGCTATATTTAAATAACAAGGATAAGGATTACACAAGCAAGAGGCAAGAAATATTAAGTATTGGCACATTATTTTATAGAGAACTGTACACAAGGGAGCAGCCGGAAGCCAGAGTGAAACTTGACACTTGGCTTGACCCAGAGCCAGTGCCTTTAATTTTGATGGAAGAAACAATAGAAGCTATAAACTCACAAAAAATGGATAAAGCTCCAGGGTCGGATCAGCAGCATTTGATTCCCTGGAACATGGATACATATGGGAAGCCCTGAAATGCCAAGGTGTTCAAATGAAATACATCAGAATCCTGAACATTATTTACTCAGGTAAAGCTCGAGGCAACAGGAGAACCATCAACCAAATCTTGAATGGGCAGATATTCATCAATGGCCAAAAATTAAACCACAGTATTAAGTCATTGGCACTTTGCCGATGATTTAATACTGTTTTCTGAAGATTCACGGAGCTTAGAACTAATGCTGCAACAACTAGCTGATGAAAGTGCTACAGCAGGGCTGTCCATGAATCTAAACAAAACAAAAATAATGACTAACGCTCAACAATCAGATTCAGATGCTATAATGGTTAACGAGGGAGAAATAGAGTATGTTAATGAATACATTTATTTAGGACTAGCGGCCCGCACCGGCTTCGCACGGGTATTTGACAAAAATTACAAAATTATAATACACACATAAACCCTTCTATTTGTGTCAGGTTACTAAAAAAAGAAAATTATAAAGAAAGTTTGAATATCTTCAGCAAGCCGTTGCGAACGCTCGATACTCAACTCTCTGGCCCGCAATTGCGACGCGTATTCTCTGCGACTTGCAAGACGATTTTCAGTTTCCGATGAAGATTCTTCATTTCGTCGTATTTTTGATGCCCTCGCCTGGGAACTATTTCTAGAAAGTTGAGATCTTGATCTTTTGGGCATTTTAAAATGATAAAAAAATATTAAACTGCATTTATACTAAATTATTTTCTAAAGCTACTCAGTCACTAAGCTGTTTGGATAGTTAAATTAAAATATATATTTATTACCGCTACCTTCTTACTGAAAAATATTGGTTTAGTTCTGAAAATAACTTTTTTGTTGAGTTTAATTACCTACTAAGCGAATTCAAAATATTTTCAAGCTAGAATTAGTTATTCGATTTCGCACACGACCGTTGCGTAGGGAGCCGAACGCGGCCGCGCGAGTGCAGTATATAATAGTAATCTTTGCGCGAGTGACAGTGAGCCGCGCGGCACTTCATTTCTTGACATTGACTCCCCTCCCGTACGGCCCGTGCCTCTGTGACGCCTACATGCTTCAACGCAACTTTTTCCTAATACTTATATTTTTAAACTCGTGATATCTTTCGAATGGAATGTCTGAATTGAATATTTCAAAAAGTTATATAAAGCTATTGAAGCAGACTTGAATATGAAGTAATTTATTTTGATAAGGATTAATACCAAGATACAAATAAATAGCCTTTTCTAGCGCCGGAATTTTAATTAAAATTTTAAAATAAAGAACACCTATTGTGGCATAACTATAATACTTAGATACATGCTGTCACGACACTTTTTGTAAATAATGATGTGTTCTACAAAGTCGTAGTACATTATTTTATTCTATCATCAATAGGTTTCGCAGCGCACGCGATGTAAATAATATTTTAGGTAATTTTTTGACACCTTGGGTTACATTATTGGAGTTTTAGTAAGGATCCCTATTTTTTTTGAAAATATAATATAGCCTATGTCACCCAGGGATAGTGTAGCTTCCCAAGAGTGAAAAAAATTTTCAAATCGGTTCAGTAGTTTCGGAGCCTATTCAATGCAAACAAACAAACACACAAACAATCAAATCTTTCCTCTTTATAATATTAGTTTAGACAATTAATGTCACCCCTTGATAACATGCATAAGGAAATAAACAGAAGAATAACAAACACATGAAAATGATTTTGGAGCCTTAGTGAAATAATGAAAAATGATGAAATGTCTATAAAAATGAAAAGAACTGTATATAACACTTGCATACTCCCATGCTTAACTTATGGATGTCAAATGTGGGCTTTAACAGATCAGCTATCGAATAAAGTAAAAGTTTGCCAGAACAGCATCGAACTAAGTGTAATAGGGGTAAGAAGAAGTGACAGAGTGAATTTGAAAACAATAAAAACCAAACCAAAAATGCGCATATCGTTAGTAGAAAGTTAAAATGGCGCTGGGCAGGACATACGTTACGGGATACGAAAGGAAAGTGGACCAAAATAATAACTGAGTGGTACCCTAGCGGCGACAAAAGAAATAAAGGGAGACGGTGTAAGCGTTGGGAAGACGACTTCAGGCAAATGCTGGGCCCTAAGTGGATCCGAATATCTAGAGATCGAGCTGCATGGAAGTCCTTAGAGGCCAGATGTATCCTCCGACTGTTGACTGTGAATCTGGTTTTGATCAGCCAGCTCGCGCATATATATCCTCCGACTGCACAGCATGATTTTCTTCTTATTTACGTCTTTTTAGTTTGCTTTTAAGCAGTCGGGTTTTCTGTTATTGTTTTTTTATTTTTATTTATAAGTTTTTAATTAAGTTTTCTTTAGAATTAGGTACATTTAAACATATAAGTGTCATATATTTTTGTAATCACCTCTTAAAATCCTTTATTTTGATACCCCACACGATGGGTTTGGAAGAAGAATAAAAATTCCTACACAAACGACTGCAGCGACTTTGCATCCTCTTATAAATAACGTAGTTTTCCTCTGTCGGCTGCTTTCTGTACAGACGCTTGGCTTTATCTCGCTTAGCTATCTGATTTTTTACTGCTGCAGATAGCCATGGTGCAGGAAGATGCTTGATCCTTACCCTCGTTAGAGGGGTGTGTGCCTCATATAAATCCAGCATAGTCCTGCTGAAGACTGACACCATAGTGTCCATATCCTCGCAGGCGAACACAGGAGACCATCACCAGCCGCATCAGCTCTCAAACGCTCCAAATCAACGTTTTTAAAACTACGAAGAGAAAGAAATTTGGCCTTGCGTTTAGGAGGTCGAATCTTATAGGAGAGATAAATGAGGTCGTGATAGGAAAGAGGAGAGGAAAGCTGTCCATGTGCGGCTACTTTGTGAGGGTCAGAAACCAGAATAAGATCTAACAGAGAAGGAGTACAGTGAGAAGCCCTGTGCGTAGCATTTAGTGGAAGTAAGTGTATATTGACAGAAGATGCTAGTGATTGGAGTTTACGGCTGCGCGAATCTCCCTTCAGCAGACAAGGGTTGAAGTCTCCGATAATAAGCGTATGTTTATATAGTGCGGAAAGATTTTCCAAATTAGCTTCGAAGGAAGAAAATTAATCAACTTGGCAATACGGGCTATAATAGACTCCCAAAAGATCTTTAGTATGTTGGAAGTCAATTTCAATAAAAAGATGTTCAGCAAACTTTGAGTATTAACTCGGATACTGGTCAACTATATTGTAGCTGATATCTCCACTGAGATAAATGGCAACTCCTCCACATCCCTTGCCCGTTCTATCATTGCGCAGAGAATACTGCGTGGAAGTGAGTGCAGGCTTGAGAAAAGTTTCAGATACAAGGACTGCGTGAATAAGGTAACTATATATATATTCTTAGTGACAGTCAGGCTGTAATCAAAGCCATGGCATCCTACAAAGTGGACTCCAGACTTATTCTGGGTGCTATCCGGACCCTATACAGGCGGTGGGAAGCATAATAGGGTAAGACTGATGTGGGTCCCTGGGCGCAAAGTAATTCATGGTAACGAAGTACTAGGCTCTACGTTCAAAGCCCGGTAATGCATTTGGAATACGAGCAGAGGGCAAATCCGCTACCTGCTTGGGGCCTTTACTGGGCACTTTGGAACCAACGACATGCTCATGAAGATGGGTCTGGCCGCGACACTCATGTGCAGGTTGTGTGGGGAACATACGGAACGCATGGAGCACCTTCTGTGCACATGCGATGCACTGGCTAGTAAGCGAATGAGTCTCCTGGGGGTTGGATGTTGGATATCCAAAAACAGAAGACTATAGACTCAAATCTCCTAGTCTCGTAGTAAAACTCATCAAAAAATGAGTTTTCAACGAGTGTGGGGAGGAGTAAGTTATCTGGGGACCGCAATAGATCCCAATGGGTCGAAGTGTCACAGTTATTTCTCGGCCCCTCCACAAGATAAGATAAGACATCGATGCACTCGCTGGTTATATTAACTGGGAAACAGAAAATAAAATTAAAATATAAATATGGATAAAAAACCAGTATGCGAAACATCACAAAAACAAATTGGTGTGTTTCCGAACGTAAGAAAGAAACAATTAATTAAATATCAAGAGTGACTTTAATGACAATGCCATTATCACGGCACACAATCAAAACAAAACAAAGGACATGGCCAAAATGTGCCCCACTGTGAGCAAACATACGTTTATTGCAGTTAATTTGAATTTAAAAAAATATGAATTTTAAATGGCTTTTTAAGCACTATAGCAGCAGTGGAGAAATAATATTTATTAAAAGTTGTTCTGTTTGATTTTGCTCATAATACCTTTTAATGTTGCCATATAATATTAACAAAGTTCACACCCAGGGACAAATAATAGCTAAACGACACATAAAAAAACAACACTGTTAGGAGTTTTGTTTTTTAATATGCACACAAAAAATATATTCGTAAATTATTCGTAAACTAATTATTTTTGTATGTTTTCTTAAGTATAAATAGAACCACCTTTGATTGATTGAAATAATTATAAATATTAGTGCAGTTACGGATAGGATTATTTTACATTACTACTGGCAACACCGCCGATAAATGTTAATCAAACTATTAGACTCTTCCACGATTGCCGAATGCCATCGCATTGCCGTTTTATTAAGAGGTCGCATTAAATCTAGCCATACATCGCACAAGCAAGCATTCCACTTATATTTTATACGATGAGCATCCACCAAGTCAAGATCAACCTAGAAATGCCATCTTAGGTTATTGGTGTAGTTGTGTAGCAGGCAACCGGACTGTTGGATGTTGTGCTCATACCATGACAATTCTTTGGTACTTGGGATGGGCAAGATATCAAGTAATCATTATTCCACCAGCTGCATTTTTAGATAATATTTTAATTAGATTAAATGATTAAAATACTATTCTTAGTTTTTTTTTTTATTTGCCTAGTACAGAATATGGTACTATACCTATATATTACTTTTTATTCTATAAAAAATAGTTACAAACTATAGGTAGACTTTCTCAGATTATAAAAACTAGCTCTCTTTTAGTTTTTTTCAACCAAATTATAATATATCAAACGCCTGGCACAGATATGTACATTAGTTGATATAAAATACCTTACCCGTAGTGCAGAAATCAACTATTTTAATCCTTAATAACTTTTGTTCACGACTGCTAAGCAATATGCGCCTTTTTAATTTTGTTTTTAGAAGATCAGTACTATTAACAGACATAGATTTTATATCTGTCCATTCTGGGGCACAAGCCCATACAATTTTTGGCCATGTCCTTTAAACGAAAACTAAAAAAGAAATCGAGTGGCCGACATAAATGAGAAAAAAAATTACAACCGACTTCCAAACAAAAACACTACAAAGTAAAAAATAACTTCAATTTCGGAAGTCGGTGTTTCTGTTTTCGTTTCTTCGTTTTTTGACACCGACTTCCGAAATTGAAGTTATTTTTTACTTTGTAGTGTTTTTGTTTGGAAGTCGGTTGTAATTTTTGTAGAAAAGTTTTTTATTTTCCACTTTTTAGTTGTGGTACATAATAGACCAGTTCTATAGGCTAGGTACCTACGCGTATAGTGCCCAAAGTGAAGCTAGAATAGATTAACCCAAGACATGAAACTTATACAAAATCGGTGCAATGAAAGTATACCAGGGTGAACTGTTCACACCTGCGTACCCCTTTAGAGCGTACCAGTGTGATGTTATGTTATGAAATGGTGTAAACAATAAACAGACATGCGATTAGATCTATCCCGAGTGATTTGCCGTCATTTACTGAAGAGTTCTGATGTATTTCTCCGAAGTTCTTCATCAGATCTTGATGAAAATTAAATGGGACCACACGACAAGCACTAGCTTTCAATTAAAAAAAGAATCATCAAAATCGGTTCACCCAATGAAAAGTTCTGAGGTAACAAACATAAAAAAAAAAAAAAATACAGTCGAATTGAGAACCTCCTCCTTTTTGCGAAGTCGGTTAAATAAAAGGAGGAATTGTGAAAATTTACCATCACTTCGCTGGCTTGCGAGTTCTCTTCACAGGCACTGCAGGCTTCGTAGTGTGCTGCGACGGTACAACGGCTGAGAACTCTCTTACCGGGAACTGCGCGACAACCTTTCGATACTCCATTGCAGACTAAATCTTCCGACGCAACTTTTCAGCCACTTGGATGACTATTTTGCCTTCAGAGGTCCAACACTTGTGTATACCGTAGTACTTGCGAGCGTTCATGATTATATCGTGTCATTTTTTTTTTTTTTTTTTATTGTAATCTACCGCGGACATAGACGTCCGCGCCCTTTTTTACTATGTTAATTTGTTTGATTTGATTTTATAAAATTACAATTATTTGACTCCTACGTCGGACATTATTCCTAGGCTTACTTAACTAACTTAAGTCTACGTGAGTTCATCTTTCACTAAATTCTATATTTTTATCGTTTATTATATATTTCACACTGGCATTACAATTTTATATTTCTATTTACTACTTATCTTTATGTTATTAACTATTTGGTTTATTAATTTCTATTGATACACTGCCTATGTTATTCACTATTTTGTCTACTTATTTCTATTTGTACACTTTGCGGGGGAGATGCATGGCAGTGCGAGCAGACCAGTACCGGCCGACGGTTCCCGTTCTAGAACCCCGTCGTAAGGACGTTAAGATGAGTATGACTGACTCGTTCCACCATGCGGCTTTACATGTATATTTTTATTTTATCATTACAGGATTTAGACAGGGTGATGGTTTGGGTTTGGGGAGGTGTTTGGGTTGGAGTTTTTGGATGGGACTTGTTAGGTGGTGTTTTGGTGATGTCTGCTGACCAGGGACTTCGCCAGCGTGAGCAAGGCCTCTATGACGACTACGTCTCGATGCTGCATGGCCGTCTTAAGATTGTAGTTGACGACCGTTTTAGTTGGCGCATCCATCGCCCTCTTAGCAAAGCGGCCTGTGGCGTCATCGGCGTCGTCGGTGTAATAGACGCAACTAACTGTATGTCTGGACAACGCCACTACCGCGTGGGAGATGCTGTCGTGGACCTGAAGCTTCCTGGACTTGGTGTTGATGATTATGACGTCATCGTAGGTCAACCCCTGAGCCTCGTGTATGGTTAGCAGGCGCGACCCTTCGCCGGACCCAAATCCCTGGCTCGCAAGAGAAGCTTTCTCCCCCTGCGTATGAACCAGGAACAGGGTGTTTTGGGCAGTGCTCGGTATTTGCGCCCCTGTATAACCTTTCACCTTCAGAGAGTGGACCCGCGACAGCGACGACTTGGAGGAGTATATACCGGGGTATATCTCACTCAGTGCAAACGCCACGTCCATTGGATTGCGGTGTGTGCAGAGAAACTCCTGGGTGATGCCAGCCACCAGGTCTGGACGGGTATACCTAAGCTCGAAAAGGTTCTCTCTGTCCAAAAATGGAAGCTGGTTAACGTCTCCGACGAGGACAAGCTCGCTTGCTCCAGACAACTTTACTGCCATGACTATGGCCCCAAAGTGGTTCATAAGAGCCTCGTCTACCGTAAGACGGTAGCATTTGTCTTGACTCTTGAAACCGTTTGCTAGGATTGAGGCCATAGTGCGCACCTTGGTCTTTGCTCGGTCTCCTAAGCGGCGCGCAAGCTTTTCCCTAAGATCTTTGGCAGCTTCTGTTGTCGTGGTTGCTATCACGTCCCTGTCCTCGTCGAAGTGCTTTACCAGCCAGGTTGTCTTACCGCAACCCGGAACTCCGTTAATCCACCTGATATTGGGTACCGCCCAGCTTTCCTGTGATGCCGGGATACCTGAGATTTCCGAAATGGACTGTGCCATTTCCAGGATCTTATCATCCGGCATGATTTTGGTACATTTGGCGGTAACCACTATCGGGTCGTCATTTGGCACGCTGAACTTGAGTTTGCCTGAGCGCTCCGTCTCCTCCTTGTCCAGGGCCACAAAACCACTCCTCGCGCTGTAGGCTGCCATATACGACCCCGTCATTTCCCCTTTGATGACTTGGGATGTGACGTTGTCGTACACCGCTGCCCCTGCTTCCTCGAGCAGTACCCTTAACAGACCCTCTGTGTCTCTCTGGTAGGTCTGCAGGATCTTCCTGCATGTCGTAAGATTGACCTCTCTGGTCGCTCTTACGATTGCTACGTACTCGAGGAACGCGCTCTTTACGTGGTCCGTGGCACCCGAATTTACTGCGAGGGTCGGCGGGCTGACTTGCCCTTTGTCGGCTCGTGTTGGCTTTGGCTTTTGCTGGGTTGGTTTCTTTGGTGTTTTTCTGAAGAACCTCTCCAGTGCTGTCTCCTGCTTGTGAGATGGTGATATGTGGCTGGTGCTTGGGAGCAGTGCACTGAGGAAAGAGCCGAAAGCTTTCAGGCGACTCCTCGACCGGGCCCAGTCCTCCGGGTTTATGGTGTTGCACTGCTCCTTTGCAGCTTTTTCGGCTGCTGCTTTCTGCTGGGCCCTTTCCGATCCACTTTGAGTGGTGGGGCTTGTTGTGGGGCTCGTCGCGCTGGCTGTTGGTTGTCTGGGGTCTTTGAGGAAACTCAGGGTTTCGCCTCTGTCCTCGTAGACAACGACCTCATGATGTTTTGAGGCCTTTAGACAGCCAAAGCGGTCTGCGACGTCTCCTCTGTCTCCTCCCACCACCATTGCGTCCACGCTTATGGTTCGGGCCGCGGCTGACATGTAGTCTCCTGCCTCCCCGATCTTCTGAAGCAATGAGCTTGCCTGACCAAATGGAGTAGCCTCCCCCCACTCTAGCAATGCGATTGTTTTCCCTTTAAATCGCATTACACGGCATCGGTGAGTGGCCACTTCCACTTGAGGTAGTGCAGCATACTTGCTGCTTTTTATGCTCGTTTTTTTGGTGCTTCCGTTAATCAGGGCGGCAATGCCCGGTGAAAGGTAGATCCGGGCCGCAGCTTGACTTGAGCCTATGCAGAAGCCTATGCCTAACTTCTCCTGATCCCTGTTCATGAACAGAGCGACGCCTCGCAGTCGGATGCCGGGGATTCCGTCTTCTCCGCATGCCAGGAATTGTGTGGTAGTCATGATAGAGGCTGGTTGTAGGCTGGCTGTTGCTGCATCCGCTGCTGCTTCCGTTGGTAATGGCCGTTGGTTTGAGTGTGTGTGTGTAACTTGTGTATCAGTCAATGGGGTGCTTGTTGTTGTTTGTGTATTTGTGGTTGTTGTTTGTGTGGTCGTTATTGTGGTAGTGTGTGTTCGAATGTGTGGTCGACTTCGCAAGGTTACGTCCGTTTTGTTGGCCCTTGCTGCGATTGTGGCGACTT
Source organism: Orthosia gracilis (assembly GCA_947562075.1). Taxonomy (NCBI): domain Eukaryota; kingdom Metazoa; phylum Arthropoda; class Insecta; order Lepidoptera; family Noctuidae; genus Orthosia; species Orthosia gracilis. The sequence goes on from OX387265.1 coordinate 64,053,656, forward strand.
TACTCGCGAATGCCAAGAATGGAATCCTAGTAGCTGGTCTCCCCATGATGGTGTGGAGTGTGGACTGGCTAAGCTGGGTTTCGAATTTTACTTCGAGCTCCATTCTGTCTTGGCTGAACCTTGGGCATTCGAAGAGTAGGTGCCAAACTGTCTCTTCGCAGCTCGTGTCACAGACGCACGAGGGACTATCTTTAAGGTGGAAGCGGTGGAGATACGCTGAGAATCCTCCGTGTCCTGTAAGGATTTGTACGTGGACCGGTGTGAGCACTGCGTCTCTGAGTGTCCTTTTTGCCGCTAGGACGTCTGGAAAGAAAACTTTCGTGACCGATCCTGTACTCGAGCACTCGTACCGCGCTTGCCACTTCCTTATAGTCCCCTCCCGTATCTTCCTCCTCACGAACGAAACGGGGACCTTGCTGTAGTCAGATGTGAGTTTTGTTAGGGCTGCCTCCTTGGCCAGCTCGTCCGCTCTCTCATTCCCAGCAGTTCCCACATGGGCCTTAAGCCAAAAAAGCCTCACTTCTCTGCCCGCCTCTCTGATTTCACGGACGCTTCTCTTGATTTGGAGTGCCAGGTGGTGAGTGACAGACGGTCTCCTCAGCAGGTCAAGTGACGATCTCGAATCACTAAAGATGCTTACGGAGGCCGCCTTGGATTCTCTTGCCATCCTGACAGCTCTGAAGAGAGCGTACATTTCCGATTGGAAGACAGTGTTGTGAGGCTCCAAGCCGAAGGTGCTGAACTTTGACTCCATCCCGTTTTCCCACCAAGTTAGGGCAGCTCCGACTTTCCCCTCTATCTTGCTGCCATCGGTGTATATTTGGGGGCCGATTATTTGGTGGGTTTCCAGGGTTTCGGGAGTCAAATTCTGTAGGCATTCATAATCGGTTGTTGTGAGTTGCGCTGGGTGGGGATTTCTGGAGTGGTGCACGTTGCGCTCCAGCACGCGGCCCAGCGGTATAAACTCCTGGGAATGTCCCTTTTTGATCTTGAAAAGGGTTGCCGCCTCGATTACTCGGAGGTCTAGGGGGAGTTGACCTGACAGGATAAGTGCCGATGTCAGAGACACCGTGCGGTATGCTTTGCAGATCTTCTGCGCGAAGCCCCTCTGCAGTGAGTCAAACTTTTTCCTTGTCATCAGTTTCTCAGCTGCGGGGGCCCACGCACTCGCTGCATACATCACGATGGGCTCTATCACCGACACGTATATCGTCCTGATTATATCTCTGTTGAGACCCCAAGTCACCCTCGCCGCACATGCCAACTGATTATAAATGGCTGCGGCCTTTCTACAGGTCGCAGACACGTGCGCATTGAAGGTGAGTTTGGAGTCTATCGTGAGACCTAACAGCTTCACTTCCTCAACCAGGTTAAGCCGCGTGCCCGACATGTGAAGTACCGGAACGTCGTACTTTCGCTTCCTCGTTAACACCATCGCATTGGTCTTGTGCGCGGCGAAACGTAGCTTATTTTGGACGCCCCATTCCGATACCTTGGCTAGCGTGCTGTTGGCTGATTGCTGCAGGGGACCGGCTGTGAAGTCAGAGAAAACCAGGACAACGTCGTCCGCGAAGGCTTGGCAGTATACCCCCATTCTAGCCATTTTGTGTAGGAGTGAGTCTAGGATAAGGTTCCAAAACGTCGGTCCGGCAATTGAGCCCTGGACGCATCCTTTCGTGGTTCCCTTCTCGCTAGTCGCTCTGGCGTAGTTGACCCTGATGTTCCGGTCTTCCAGGTATGAGGCGACGAGAGCGTAGATATTTGCTGGACAATTCTTGGCTACCATCTGCTTCTTAAGTGCGGGCCACCACGCGTTGTCGAATGCTCCCTCGATGTCCAGTGATATCAAAAGCATGATGCGTTCGTTCTATATTCAAAACTAAACCTACTGATAGTTGCGTGCCTTACTTTCAAAAATTTAGGTAGCTTATTAAAGCTGTGATATTTAATAAGCTACCTAAAAGTTGGAGAGAACTGCCCTTGTCGCTTTTTAGAAACATGCTGAGATTTTTTTTAGTGAATAAAGCGTATTATAATGTTTTAGATTTTTTGAACGATAAGGACTTTTCTATTCCGACTTCTATTAAATATAGTTAAAAATAACGATTTAATAATGTGTTTCTTTTTTTTTTTAGTGACATTATTTGACTGCATGATAAAGAATGTATACTGGACGTAATATAACTTAGTGTGGACTGTTATATCTTGACATTTGTTTCTTATTTAAATTCAAAATGACTATATTGTTATACCTACAATATTTGTACGCCACTATTGGCAAAATATGGACGCTCACAATATACTGTTAATACCTTGCATGTCTGATTCGACACTTTATGTTTACGCATATTTGACAACTAAATTATCTTTCTTTCTTTCTTTCAAGTTTATTTAATGAAATAAAAAGATTCTTCAAAAAAACTTTAACACCCCTAAATCGACTTTTGGGGAAAGTTTCAAAAATAATAATAAAAGCTTTTATTATTCATTAAGGATAGTATTTGTGCCAAGTTTCAAGTTTATTGACCCAATCGGATTCTTCCATAAAACTTCAACACCCCCTAAATCATCATTTGGGGGTAGTTTCGAATAATTATTAATGACAACCTTTATCATTTACTTAAATTACTATTTGTACCAAGTATCAAGAATTTTGGCCGAAGGAATTAGATTTTTCATACAAACTTTGCCCCCTTTTTTACCCCCTTAGGGTTAGAATTTCGGAAAACCATTTTTTTTCAGGATGCCTACGTTATAGAAAGAACACACCCTCCAAGTTTCAGGTCTCTACGATCAGCGGTTTAGACTGTGCGTTGATCCGCCAGTCAGTCATATAGGACAAAGCATTTTAACAAGCTTTTTTTTTTGTCTTGCAATGTATGTATTTATGTAGGTATGTATGTATGTATGTAAGTGATCAGGTCAAAGTGAATTTGGGTCAAAGTCTTTTCGGGTGAATTTTAAAACAGTATCCTTCAATGATTAAGATGAAATTTTGTATACACATTTAGTTTGAATGACAATGCATGGTTAGCTAAGTGACGTCATTCTAAATTCAATATGGCGGATGGCCTTAGATAGCAGACTGTTATGTTTAATGCAGTGCCATGATGTGGGAATGGAATGAAAGGTTTCTAAGCAGGATAAGAAAAAGCTGGTTTAAGAAAATATTTTTAATGAATAATATTGTGTAGATTAAAACCCTCAATTACGCCTGTGCAAGATTTTAATTTAGGTATCTACCTAAGTTTTTATTCACATTATTTGTGAGTATTATATGAGTATTTTAGGTATAATAAATTATATTTCTCAGTTTAGAATAATTGGACCACGAGGCCATAACCTACCTATCCGAGGATTTTGATTCCACTTGTGCTTTGTATTAGGTTTAAAAAAAAATATTCTAGTTGTAGGATGAAGATTTAGGCAAAAAAATGGTTTTCCGCTCACATTTTACGCCACCCTTAAAAAAAAATTATAACCATGCCCCCTTGATCCACCTGAAAATCTAAAAACGGGACACACGCACGAAGGGTTCCGTACTATTATCGCAAAAAACGGCAATAAAACTCACGTTTGTTCTATGGGAGCCCCACTTAAATATTTATTTTATTCTCTTTTTAGTATGTGTTGTTATAAAGGTAACAGAAATACATCAACTGTGAAAATTTCAACTGTCTAGCTATCACGGTTAATGTGATACAGCCTGGTGACAGACGGACATACAGACAGACAGACGGACCGCAGAGTCTTAGTAATAGGGTCGCGTTTTTACCCTTTGGGTAAGGAACCCTAAAAAGTCCTGAAAATAGAAAAATACAGACGTCCCTTCTCCTTCGTTGCGCTAGCACGACAATCATATATATTTGTTTGGCCAGAAACTTAGGTATGTCCACGGCGTCGTCGGTGGCAGCGCTTTCGTAGATCACTCTGGTTGCACGGTTTGGAGCGCAGCGGACATGACAGGACAGTAGTCACTTAGATGTAGGTAGACCGAAACAAATTCAGAATTGAAAAGAGCCTAGTATACATAGATCTAATAGATGATTGGTTACAATAACAAGAATTACTGAATGGTATTGTTTTGAAATTGTAAATTTGTAAGCAGCCGCAGAGGAAGATTAGCCTTCAAAGGGTTTGTTCCGGCAGTGTATGTGGTAACATGACAAACTTGACTAACAATATCCGGTTGCTTTTATTACCTTTTCTTTTCTGATAATTAATATTTTTCTTCAAATACCCTCATTGATTTATTTATCTTTAAGAGTCCCAAAACAATACGGCAACTATAAATAACACTAAACTTGACTTTAATTTTCAGTTATTTCTCCTCGCTATTATCGTTATATGTCAAGCGAATGAGGTGTCATGGAGCACGCAACAGGGCGCTTACTCTGGGCAAAGAAGAAATGATCTCAATAGTGGAGCCTACTTAGACGAAAAAGGTGGGCGAAGCGACAGAAATATACCTAGATCAGCCTATGACGGAAGCGTATATGCAGTAAGAAAAAGAGATGTCAACGATGGCAATAGGCGTGCAGGTAATCTTCGTGGACACGCCAGGCCTCCAACCTTTGCGGAGATGCTGAAAAAAAGACCTACATACCATAATGCCTGGAGAGTCGGTCCGAATCAAGAACCTAATGTTGGCAGAGCAAATGGCCTAGCCCAGGCAGTTTCCGATAAAAAACCAATCAGTAAAAAAGCAAGAGAACAAAAAGTCCCCATTGTTGTGACTCGAGTTGGCTTTGATAATGAACCCTTTGATCACCATCTTCTTCGACAAAGTAGAAGTCTACCAATAGGAGTAACTGTTGCTAATCCAACATATGTTCAAAACAATAACCTTAGTCCAGGAGATAATGTTTTAAGAAGTAATGATCTTAGCGAAGCCAGCGGTTATGCCCAAAAAAATAATCTTAACAGAGCCGATGGACTAAGTCAAGATGATTACGCAAGAAGAAATATTGGCTCACCAGTTCCTATTGTCAGGCCTGGAAACGATTTAAATAACGTTTATGGCACTGGTCAAGAACTCAACGTTGAAAATACGAGTTACAATGATAGGTCATCTCCAATAGTCAGAGCAGGAAACTACGGCAACGTTTATAGTGTAGTTGGCATAAACCAAAAACCTGACGTAGCAAGAAGTGAACCTAAAAATGATATTAGTAGATCAGATAGTGTAACACCAGAAGCTCAAATGAATCGACACGGGTATAATCATCCTGTTTTAGAATTTGAACGTAAGCAACGAAACCAAAATGTTCCATCAGTTTTAAATACCGCCGTTATCGACGACAATACCAACAATGGCTTTGATCGCACCCCGAATAAAGGTTTCAGACTCCCCGGCTTTGACCCCATCGAAGACTATAGTCTCCCATCGGAGATTGTAGTCTCTAGTGATGCTTACAGAACCTCAAACGGTTATGATGTTCCTTATGATGGTTACGGAATTAACGATGGCACCGAAATTTCTAACCTAACCCCAAATAATGGATATGGTGGCTTAGATTATAACATGCTTGCTCCAGATTTTGATAATTTCCGCGAAAATGGTGATAACTTCTTGACCAAAAATAAGATTACAAACAGCGATTTAATCGCTGCATACAATGAAAGCACAGACCAACTGCCACTTGACAACAGTACTGATCAAAAGGAAATCTCCGAACGGGGGGGCTTCTTTGATGACGATAGCGGATACATTATTGATCACCGCGGCTTCCATACGTTTTCAGATGACAGCACTAATAACGATGGCACTCCTGACGTTGTTGAAATTAGCAGCAATAGTGCCCCCATGAACGGTGAATGCTACTGCAACACCAACAACGGTCATCGTATTTGTCACAACTGTGATCAAAACCAACAATGTGAGGGCGCGAACTGTCATCGTGTTACCACTCAAACGCATACTACGACTACACATACTTGCGAACTCTGTAAAATTAGAGAGACGACAACGCCGAAACCTATAGTTTGTGACATATGCAAAATACCGCCACCGCCGTCGCCACCACCTCCGCCGCCTCCACCAACACCGCCTCCACCCCAACCACCACCACCACCACCGCCCCCACCCCCACCACCTCCACCAAGATGTTTTGACTCATGCAAACCTAAATGTGATACCTGCAAACAAAGAGAATCTAGTTGTGAACGAAGCTGTAGCTGCGGATGTAATTTCTGCAAGCATACTAGTTGTTGCAATCATGGTGGAAGCGGGTGCTGCAAGCATAGCTGCCACAGTTGCAAACAAAAAAAACCTAGCTGCAGCAGTTGTGAATATGGTCAAAATGTCAACTATGGAAACGATGATGGAAACAATTACTACGCGGAAAACGGGAACAATCACTTTTCGGAAAACGGAATCGATCACTATGAGGACAATGGAAATAATCACTATGGGGATAGTGGAAATAATCACTATGGCGACAATGGAAATAATCTATATGGGGACAATGGAAATAATAACTATGAAGAAAATGAAAACAATTACTATAAAGAATATAATAAAATGTATGATGATTACTATAAAAAATATTATAATCAGCACGGAAGCACAATGTTTGCAGCAACTGCTGGCACAGGCTTTAACGAAGGTGCTAGTGGAGCATTTAGTGGTAATGGTGGCGGGGCGTTTGCTGGTAATGGTGGCGGAGGATTTTCTGCTAGTACTGGTGCACAGTTCCATGCCAATGTTCAAGGAGGTGCATATGCCGGAGTTGGAGCCTACGGAGGTGGCCAGATCACTGGTCACGGTAGCTCTACGGTAGAAGAGTCTGGGTCCAGCGATGGAACTGTCGCCTTATTTTCCAATACCGACTTGGATGACACCTCCGTTAGTGGCAGTATGGGCAGTCATTCTGGCAGCAGCGCGACTAGCATTTCTGGCAGCAGCATCAGTAGCATTGGTGCCAGCAGTAAGAGCGTATCTGCTAGCAGCAGCAAAAGCATCTCTGCTGGCAGCAGTAAAAGTAATGGTGGCGGTACCATTAAGAAAACTACTATCAAGATCACCACTGGCAGTGGAAATACCGGCGGGAGCAGCAGTTCTGGTTACAGCAGCAGTACCACGTACGGCAATAGCAGCCCGCACAACCAACTCTTCAGCAGTTTTGGCAAAACCGGACTCTTTGGAAGCAACCTATTACCTGGAAACCCTTTCGGCAGATAACGTAATTTCTAGATAACTTACTGTTAAATAAATTGATTTTTGGTTTTTGTTGTTTTTTTTTTTAAAACGTTCCGTGGTACTGCAACGATTGAATTTGCATTAACTACATGAAATGCTTCTGGTTTTAAAAATTTTGTTTAAAAGGCATTCTTGTGATTGCCTTCGGAGACAAAGCTTATCTCTCTATAGCACAATATTATCAAGAGGAAAGATTTTTTGTTTGTTTGTTTGTAACGAATAAGCTCCGTAACCACTGGACTGATTTTAAAAATTCTTTCACCTATGGAAAGCTACATTATACCCGAGTAGCATAGGTTACAAATTATTTTTAAAAAAATTAGAAATCCTTATGAAAATTGCAATAATGTAACCCAAAGTAGCAACATTTTGTCTATAAAATTCATTATTTGGCGTGTGCTGAGAAAACTATTGATGATAAATAAAAATTATGTACAACATGATTAAAGTTCTCATTATTAACTACAAAAAAGTTGCGAGAGAATTTATCTCACTTTCATAGTGAAGTCACAATAGTAGCTTCTGTGTTCTAAAATGTAATTAGATCACTGGTAAAAACAAAAGTTGGTTACATTAGTATTGTAGTATTAATTCTTATTTAAATAAATAGTTTAACAAATTGGTAGGTAGGATAGGGTAGGTAAGTAAGATGGGTGGGTAGGTAGGTTAATGTATGTAGGGTAGGGTATGGTAGGTAGGTATGTAGGATAGATTAAGTAGGTAGGATAGTTAGGTAGGTAGATAGCCAGTTGACGGGAGTGAAGCCGCGGGGGTCAGCTAGTTAGTTAAATACACAAAATGTGCATTTCTTGTTGATCCAATTAAAATATTACCTATAGATTCCCACCTTATGGCATCTAACGACCTACTATGAAAGTTTTTTTAAGTAGGTGCTATAACGATCTAAAGTGCAGTCGTCACAACTGCACGAATCCAATCAGCCAATTAGACCCACTTACGACCTTTTTCTATAGACACATCACACTCATACATACACCTGTATATCGAACTCTTTCATAATGATCCAATGAAAACACGACATAGCAGCATCGTTATATTATTTATTAAAATCACAAAACACACACATATTGACGTCTGGGAGGAACTTTTATCCGAATGGCAATGTAGGTGGGATAATTCCATCAAGGGCCGACACCTCCACCAATTCTTTCCATCAGTTCGCGTGCGGCTGGCCAGGACGTAGCTGGAGGTGGATCACTGTGTTAACCAATTTCTCACAGGGCATGGTAACTTTATAAGTAAATTATTTTCCTTCAAGCTTGTTGCCTCGACTTTATGCCAGTGTTCTACATCTGACTGCGAATATGTACAATCTGCACATCATATCTTATGGGAGTGTATTCTTTGGCAGAATGAACGCAATACTATATTGAATAATGTACAGGCTGTATCAGGAGCTGTTTACTATACGGACCTTGTGGAAACTAGAACAAATTTCCGTGCGTTCACGCGTTTTTGCCATACCTATTATTGGAATCAAATATAACAGCTCACAATGTTAGGACCCATTAATATTAATGCTATTTTTTATCCGTGGTGCTAGACAACTGGGCTTATCCCAGTTGTAAACGACCCTTTGTGCCTATTGGTCTTGTTCGTTCTGTCTCCTGCTTGATATGGAGGGAAGCGGATTTTTTTTTATTTTTTCCTACTCCCCCATTATTCTTTTCTGATTAATTTCGTTGCGGGATCCAATACAGCTAAATACATTCTCCGGGACTTCGTCGAGCTTCACTGCCTCGGCGCTTTTCTGGTGGTCGCCACTGTTGATTCTGGCTTTCAGGAGTTGCAGTGGTTTGGGAATAGAGCGGTGCGATAGCCTAAAAAAAAATCATTGTATGGTTCATTTTTATTATCTTTATGCAACTTGTAGCGGTTCCTGTTACATCTTAAGATGCCTGGGGTAATCCATGGCTTGATTATGCGCTTACTGTTTGGAAATTTTACAAGGGTATTATTATTTAGTATAGTATTTTTATTAATCGATTCGGATAGTTTATTTTTAAGAATGTTAGTCAGGAATTCCGGATCGTTACAGAAAAGTCAATCAGCTAATCTATTTTCAAATAAATACTTATATGCATTCTCAAAGTCAATTGAAGATTTAACTTTGTTCGCAATCGGTCTTCCCAATGGGACTCTTTTCGCAATGGAGTCTTTAATTTTTGAAAGGGATAGAAAGGCGGTAAAGTGAACTATTATGCATGTTTGCAAAATGGCAATGAAAGCGGATATCTTGTGCTTGTTTAACTTTATCATAAAATGATCCAAACAGTTTTCATTTCTTGTAGGCAATGTATGACCAGGCAGTATACCATACTGGGATAGTGTATTGAGGTAATTAAGTCTGTTTTTTGGTCGTGAGTCGACTATCAGTATCCTTTAGTTTAATATTTATATTGACATCACCCGCTATAATTAAAATTTTCTGGGGATTTAAAGTATCGAGATGGGAACTTAGAGAGTTTATAAAACTCTCCGAGTTAGCGTTAGCTGGAGATCGATAGATGCATAAAATAATGTTACTAAAAATTTCAAATCGAAGTGTTGGAAGTACGTGTGACGTCACTAAATTTCGAAGTACCTACCTAAATTATCATTGTGTTTTCAAATACAATTGTTAGAGTACCCACCTAAGTAAATATTGTTGTGTGTACAGGAAATAACTCTAAATTTACATTTAAGCCACAGTGATAATATTCCTATAAAATATTACGTTATTTGTAATGATGATTGTGATATATCCTCGATTTTATATTGCTATTTTGGTACTATAAATTCTTTGAGACAATTAGTACAAGACTGTCAGTAAGTATCAATATTCTTTCGAATATTGATTGAGAATTACTAAATGGGCGATATTAAATTCCTTAATTGTCTTGATTCGTTTTTAAAAAAGGTTTCATTACTTAAGAATTGATTATTGACCTAACTGTGACATTATTTATGGCAGTGTGGAAAATGGTGGGGATGCCGCACCATTTTCTAGCATTTGACGTATTGAGACAAGTCGATTCGTTACTATAAATAGTATGTAATTCGTAAGTTGAGTAGACACTTTGTTGTGAACTACAACCCATGACATACTTTGTTGTTATATTTTGTGAAGGATGGACTACACAAGCTTCACGTAAGTTATTTGATATTATAACTTGATGATTGCTAATGGTTGAATTGAAACTATCTGTATCATATTATGGTCGTTATTCCTAATTATGTTAAATCGATTCAAGGGCTAGAAATGTTCTTTCCCTAACCGTTGTTGTTTTGATTTGTAATATAGTGAAATGTTACCTGATTAATGGTAATAATAGAATTAGATCTGTATTGCGATAAATGATATTTATATGATTATAAAAGATATCTATAAATACTATATAAGAGCTTCCGTCGAGTTTCTTGCCCTTCTTCTCCACGAGAACTAGGTTTAGCGAACGGGCGATAAGCTCTCTTGAGCCTCAATATGAATGAATTGCCAAGCCTTTTTGTGCTTTTATTCATAAAACCTTTCCCTTATGCACCACATGCATAGGAACTCTGATACACAGTAAATAACCAGTAACCATCCTGACATATTATATCGATACTTTTACATGGGAGTTCCTTTATGATTCTAACAAAGGCAAGACGCATGTGTTAGAATTTGAAGTATGTGTGATGTCATTAAATCATGAATTTTCATTTTTAAGTCTCATCTCATCTCTCGGTTTGCTACATAATACATACCTATCATATTTATTAAGCACCTTCCGACAAATGTTTAATAGCTTCCTAAATTATTATTGTTGCCAACTACCTACAAATGTAAAAGAGTACCCATCTAAGCAAATATTGTTGTATGTACAGGAAATAACTCTAAACTTATATTTAAGCCATATTGAAGATATTCCTATAAATTATTACGTAATTTGTAATGATCATTGTGATGTATCCTAGATTTTATATTGCTATATTAGTATTATAAGTCCTTTAAAACAATTAGTAGAATACTGTCTGTTAGTATCAATATTTATTTATTTATTTAAACTTCATGTACAATGGTGATACATAGGCGGACTTAATGCAGCAAGGCATTCTCTACCAGTCAACCTTTGGGTTAAAAAGGACACAACAGTGGTAGGAGTACAAAATAAAAAAGAACAATCATTAAAATCTGATATTAATAAACTATCTAACTAATAAAATACATAAGTATTTTCTAAAACAATACATAAATATTCTTTCGAATATTGATTAAGAATGACTAAATAGGCGATATAAAATTCCTTAATTGTCTTGCTACGTTTTAAAATGGTTTCATTACAATTGATAAAGGATTATTGACCTAATTATGAGATTATTTTAAGCAATATAGAAAATGGCGGGCAAGGACAAAGGTCAGGGCTAACGTAAGTTATTTGATATTATAACTTTATTATTGCTAATGGTTGTGTTGAAACTGTATCTATATCATATTATGGCCTTTATTCCTAATAAGTTATATTGATTTAAGGGCTTCTCTATGTCCTTTGTTTAGTTTATATCATATAAAAGATATCGATAAATACTATGAAAGAGCTTCCGTGGGGTTTGTTGCCCTTCTTCCCCACGAGAACTAGATTAGTTAACGGGCGGTAAGCTCAATAAGCCTTCTAAATATGAATTAATTGACAAGCCTTACTTAAATAAATGCCTAGTCTTGTCTTTCTGTGCTTTTATTCAAAAAACCCTTTCCTTACACACCACATACATTGGATCTCTAATACACCGTAAATAATCTCTAATACCAATACTTTTATATAGAGTTCCATTCATGATTCTAACACATGCGATAGTTTAATTTCCGAAACTTTAGATTATTTTTTATATATGTTACGGCTAATACCCGAAGTGCGGCTACACCTAGTATTAGCCGGTTGGAGCTTAGGGCACCCCGACACGGACAGGTTAGGTTCGCTCGCTTTGCTCGCTCACTTCAGCTCCCGTCATCTCGTTCGTGTTAGGTTAGGTTAGGTTTTTTTTTTTTTTTTTTCCTCCTTCCTCCAACATAATCGGAGTCTATTCTAAGCAACTCATTCATTCCAGTTCTCGCATTTATTCCTCTCGTACTTTCATTCAGCATACTTTCTTTCTGGCATTCGTTCTTCTTTCTTACTTAAGGGTGGGACGCCCTTATACTACTATCTATTCTTCTAATTTATCTTTATTATATTACAACAGGGAAAGAGACAACAAGTAGGCTTTTATTTATTATATACAGGCATCATTTTCTATTTCTTAATTAAAATTTACATGATTTTCTTTTATTTTTACAACGTTCTTATCGCTATTCTTACAACTAGTTCGTATCTTATTTTTATAAGGAGACACAACGTCATATTTCAGTGTTCATCATTCTCAGGTATATTATTCTAAAGTGTATTATTCTAACTTATTTCTATAGTTTTACATAGGTATTATAATTTATGGGCTAGTTGAGTAATAGTTTCTTATTAATTACGTTACAATTACAAATTTTATTGCTTTAATTTTCAATGCTTAACACAAATATTTTGCATAATATCATGTAAGCATTTTTACTTATGCACTTTTGTTTCTTTTCACAACCTTTTCACAGATTTTTACGCAATATTCCAAGAAGATCTCTCGCTTCTTACCCGCGATTATTTGATACGTATTTTCGGCGTCAATTTTTGTATTGAGCACATGCTCGGCCTCCAGTCTATCTTTGTCAAAGACGGGACAGCTGAATAATATATGTGGCACCGTTTCGTCGACATCAGGGTCGCAGATACACGATGGGCTCTGTTTGCACTTGAAACGGTTCAAGTACGCCGAGAACCCACCGTGCCCTGTCATGATTTGCGTGACTATGCTGCTGATTTTGCATTTCCTGATTATCCTGTAAGCCGCCACCGCATCCGGGAAAAACAATTTGGTCACTGAAGCAGTTTCGCCGGAGCTGTACCTAAAATTCCACTCGTCCAATGTTACCGTGCGAATGCATCGCTTGACGTAGGAGACCGGGCACAAGTCTTAATCAGGCTTTCGTTTGGAACCCTCAGCGGCTCTTTTGGCTAATTCGTCCGCCCTCTCATTCCCAACCAATCCCGCATGAGCTTTAATCCAAAACAAGGTAATTGTCTTGTTTTGGGTAGAAATGGACCTAATATTGGCCCTTATCTCCACTGCCAGTGGGTGGTGTCGGTCATGGTTTTGTATGGTTTGGAGGGCTGCCATTGAGTCACTGAAGATTCCAAACGACTGCGCACTGTGTTTAAGGATCTCCCTGGTTGCGACGCATATCGCCAGAAGCTCAGCCTGGTAAACGGTGGAGTAGTGTGGGAGAGCGAGCTTGAGAGCTTTGGTTTCGGCCTCTCCCCTCCAGATGGAGAGTGCGGCCCCCACCTTGTACGACCTGTGGGTTTCTATTTTTGATATCCTGAGCCTCCAACTCAGGCGCCTTACTGAGCCTCTCTCGAAGCTTACGCCTTTTCTCTTCCGTGCGACAGCCCATTATGACCTTTCTGTCTTTCGCCTTGCGTACTTTTTCAACCTGTATTCCCCCTTCCTTGGCGTTAACGACCTTCCGGATCCTGTCCAGGACTTGCTCACCGGATTCCTCCTCGTCCTTGGCCGTCACTACTATCGAGTGCAGTGCTGATAGTTTCGGCGTTTGGATGGCAGGCCGACTTGCCGCTACGCTGGCATAGGAGAGCTTCTCCATATGCTCTTGGCCAGTTTGTAGTGCCTCCTTCAGCCTGTCCATCTTTTCGCTGTGTGCGGCCAAGTTCCGACTATGCTCCTCCAGGGCTTTTCTGAGGGATTCTGCGTCTCCCTCTCTGATGGCCACTGGAGGAGGGGTGAAGGCCTCCTTGGTCTTCTGCGCCTCCTGGACTTGGGTCCCGGTCGTCGCCATTTTCTTTGTGGTCGTGGGTTGTTGAAGGTTTTCCAGCTCTTTGACGAGCTGGTAGAGCCGGTCTGCTTGCACTTTCACCTCGGCCTTTATTTAATTTTTTGTGTTTCTGGATGTGGTCATTAGGGCTTTAATTTTATTTGAGCACATCCTTGCCTCTTGAACTTTAGTTTTTGGGGCAGGCGGGCTGCCGACCTCAAAGGAGATCGACACTACTGGAGGTGTTTGGTCCAGCTTTTTTTTGGGAGGAGGAGTCCTCTTGGTGACGGTTTTGCCCGCCTCCCATTCGCCCACACTCCTTCTGACGCTTTGCGTCGAAGGTCCTGCTTGTTCAGGTACCTTCTGTGGGCTTTTGTTCAGCGAGGTCGTTGTAAGAGACCGGCTCTTAACGGGCGTGCGCACACCAGGCATCCCGCTCATCGTGACTTGTGAAAGTTGTGGGGATTTGAGTCGTGTCTGAGAGGGGTGGTGTAAGGAGCACCCCAATTTGTGTAAAATTAAGTAAAAAGGAGGGTATTGTAAAGGATACCCCGCTTTGTGTGTCAGTGTTGATGGTTCCCCTTCACAATCAGGGTACTGGTCAACACTGGTCAAAAATTAAAATGGTCAAATAAGTTATACTTAATCTAAGATACAGTAGTACAAAAGTACTACTGTATGTCCTATGCTAAGAAAAATACAAAAAATACAAATTATAATTAAATTAGCATAAATGCTTATCACAGTCTTATTTCTATATTATATTAGCACAATAGTGCTAATATATGTCTAATTAAATGTCTGTATATAAAAGGGGTCTAGGGGACCACAGAGCCGCCCACGTTCCCAGTCTCTATTATCAAACAAATAAATAAAAGTAAAATTTAAAATTTCTTTTTATACCAACTTAGAGAGGAAGGGCTTTTCGCTGTTTTGGTTGGGGCCAAAAGAAAGGCCGCCTTTTCCCGATTCCGGAGACACCAAACTTGAACGGTCTGTGACCTTCGGTTCAAAAGTTAGCTCCGGGGGGGCAAAATCAATGCTGAGGGGCTTGGGAGGGGGGGAATTTTTCTGTTTTGCAAATCCAAGGAAGTGGAGCAGAGTGTCGAAGGAAGAACTGGGGAATACCGATCCGTTCCGGAGTTATCGACCCACCAGCCACTGCAGTAAGTTCCGGCTAGTGACAACAGGTGGCGCCAGCCGGTCTGACTATTTTGCAGTGGTTTCTTGGGCTTGGTCGATGCTCGGTTATTGATCAGTAAACCTTTACCTCCTCGACACTTACCTCAATTGGAAATTGCAAAAAAGAAATTATTGGAATGTGGAAAGAAAAAATAGGGGGGAGAGGGGGAACCGGGATAGTAGTTTGGGTATTACTAAGATATGTTTTCGGTCTAAGGCGATTTCCTGGAAATTTAATAATTTTTTGGGGGGGAGCAAAAAAGTCAAAAAAGGGGGAATTTTTTATGCCTATCTTAGTCTTAGTCCAGACGGGGGGTGGTAAACAGCAGGGGAAAACTTCGGTCCCAGGTCCGTATCTCCAGCCGTTCCTGAGATATTTAGAATTTATTATTTTTAAGGAGCGGTTCGAAACTAATGTCTGCTGAGATGTTCAGAAATACAAAATTTTGAAAAATAATAAAATGAAGAAAACTACCCGGGGGGATTTTGAGCTTGGTCGTTCCCGAGGTTTGTTGTTATTTTTCCTCCAACTCCAACCGTTCCCGAGTTACGAGGGTTTTCCTGGAATTAGAGGATCGATACTTCTCGAACGTCGACTTACAGGTCGACTCGACTCTGAAGTCGACTCGATATCGAATCGATTTCGACCTGAGCTGGGGTTCGAGTTTGGCTCAATAAATAAATATATACAGGGGTGTTAGGGATATGGTGGCAAGGGCTGCCGGGAGATACGGGAATTTTGAAAAAATCTGTTTCAAAAAACTACAAAAAAACACAAAAAATATTTTTTAAAATTTCCAATAAGTTGAATGCTTCTCAAAAGTTTTTGGCTCGTTGATAAGGCTCCAATTGCCAGGTCCCAAAGACTTAATCAATTCCTAGATTATTTACAACAGTTCAATATATTCATAACATAACCTAAAAATTTACAAATTTTCCACCCGACACGTGGATAATGGCGTGAGGTTTTATATTATTACGATGATGATTTGAAATCCCACTTTTTTGTTTCGTCCCTATTCCAAAATCTAAAACTGTAGATAGGTTGTCCAAGTGACAAAACCTATTATTCCAGTCTCACTTTTCGGCTAGGTTAAGCCTAGACCGAGTTATAAGCTATTTTAATTTAGGATTTATAAAAATGTGTAAAACAAGTTTATAGTGGAGCTTGAGATAACTTTTTGATTTTATAAATTTTAATTTACGCGTGGAAGTTATGGTTTGAATTTAACTGGAATTTTTTGTATAAAAGGGCTTTAATTTGTCTATATTTTACTATCGAAAAATGGAATTATTTATGAGAATTTAATGAAAAATAAAATAAATTTAATGTGAGAAAAACAAAAATTAACGGCAAATACCTTGTTTTGGTACTCCGGCTTGTGGGATTTCAACGATAAAGACCTCTAATGACTGCCGGCTGCTCCAGGTATTCCCTCAGGTCCTCAAAAATGCAGATCGCACCTCCCAGTATGATTTTCCAAGGCTTTTGGCCGCGCGGAATTTTTTTCCGGATGGCTTAGACTGCGTGATGAGGCCTGGGACCTCACGGAAAATTTTTCCGGAGTTCCAGGGATGTTGAGGGCACTTAGTCACACACTGTCACTGACTTTAATAATTGGATTTTCCTTGATTTCGGAGAGGATGGGGGTTTTCCACAGGAATTTCACCTTTTTCTTCTCCGATTTCGTAAGAAGTCGGCCGAAATTGTCAAAACTTGTTTACAAAATCCAATTTTTTGATATAATATAGCCACTGATATTGTCTATACGGAAAAACAATAAAAACTATATGACGTCGCGACCGTTTTCGTGCCGCACTCGTATTCACTCAGGAATCCGTTTGTCACAATTTTTCCTATGTATTTTAGCCGCCGCGCCCTGGAAAAGACTGTGGAAAACAGGCTTAGCGGGGGCCAAAAAATCTGGAATTCCTAGGTCATGTACTCACTGAGGTGACGGTTTTTTATGTCAATTAAAAAGTAGGGCTCGCGCCGACTAATCGGGCGCCGCACGCAACTTTCCAAAACTTGGTTTATTTACCGCACTTTTCAGGTTAGAATTTCACTGTTTATTGACACTATTTGGTTATTTGTTGCCTGATTTTTCTTCTGAGTACACTATTATATAGCTCGCACTTGCCCGCAACTTTGCGGGCTGTAAAGGCGGGCGGTCGTCGGCGGGGGACTGGACGTAAAGGCTCTGCCAGTTTCCCAGTCCTCCTCCAATTCAAGACGATGCGGGAGTGCCGCTGGGTTATTTTAGTGGGTATACCGGATTCATTCCGGGGAGTCCCACATACCCCCCCCATTCCCCCAATGGGTGGGTATGCGTAATGCATTTTTTCCCAGCGAGATCAAAAAAAAAAAAAAAAAGCTTTTTTTTTTTTTTTTTTTTTTTCTTAACACTAATCCCCGCCAACTTAATTGGCGCCTTATGTGCTTAACCTCTAACATTCCGGTCAATCTTTCATGCCTCTCGTACTTTCATTCTTCATACTAACTCTTTCTTTCATACATCACCTTGCATTCTGTGGGTAAGAGACCCACTTTTATTATTCTATTCTAAGGGCATGATTTATTTACTTATAAAAATAGGTGTAAAAATACAGTATGCAATAAATAAGGTGCAATATATCACAATTGTGCGGAATGCTGGTTATCACAGTATACAGAAAAGGCAATTTATCACAGCAAGCAAGTACAATATAATTTGGGATAAAACCCACAAGCACAGATGTTAAAAATATCACAGTAATCTTACACAAGCTAAGAACTTAGGTACTAACATGAAATACTGTCGGCTATACGTGCCTGTGCTGCGTTCCGTGCTTACATTTAAATATTACACAAAATACTAATGAAGCACGGTGCGCTTCAGGTTTTGTTTCGACGTATAACCGCAGTGGCTACTCTTAAGACAATATTCCAAAAACTTTTCCCTGGTCTTTTTGTCCATGAGCCCATGCAGGCTCACCCTCGTTATTTTCCTGTCCAGCTCACATTCAAGTCGGTAGCGTTCCCTGATAAATAACGGGCACTCTACAAGTATGTGCTGGACAGTCTCTGCCACGCCTGGATCGCAGACGCACGATGGACTCTCCTTACACTTGAAGCGATTCAAGTATTCAGAGAACCCACCGTGCCCCGTCAAAACTTGCATGAGGACGCCTTCGGGCCGCACCTGTTGTACAATACGGAAGGCAGCTATTGCATCCGGAAGGAACATTTTCGTCACGGAAGCGGTCTCGCCCGACACATATCTTCGATTCCATTCATCAAGCGATTCCAAACGGATCTGTCGCTTGATAAATGAAACCGGACACTGGTCGTAGTCCGGCTTCCTCCGCAACGACAATGCTGCCACCTTTGCCAACTCGTCCGCTCGCTCATTCCCCGGCAGGCCCGCGTGGGCCTTGATCCAGAACAAAGTCACAGCTTTGTTCTGGCCCAGGGCGTGAACCAGGTTGGCGCGCGCGCGAACTGCCAGGGGATGGAGAGAGCCATGGTTTGCAAGCGTCTGCAATGCGGACATTGAGTCGCTGTACAAGCCATAGCTCGCCTCTTGCCGCTTGAGGATCACTTCAGTGGCCTTGCAAATGGCCAGGAGTTCCGCCTGGTAGACTGTGCAGTACGCGGCAAGGCTAAGCTTGAGGTTCCGGACTTCGCCTACATTATCCCAAATGGACAATGCGGCTCCTACCTTCCCCTCAATCTTGCTGTCGTCGGTGAATATTCGCACCGTCTGCACATTGTTACTGTCTAGTAACTCTTGGTCTGCCAGGCATATGAAGTCCAGGGGCATTTGCGTAGCCGGATGAGGAGCTTCCGCAAACCTCACCGCACTCTCGATCTCCCTGTCTCCTGGCAGAAACCGGGATGACCCTCTCCTCGCTTCATACAGGGCGGCTGCCTCCTGTATGCGCAGGTCTAGAGGTAGTATCCCAGACAAGGCCAGTGCCGAGTTCAATGAGACAGTGCGGTAAGATTTGCAGAGCTTCTGAGCGAATCCTCGTTGAACCGAGCCTAACCTCCTCCGTATACCCAACTTCTTTGCAGCGGGTGCCCAGGCGGCGGCTGCGTATGTAACTATGGGCTCAATCGTTGCCGTGTAAATTGTGTGTATCACTTGTGTGTTCAATCCCCAGCTCACCTTTGCGTCTGCAAGTGTCGTACTTAAGCTTGTTGGTTATGGTCATCGCACAGGTTTTGTGCGGTGCAAACCTCAGCTTATTTCGGACGCCCCAATCATGAACATGGGCGAGGGCTGCATTGGCAGATCTCGAGACTTCAGTCGCCGTGTCCCCATCCACGACCAAGACGATGTCATCCGCGAACGCCTGCGCGAAAAGTCCACGCTGCTCTAGGTCCTGCGTCGAGAAGGAGGTTCCACAGGATTGGACCTCCGATCGACCCCTGAACGCAGCCCTTGCTAGTCTCTCGAGTGCATTCCTCACCGGCATACCGAACCCTGACCTTCCTACCATCGAGGTAGCTGTCTATTAGCCGCCTGATGTAGACCGGGCACTTTTCCTCAGCCAGTCTGACTCTAATAGCTGGCCACCAGGTGCTATCGAAGGCGCCCTCTATATCCAACGACACCAGGACAATTAGCTTCTTCAGCCTCAACTTGTCCTGTACGTGCTCCATTAGCGTATAGAGGGCGTCCTCGGTGCTCCTCTGGGGCATGAAGCCAAACTGACGAGTACTAAGCCGCGGTACAAGCTGCCACTTTAGACGCGCTACGACCATCCTCTCCAGGACCTTCCCCAGAACCGGCAGTAGACCAATTGGTCTATACGCCTTGGGGGTGGTATAGCTGTCCTTGCCCGGCTTTCTGAGGACTACAACAGTAGCCTCCTTCCAGGTGGTAGGGAAGTGTGCCAATTCGAGGCACTTGTTGTAAAGGGCAAGGAAAGCGTCCGGGTCCTGGTGGATCGCTCGACTGCAGATATCAGAAGTCAGTCCATCCCCTCCTGGTGCCTTTTTGGGATTGAAACCCGCCACGGCGGACTTCAGCTCCAGCGTCGTAAACGGGGGATCATGATGTTCATCATGGACCCACTCATTTACTCGACTGGCCGCTTCTCTGATTCGCCTGTGGTCAGCGTTGTCCTGGTCTACTCTGTCTTCAGGGTAGAACGTATCTGCTAGTAGGGCGGCCGATTCACTCGGATTGAGGAATGCACCATCGCTGCAAAGGGTCAGTTCTTCTTGTCTTTTGGCGGTCCTACCGATGATCCTGTAGATGCCCTCCCAGACTCCCTCACGATCCTGCTTCCGGCAAAACTCCTTCCAACTGGCGATTTGGGCACTCTTTGCCTGCATCTCATAATCTTCTTTTGCTTTCAGGTACTCGCCAACGACCTTCGCTCGCCGGACCGGCGCGGCATTGCGGATGCGGTTCTTCTTTGTCATAACTTCCCTCTTCTTCACGGTGAGCTCCTCGGACCACCACGGACAGGTAATTCTGGCTCTGTTATTTATTTTTGGGATAGCCATTTTGCATACTTCTGTAATAGCCTCTATATATTTATTTACTACTTTCTCTAAATTTTCTTTACTGTTAATTTCTTCAATCCTTTCTAAATTTATATTAAGCCCAATTTTCATTTCCCCCAATTTAGTTTCAAATGCTTCCCAATTAGCCTTCTTGGTATTATACTGTCTCGTTGTCCTATTTATATTTATACCTTTTTCCCTTTTTATGCTAATGTTAAAAAATATGGTATTGTGGTCCGAGGATGTTGCTCCCGTGTCGACCCGCCAGCCGTCCACCAGGTCAAAAAGGTCGAGCGAACATGCCGTGACGTCCACTGGTTAGGTTAGGTTAGGTTTTTTTTTTTTTTTTTTTTTTGGTTTGGCAGGACAGACTGCCTCGCCCAGAACGAGCCAGCCTGGGCAGTGTCGGACTCACAGAAGGTGCCTACCGACTAAAAACCACTCCTGCCTCTAATGTATATAGCTGATATCTTATTCAGCTCTTGTGACTTTTAAAACTAATTTGTACTGTATTTTGGTCTCTTTGCAGGAAGGGTTCGCCTCGACTAGCCGACAACAAATAGACTTTCCGAGCCGAGTCCCAACTGCAAGTTGATCCGTAAATCTGGGATTTGGAAGGGTTAGTAGGTGTTAGTAAGTATTATATATATATATATATATATTTTTTTTTTGTCCCACGTTTTCTAAAGTAACCTAAGTAACTCAACTAAACTAAATACTAACCTAAGCATATAATCCTAGTTGCCTTACGTTTAGGAAACTTACAACTAATAAATACTAATATTGTAACTATTAAGCGCACGATTACTAAATTAACCTAAGTAACTCAACTAATCCTAGTTTCCTTACATTTAGGAAACTTACAATTAATTAATACTAAAATTATAACTATTACCAAAGCAGGCATACTTGTAAAAGAGAGTTAAATCTATCGTTATTTTGAAAATTCTACGGAAGTGTAGAGCCATTACACTTTGCGGCCCTTGCCACAATCATTTCGGCAAAAGCCAAGAAATGAACCCGGCAATCATCGTCGCCAATCAAGTACGCGAACCCTTCCATGGGGCGCCCCATCCTCTGCTCGCAGTCATATCTCTCTCTTGAATACCTGTGGCAGTGACTGAGGAGGTGTTTTACGGTTTCGAGAGTTACGTCGTCGCAAACGCAGGATGGGGTCCCGAACAACTTAAATCTATGTAAGTACTCGCGGAAACCACCATGCCCCGTGAACAGTTGAGCTCTTAAATTATTCATGGTTCCCACCTTCCCAAGTATCTTGTATGCTCGTCTGACTTCGCCGAAGAATAGTCCGATGCCCTTGTCTTGAGTCGACTCCTTCAAAAATCTGTCCTGCCAACTGTCAAACGTAGACTCCCTGATGGAGCGCTTTGCAAAGGATAGTGGAAACTTGTCGTACGCTGGGGCGGTTTTCCTATGCAAGGCAGCGTGTTTGGCAAGTTCGTCGGCCCTCTCGTTACCGGGAATACCCGCGTGAGCCTTGACCCAATAGAGGCCTATTTGGCGATCCATTCGACCGGCCTCAGCGATGGCTTTCTGGATGAGTAGGGTTATTGGGTTCCTCGTGGCTGTATCAGCAATTGACTCAAGCGCTGATCTGGAGTCCGAGAGAATATTGGCCGATGTACTGGTCTTCCTGCCATTAATAAAGGTGAGAGCTCTAAGAATTGCAACGAGCTCCGCCTGGAAGACGGAGCAGTATCTCTCTAACGTAAGTTCGAACCTGGAGAACTCACCAGCCTGGTTCCAGCAAGAAACTGCAGCTCCGACCTTTCCCTCTATTTTACTACCGTCGGTATACAGACGGGGCCAATCATTTCCAATTTTCTGCAAATCCTGCTCACTAGAGACGCTGCGGAAAACCAGCTCAGTCCTCAGAGCAGGATGGGGCAGCTCGGCTGGATGCACACGTGTTTCCAGCTCCCTGCCAGGCAACTCCTCCAGAGATTTTCCCCTTTTGACTTCGTACAGTCTCAAACATTCGGCTGCCCTCAGGTCCAGGGGAATAACCCTTGCAAGGACCGCAGTCGCGATGAGAGAGGACGTCCTGTGCGCCTTGGATATCTTTATTGCGAACATCCTGGTGATAGTATCAAGCTTTTTCTTGGCGTATTTTTTCTTTGCCACTTCTGCCCACGAGCTGGCCGCATAGGTGGCAATTGGTTCAACGACTCCGGTGTATATAGTCCTCAGGATGTTCGCGTTAAGGCCCCACTGCGCCCTTGCAGCCCTAGCCACCATTTTAAAAATATTTGCAGTTTTGTTAGTTACTGCCTCCAGATGCCGTAGGAAGGTTAGGCCAGCATCAATAGTCAGACCAAGGAGTTTTATATGATCTGTATTTTCGAGCAGTGTTCCCTGGAGGGAGAATCTTGGGTTTTGATATTTGAGTTTCTTGGTCAAAATCATTGCTTGAGTCTTGTGAGCTGCAAACCGCATTTTATGCGTGCTACCCCATTCCGCGATGCAGTCCAGCGCCTCGTTTACAATTTGTTCCAGCTCGGAAGCCGTATCCGACTCCGCCACCACCACCAAATCATCCGCGTACGCTTGGACGTGGGCTTTTAGGTTATTTGCTGCCACCATGAGGGGGTCCAACTGAATGTTCCAAAGTATCGGTCCACTAATTGAACCTTGGATGCAGCCTTTGGTGGTTGGTCTGGTGACGGTATGTGCCAGATACTCAATTGTGATGCTGCGGTCGGACAGGTAGCTGTCGAGGAGACGCAGGGTGTCCCTATCGATGTTCTTCTCCATCAGCTGTTGGAGAATGGCTGGCCACCAGGCGTTATCAAACGCCCCCTCGATGTCCAATGAGATAACCGCAACAATCTTCTTTGACTTAATACCCCGCCTAATGAGGTTAACAATGTCATACAGTGCGTCCTCCGTTCCACATTGCGGTCTAAACCCGTACTGCCTCTTGCTAAGTAGGTTCTCGCTCTCCAACGTCCAGATGAGCCTGTTTACCACCAGTTTCTCCAAGACCTTACCCAAGATTGGGAGAAGGCCAATCGGTTGATAGGCCTTGGCTGCGGTGTAGTCTGTTTTGCCTGGCTTTGGGATCACCCTGATTCTAGCCTCCTTCCAGGCAACGGGAAAGTGTCCTATTTCCAGGCACTTGTTGAAGAGGGCTAGCTGCAGTTCCGCATCGGTTCTGTAAGACCGGTGGCAAATATCCGCTGTAAGGCCGTCGGCACCGGGCGCCTTCTTGGGGTTCATTCCCGCATAGACTTTACGGAGCTCAGTATGGGTAAACGGTGGTGCTGTCCTAGATATAGGATCCCGCACTCGTGAAAGACATTGAATCCCCGTCCTCACTCTTTCCCTTGTAATCCTCTGCGCAGGAGTATCAGATCCGGGGTCATCAGCCGGAAAGAAAGTCGCGGCTAGAAGATCAGCCGAGGAGTTGGCTGAGAGAATCCCGTTGGTGAGTGGATCCTTAAGGAGGCTCGCCTGAATCCGGCTGGTATGAGAGCAACGGGTGATGATCCTTTGTGCGCAACTCCAGACGTCCTCCTCCTTTTGCCTTGTGCAAAATTCCTTCCAGCTGTTTGTGAGGGCAGCCTCAATGTTATTTTTGTAGGCTTCCTTTGCTCCAAGATATTCCTCCAGGGAGAATGGCCTTCTTCTGGGGTTGGCGGTGTGGATGCGTCTTCTCAGCCTCTTAACCGATCCCTTCTCCATCTCAAGCTCTTTTGTCCACCATGGCGGTTTTGTGCTACGTCTTGTTTGAGCTAGCTTGGGTATCGCCTCGTCACTAGCCTTGGTGATCGCCGCGATGTAACTTTGAACGAGATTTTCTAGCATCTGTGGGTCCGTGCATCGATTCGTTTCGTCCAACGTTATTCCGTCTTCAGTGATGATGCTTCCAAGGGTGTCTGAGAATAGATCCCATTTTGCCTTCCGCACGTTATATCTTCTGGTGGAAGGATGTTTTGGGATTGGTTCCTGTCCCAGGTTCAGTTGAAAAGTTATAGTGCGATGGTCCGTAAGTACAGCTGAGTCCGCATTCACCTTCCACTGCGACATCGCCGCCAGCACCGAGTCACTACAGGCAGTGATGTCCACTATGTTGCTGTAGGTGTGATAAGTTGGCACGCTGCCCTGGTTCAGGATGCTCATGTCATGTTGGGCCAGCAAGTCAGCAACCGCGCTGCCTCGACCATCCTCGGCGCCGCATCCCCACCAGGGACTCATCGCGTTGACATCGCCAGCAAGAACGATGTGTCGAGTTCCAATCCGTCGGATGACTCGTTCCAGCCTCCTGAGTTGTGGATCTATATCTAAATTCCCCTCCAAATACACATTTATTATTCCTAAACTAAGGTAACCCCAAGTGCAAGACCAATGAACTAATATTTGGGCAATTGAGGGTTTGGTCGGTCACCGCTATTAGATTAGGATTGACGACGACAATTGCCGACTTTACAGGGGTGTCTCTAGTGCCTCCAGGATATTGAATGACTACATTGGAAGCCGCGAGAGTGCCCTTTGCACCCACGTAGGGCTCTTGGGTAATAAGAAGGTCCGTGCCATTACCTGATACCTCACAGAGAATCTCCTTGGTCGCAGCAAGACCACGGCCAAGGTTAACCTGCACAAACTTTACTGCCGCCGAGGTGCCCTTAACAATAACTTATTGCGGCTCTCGATATCCTGTCCCACTAAGAACAATCTGGACAGTCACTAGAGTAGGCCGAGTGGCCAGCATCGTTTCCTTTTCTATTCTTTAGGAAATTGATACAGCAGGGGCGGCGAGACCGATTGGGGCAGTCCCGGGTGTCGTGCTCCTCTGCGCAATATCCGCACCCGGGAGTGGACAGGCAGTCCCGCGCCATGTGTCCGAAACCGAGGCAGTTGTAGCACTGTACAACGGGTGACTGGTCCAAAGCCAACACCACCTGATACCCGAGCTTCACACGCTGTCCCTTCATTCGGTTCCACAGGGACGCGCTCACCTCCATGATGACGTTAGTGGTGGCCGAGGAGCGCCCCCTGGTTCGCCGCATCACTCTAGTCCTGACCTCACCAGCCGATAGACCCTCAACTAGCTTGGCATTCTGCCTTACGATAGCCGTTTCGATGCTGGCATTGTCAAGGTCGTGTACAACTCCCAGCAGGCGGATCATGACGGCGTCGCCCAACGCCGATCTATCCTTCTCCGAGGCGCAGCCAATCGCCACTTTCTGGTTCCGGAGCCTCCGAATGCTACTGACCCCCACCCCAAGAGCCACAACGTCGATCTTCGACTTGATGGAATTTATCAAGTCATCGCTCGTGTGGCGGGGATCGATAGACTCCACGATAAGGCTCGGATTGTGGGTGGTTAGCGCCTCGGAGTAGGATTTAGCCTGTTTGTGGCGGTCGGTGCGCATATAGCGGCCAGGCAGTGCCTCTCCGTCCGCAGCCAGCGACACGCCGCTCTCGATGAGGCCTCGCAGATGTTCCACCGAAGTCCTAATTGGTGCGGCCGTCTCCACGGTGGTGTCTTGAAGTACCCTGACCTCCCTCCTCAACTCCTCGACCCTGGAGCCCAGCAGCTCCGCCGTCTCTCTCAAGGGCAGGTCGCCCCGCAGAGCCTGCAGACCCGCACGAACCTCCTCCATCGTTTCCCGCGTATCATTGCACGTCCGCAGGATATGGAGGATTTTCTCGGTGTGGGACGGAGGAGGGGAAGGTGCCAAAAGCGATGCCTCCTTTACCGCAGTGATAATATCGTCTGTGGTTGCCTCGCTCATACGGCAGTCGAGTCGACGCTGGTTCATCGTAGACAACTCCTGGCGTATGATTAGCAACTCCGCGTGAAGGTCGGCCATCTCAGGTCCACCTCTGTTCACGGTGTCGACCGCTACCTGCTCTCCCCGGGGCAGCACCGAGTACAGGGCTGCTCTAAGCGGTTCAAGTCCAGCAGACATGTCCGCAACTTTAGCCATTACCATGCTTATAAGCTCTGGTGACTCCTTAAGTGCCAATTGGGTGTTCCTCTTCAGCTCCCGAATGGGATCGCAGGCCTCAAAGAGGGCCTTTATGCGGAGCCGGCGGCGCACTACCCGATCTCAGGCCGGGGAGGACCGCCTCTACGCCTCTTACGTAGAGGCAAAGGCGGTCTTCAAGTCGGCGATGTGCGCCACCAAGGACTCGGCGAGGGCCGAGATGCTGGAGGGCCTCGATAGGGATCCGTTTGGGAGGCCATATAAGGCGGCGCGTAACCAACTGCGCCCCTTCGGCCCCCCCTAACGGAGACCCTGGAGCCGGCGTTGCTGGATGGGGTGGTCCGGTCCCTGTTTCCGCGCAGGGCCGACTTCACCCCACCAACCATGAACCCCCCACGGAGGGTGGTAGCTTCGCCGGAGGAGGAGGTCCCTCCAGTATCGGCGGAGGAACTTCGCGCGGGGGTTCTGTCCCTCCGCGCGAAGAAGACGGCCACTGGGCCAGATGGCGTCCCCGCACGGGTGGTGGCCATGGCGGCGTCCCTCATGGAGGACAGGTTTCGGGACCTCTTCAGCGCGTGCCTGACGGCTGGGAGGATCCCGAAACAGTGGAAGGAGGGGCAGTTGTGCCTCCTCCGGAAAGAGGGACGCCCAGTGGACTCCCCCTCGGCATACCGGCCCATCGTTCTGCTCGATGAGGCCGGTAAATTGTTCGAGGGGATCATCGCCACCCGGCTAAATAGCCAGTTGCGGGAGGTAGGGCCGGACCTGTCGGACGCCCAGTTGTGATTTCGACGGGGGCGTTCGACGGTCGACGCCTTGGCCCTGCTGAAGGTCCAGGTGCAGGAGGCGGTGGAGTCGGGGGGCGGAGTGTTGGCGGTGTCATTCGACATCGCCAACGCCTTCAACTCCGTGCCCCACTCTACCATATTGGAGGCACTCCGATACCACGGAGTGCCCCAATATCTGCGGGTGATCCTGGCCAGCTACTTGGAGGACCGAGAGGTCCTCCTCGTGGACAAGACGGCCAGGATCAGGCGCTACGGCGCGGAGTCCGGTGTTCCGCAGGGGTCGGTTCTAGGCCCTCCCCTGTGGAACATCGGTTTTGACTGGCTCCTGCGAGGAGCCCTCCTCCAGGGCACGAGTGTCATCTGTTACGCAGATGACACTCTCCTCACTGCCCGGGGGAGGAGCTTTGGGGAGGCTGCCTGTTTGGCCTCGGCGGGCGGATCCTTGGTTGCAGAGAGGATCCGCCGCCTGGGATTGAGGGTGGCGCTGAACAAGACCGAGGCCGTGTTCTTCCACGGGCCTCGGCAGCGCTGCCCTCCAGATGCCCACATCGTCGTGGAGGGCGTCCGAATAGCGGTGAAGGCCCAGATGAAATATCTGGGCCTAGTGCTGGACAGCAGGTGGCGCTTCGGCCCGCACTTTAGCGGGCTGTCGACGCGCCTGCTGAAAGCCGCGGACGCCCTCTCATGGCTCCTCCCCAACCTCGGGGGGCCGAGTGCACGGTGCCGGCGCCTTTATGCCGGCATCCTGCGTAGCATGGCCCTGTATGGGGCACCCATCTGGGCGGACTCCAATGCAACCGCCATCCGCAGGCCGCAAAGGGCCATTGCACAGCGGGTGGCGAGGGCCTACCGCTCAGTGGGCTTTTCTGCGGCGTGCGCTCTGGCCGGCACCCCTCCCTGGTAGTTGGAGGCATGGGTGCTCGCCAGAGTGTACGATTGGACGGTGCGGCGTAGGGCGCTGGGTGACCGCCCCGCCATGGAGGAGCGGGAGGCCGTGCGGCGGGAGGCGAGGGACGCCATCGTCCTCCATTGGGCGGAGGACCTCGCCACCGCCGCGTTTGGACGCCGGACGCTGGACGCGCTCGGGCCAGTCCTGCAGGGCTGGCTCGAGCGGCCACATGGTTTCCTCTCGTTCCGTCTGGTGCAGGTGTTGTCCGGACATGGTTGTTTCGGAACGCACCTGCACCGGATCCGGAGGGAGGAAACCCCGGCGTGCCACGACTGCGGCGCAGCGGGGGACACGGCGCAGCACACCTTCGAGGTGTGCCCAGCTTGGGCTGAGCTGCGCCGTGCCCTGACAGATGTGATCGGGCAGGACCTCTCACTTCCCAGCGTGGTCTACTCCATGCTGGGGAGAGGGAGATGGCGCTGCCGTCACGTAAACATTGGCTCCGTGTCTAAAAATTTAAAAAAATAGTATTACCGAGTATTTAACGTTAAAAGTGGTATTAAAGTGACAATATCGCTTGGAACTAGCTGTCCTATCGTTATCTGGACTCCAACTTTACCTAGAAATAAGAGAAAGTGATCTAAAAGTGACGTGTAATTAGTGCTTTAAAAGAAGACCTATTGGTGAAACAAATCTCTATTAAATACAGTTCAAAACATTCAAAACAATATCTCAACAAAAGCGGTCGTGAACTACCCAAAAATCATTAAATCGTTGTGTCTAAAACGTGTAACAAATCCAGTTTGACAGTGTGAACATTTTTGCAGCATGAGTCACATAACGACTGTTTGATAATTTAAAATTAAAATAAATAAGAACAGACACACTATTTTGGTTATGAAAGTAATCACCGAGTTGGCAAAGTGTTCGCAGAGCCGACATCAGAAGTAGTGTGAACGAAGTGACGCGGGTTCGATTCCACCATCGGGCTTTTATTTTTGGACATCATTACATTTGCAAAAATATTTGATTACGCACAAGTTCGATTCTGACATACATATATTTTGATTTTCTTATTATTTTAATATTGTTTACTTATTTTTACTATCAACAATGGCGAGTGGAGACACTAATATAACAATGAGGAAAATCAGGAAAACGAACTCTCATAATAATGTGTCGATTATGAACACTTCAGACTCGTCACTCTTTGATACTACGATGCAAAGTCTACCTGATCAAAGTGGAACTTCAGAAGTACGTGATTTACAAGAAAAAATATTATCTGTACAGGAAGAATTACTGATTGCAAATAATGAAATTGACAATCTAAACACCGAAAATACAAAATTAAAATGGGAATTGGAAAAAAGCAATAAAATCATTGAATTATATAAAAAGGTCGGATATGGGGAGTCTTCTTCCACCCCACCAACTTCAATGCGGAAGAATAAAAAGAAAGACCAGAACAGGACTAACACCCCGTCTGAGAAAAGTAAAGGTCAACAAATTATTATCCCTGACAAGCCCATAAATGTGGAACAACCGAAGCAAGATAAATGTTCTGAAAGAAAATCTAAAAGTATCCAGGATCTTTTTGAAAAAGATACCAACCCAAGTGTGTGCAAGGAAAGCCAGCTGCCAGCCGACAGCTTTTTCCACAAGAATAAACTATGTATATTGAGCACGAATTATACGAATAAAATACTATCCATAGCGCAAAATACCTTCACAAACAAATTTGACTGTTGTCACTATTTAATACGTAACGGGAAAACTGAATATCTCTTGAAAGGTTTAAAAGAAAAACTTGTAAAATTCACCATGAATGACTTTTGTGTAATTCTTTTAGGTGATGAAGACTTCAAAAATACTAATAATTATTTTGATATTATATTCCGTATAAGAGAAGTTGTTCAAAACATAAATAATACGAATGTGATCATTTGTTTACCGACGTATAAAAATGGATACTATGCTAATTTATTTAACAGTAGAACTACTTAGAACTATTTAACTAACTAGAAACTTTCAACAACCTCTTGTATCTAGATGTACTGACATATGAACATTTATATCTGTTAGACAGTAATTTAAATTTATCCTTTGACTACAAAATTTATAATAAACGAACAGGCTTAGTAAGTAACCATGGAATGTATATAATATTTAAGGACATAGATAGTTTAATAATTGACATACAATATAATAATACTTTATGTGATACAATTGATATAACCGTTGATAATAATTTGATAAACAAGGACGATTTTTTTCTTGACTAAATATTTATGTGTATTACATCAGAACATTGCCGGTCTCGTTAGTAAATCTGACTCTCTCTCAGTCTGTTTATGTGAACTCTCAGAACGGAATGTTGATGTAGATGTCATATGTATTTCAGAGCATTTTATGATGGCTGGCTATGAGAATAAGCTACATCTACCTAATTATATTTTAGCTGCTTGTTATAGTAGACAGGCAAGTAAGCGAGGCGGTGCATGTGTACTTGTTAAGCATGGTATTCAATGGAAAGAACTAACCAATATAGCAAACATGTCCTCGCAAAGTATATTCGAGTGTTGTGCAGTTAAATTGACTGACTATAACATTATAATTGTATGTATTTATAGAGTACCAAACTCAAATAATATCAATGAGTTTTTTGATAAGCTGGTAACTCTTTTAAAATATTTATCTAAGCAACGTTGTAAGAATATAGTTTTAGCTGGTGATTACAACATTGACATTTTAAAGAGAAGTAAACTGTCAGCCGAATTCGAGTGTATTCTTTTAAATTTTAATTTACAACTTGCTTTGAGACAACCTACTCGGGCTGCCAGCCAAACATGCATAGATAATTTTGCTCACAATTTTAATAAGCGTCGTTGTACATCAGAAGTATTGGAGTTCGCGCTATCCGATCACACAGCACAACTGTTAAAGTGCCCCGTTAAAAAAAAGGATGTTCTTAAGTACTATCGCAAAAGTACACGAGACTACAGTCAGGAAAATATAGAAAAATTCAAAACTTGTTTAAGCAGTCTATCCTTTTCAGATGTGTATGAGATGGACGATCCTAATGCAGCCTACAACTGTTTTATTGAAACGTTCCAATTATTCTACGAATTATGTTTCCCCATCAAAATGATTACCATTAAGACTACTCAAAAACTAAACTGGGTATCACGTGGGATAAAGTTGTGTAGTAAAAACAAACGGAGGCTTCTATGGCAATATAGGTTAAAACCAACTCAATCTAATAGAGATAAATTCAAAAGCTATTCAAAATTACTTAAAAGAATTATGAATCTAACGCAAAAAGCACAAAATAATCTTAATATTAAAACTTCTAATAATAAGTCTAAGACTACATGGCAAATAATTAATAAAAGTAAATACAATGCCCCGAGAAACTCAATTTCTTGCATCAAATTGGAAACTAAAGACATCACGCACCCGAAAGACATTGCCAATACATTTAATAATTATTTTATAGATAAAATACAACCAACAATTAACGCGGGAACAAAATCAACGTCATTAATTCTTGCCAGAGCACAATCCATGTTTATGGCTCCGTCTACGCCATATGACATACTAAATATTATTATGAAGCTAAAAAACACGAACAGCGTTGGCTACGATGGTATTGCCACAAAAATATTAAAAGCGGTTGCATTTGAGATATGTACTCATTTGTGTTTCATTGTTAATCTTTGTATAAGTACAGGCGTATTTCCTGATACATTAAAAAAGTCTATAGTGAAACCGCTATACAAGAAAGATAATCATGAATTGATGACAAATTACAGACCAATCGCGCTTATATCAGTTGTGTCGAAAGTGTTTGAAAAATACATATATGGTGAAATAAATACCTATTTAGAAAAATACAATATACTAAGTGACGAACAAAAGGGATTTCGAAAAAATAAAAGTATAAATTTGGCTATTTATGAGTTTTTAAATAATGTCATGCTAAATATAGATAAGAGAATACCAGTCTGTGCCATTTTCTGCGACATGACACAGGCTTTTGACTGCGTCCATTATAATTCCCTGACAGAGAAACTTGAAGCCTACGGTGTTAGAGGCAACGTTTTAGAATTAATCAAATCGTATCTTCATAACCGTAAACAAGTTACAGAAATCAGTGTAATAAATAAAAAAAGTAAACGTGAAGAAACATCAAGATCAGAAGAACGCGAAGTTATATACGGAGTACCTCAAGGCAGTGTACTGGGGCCTCCGTTGTTCACTTTGTATATAAATGACTTGCCTAAAATAACTGAACATCCGATGACACTTTTTGCTGACGATTGCACTTTGACAATAGCTTGTAATGACATTAACACATATGAACATGACATTAATAATTCACTAATATCTATTATAAATTGGCTAAATAATAATAATTTAATAATTAATTTAAAAAAGACTAACGTAATGCACTTTAGACAACGTACACCGAAAATGGAAAATCTTAATATTCAATTTAATAATATAAATATCAATGAAGCTGACACAACAAAATTTCTAGGACTAATAATAGATTCTAAATTGAATTGGAAACCTCAAATAGAGGCGCTTACAAAAAAATTGAGTAGTGCATCCTACGCTCTGAAACGGCTAGCTGTGGTTCTCAACTCAGATGCGCTAATGACAGCTTACTATGGATTAGCCGAATCAATTCTAAGATATGGAGTCATCTTTTGGGGGAATAGCACGGACAATGAAATAGCGTTTCGGGCACAGAAAAGGTGCATTAGGTCGATGTTTAGACTGCAAACAACGGACAGCTGTAAATCATATTTTATAGAACGTAAGATATTGACATTGCCCTCATTATATATCCTAGAAACAGTAATGTTTATTAAATCCAATTCCCATTTATTTCAGCGTTTGTCTGATGCTGTCCCTAGGAATAGACGTGATAATTTCAAACTCTGTGTTCGCGGCGCTAAAACAACTCTTGTGCGTAAAAGCATCTTTTGTATGGCTCCCACCATTTTTAATAAATTGCCAAAAACATGGAAAACATTAAATATATATGCCCTAAAAAGTAAATTGAAGAGTTTACTAACTGAAAGAGCATATTACAGTATAGCAGAATTTATGAAAGAGGACAATTTCTTGATATGACAATGTTGTATTTTTTGGCATGTTATAGTAATCTATTGTATTTTTTGGAGTAATTGTAATTTGGAGTTGACATTCATAATTATTTTCATTGACCAATTTATTTAATGACTAATTTGACATTGAATTGTATCAAAAACATTTATGCTTATTGAATTGTAATTATACCTAGTCTCTGATGAATAATGATGAAATGTAATTTTTGTGAATATTATCACGGTTAATGCACCATCTCTTCTAACCAATTTGTACGCCACGACATGCGGCTGAACATGTTAGAACTTTGCTGTATCCCATTATTACCTTGCATGCAATATTTCATGTACACCATGTTTCAACAAATAAAAATTTACTTTACTTTACTTTACTTTGGCCCTAGGTCAATCTGTAATCCAATACTGTATCACCTCATGGGGTGGAGCACCAAAAACGCATCTACTGCCTCTTGAAAGGGCTCAGAGAGCAATTTTAAAAGTAGCCAATTTCCACCCTTTTCTCTACCCCACTGATCTGCTTTACAAATCCTGCAACGTGCTAACTGTTCGCCAGCTTTTCATTATGCACTTAGTATTAAAACAACACACCATGCTTTCCTATAACGCCGAATACATAAATAATAAGAGACGAAATGACATTGTCTGCGATTCTAATGCATCCTCAAAATATGTCTTTGTAAATAGATTCTTCACATTCTTAGGTCCATTTCTGTACAATAGATTAAATAGAAAATTAAGTATCTATAAATTAAATTATTTTAGCTGTAAAAATACTATTCTTGAACATCTTCTTAGCATCTCTTACCTAGAGACAGAAGATCTCCTGATTGTAACAAAATAATAATTCCACTGTGTCATTAAATTTAATTATTCATATACAAGTTATACCCATTGTTAATTTATTATTATTATAAGTTCTTAAGCACTTTATAGCCTGAAACACAGGTTCAACCTAGTTCAGGCAAATAAGCAATTGTCTTCTTTTATATTTTTAAGATATTTTATTGTAAAATGTGCCTTATGTTATAAATAAACGATATTATTATTATTATTATATATTATTATTATTATAACCCAAGCCGAGCCGAGGCCTGCGGCAGAGGGCCCCTCCTCCTTCGATCTTGAGGACACCATCCGCAAGGTAATGATGGAGGAGAGGGCCTTCGCCTGCCTAGCAGGCATAGAGGACCGGCTCCTGCCGGAAAAAAGCTACCGGCTGCCTCTCGCGGCGGACAAGAGGAAGGGTGGGCCGGTGCCGAGCTCACAGAGGGAGGAAGACCCCCTTCTGCCTTCCACCACCCCGACCAACCAGCAGGGCTGGACGAAGGTGGTCAGCAAGGGCAAGGGCAAGGGCAAAAAGACGGCAGCGGTCGTCTCTGCCGTCCCCACCACTGCCACTCCGAGCCAGTCGCAGCCGAGTGCCAAGGGCAAGGGGAAGGGGAAGGGGAAAAGCTCCCCCCCAGCCGTCCCTGCCACCACCCCTCCCAGCCAGTCGCAGTCGACTGGCAAGGGAAAAGGGAAGGGGAAATGTTCCCCCCCAGCCGGCGCCAAGAGGAAACTCATTCCTCCCAAGACCGCAGCCGTCGTGGTGACGCTCACCGCGGAGGCTGCGGAGCGCGGTGAGACCTACGCGTCCGTCATGATGCGGGCGCGTACCAATGCCGATCCCACCAAATTGGGGATCGGCAAGGTCTCATGCCGCCGGACGCAGGCTGGGGCTCGGCTTTTCGAGTTCCCGGGTGCAGAGGGCTGCAAGAACGCGGACCTCTTTGCAGCTAAGCTGCAGGAGGTCATCGCGGACGCGGCCAAGGTGGCCAGACCAGTGAAGTCCGCGGCCATAGAGGTGACCGATCTAGACGATTCGGTCACCAAAGAGGAGGTGGTGGCGGCGGTCGCAGCCATAGGGGGCTGCGATGTCGCAGCGGTTCAAGGCCGGGGCATCAGGCCCGGCCGCGGCGGCATGGGCACCATTCGCCTGGAGTGCCCGGTCGCCGCTGCCAAAGCCGTCCTCGATAAAGGACGGCTGGCCGTCGGTTTCAGCTCGGGTGCAGTCCGGGCACTTGAAGTGCAGCCTCTGCGCTGCTTCAGGTGCTTCGGCATAGGACACACCCGGGCCCTCTGTCCGTCCAACGTAGACAGGACGGACAGCTGTTACCTCTGCGGCAAGGAGGGGCATAAAGCCGCCTCCTGCAAGGCCGCCACGCCGCACTGCGCGGTATGTGTCGCCAGTGGCCGCCCTGCGGGCCACATCATGAAGGGGAGGAACTGCAGTCCTCCCCTCAAGAGGGGCAAAGCGCAGGCGCCGACCCGGCCTGTCGCTGCCACCGCCGTCCCAGACGCTGGGACCACGGCGGCTGTTGAGGAGGGGGGTGCGATGTCCGATTAATGCATAGAGTCGAACATCGCATCCTCCAGGCGAACACCAACCACTGCAGAGCGGCTCAGGATCTGCTGATGCAGACCGTGGCTGAGTGGTTGGTGGACGTGGCGGTGGTCGCCGAGCCGTACTCGATACCTGGCCATTGGCTGGGTGATCGGGACGGCTTGGTGGCGTTGGTGTCGCGGCCCGCCACGGACTCCCCTCCCCTCTCGCTTTTAGAGAGGGGACCGGGACACGTGGCCGCCGCGTGGGGAGACATAGCCCTGGTGGGGGTCTATTTCTCCCCAAACCGCCCTCTAAGGGACTTCGAGAGTTTTCTCGAGGTCCTTACGGCAGTCGTCGGGAGGGCGGCACCACGCCAGGTCGCCGTGTTAGGCGACCTGAACGCA
Organism: Orthosia gracilis; assembly: GCA_947562075.1. Taxonomy (NCBI): domain Eukaryota; kingdom Metazoa; phylum Arthropoda; class Insecta; order Lepidoptera; family Noctuidae; genus Orthosia; species Orthosia gracilis. The sequence goes on from OX387265.1 coordinate 64,089,972, forward strand.
AAGTCGGCGGCCTGGGGCAACCCAGCCGCCTGTTGCAACGTCCGGGGACGCGCCGCCGAATTTTGGGCGGCTTCGTGCGGCGTCTCCCTCCTAAACAGGGGGAACGTTCACACGTGTGTGCGGCAGCGGGGAGGGTCAGTGGTTGACGTCTCGTTTGCCACCCCCGTGCTAGCCGCCCGCGTTGTGAACTGGCGGGTGGAGATGGTGGAGACCATGTCGGACCACCGCTACGTGCGGTTCGACATCTCCACCCAGGGCCCGCGGGGAGTTATGGCCCGTTCGGGCCAATCTCCCTTCCCGCGATGGGCTCTCACCCGCCTAGACCGAGAGGCAGCTCAGGAGGCGGCGTTCCTCCAGGACTGGCTCTCGCCCCCTGTGGAGGCCCTGGACGTTGACGCCGCAGCGGTCCAGCTCCGAGGGTCCCTGACCGAGGTATGCAACTCCAGCATGCCTCGGTCACGCCGTCCGCCTCCACGTCGCGCCGTATATTGGTGGACGGAGGAGCTGGCGGGGCTCCGGGCCGCCTGCGTGGCGGCCAGACGGGCCTACACGCGGAGTCGGCGGCGCACCAACCGATCACGGGCCGGGGAGGACCGCCTCTACGCCTCTTACCTGGAGGCAAAGACGGTCCTCAAGTCGGCGATGTGCGCCGCCAAGGACTCGGCGAGGGCGGAGATGCTGGAGGGCCTCGACAGGGATCCGTATGGGAGGCCATATAAGGCGGCGCGGAACCAACTGCGCCCCTTTGGTCCCCCAGTGACGGAGACCCTGGAGCCGGCGTTACTGGATGGGGTGGTCCGGTCCCTGTTTCCGCGCAGGGCCGACTTCACCCCACCAACGATGAACCCCCCAGGGGGGGTGGTGGCAGCGCCGGAGGAGGAGGTCCCTCCGGTATCGGTGGAGGAACTTCGCGCGGGGATCCTGAGCCTCCGCGCGAAGAAGACGGCTCCTAGACCGGATGGCGTCCCCGCACGGGTGGTGGCCATCGCAGCGTCCCTCATGGAGGAAAGGTTTCGGGACCTCTTCAGCGCGTGTCTTACGGCTGGGAGGTTCCCGAAACTGTGGAAGGAGGGGCAATTGTGCCTCCTCCGGAAAGAGGGACGCCCGGTGGACTCCCTCTCGGCATACCGGCCCATCGTTCTGCTCGATGAGGTCGGTAAATTGTTCGAGGGGATCATCGCCACCCGGCTAAATAGCCAGTTGCGGGAGGTAGGGCCGGACCTGTCGGACGCCCAGTTCGGATTTCGACGAGGGCGTTCGACGGTCGACGCCTTGGCCCTGCTGAAGGTCCAGGTGCAGGAGGCGGTGGAGTCGGGGGGCGGAGTGTTGGCGGTGTCATTCGACATCGCCAACGCCTTCAACTCCGTGCCCCACTCTACCATATTGGAGGCACTCCGATACCACGGAGTGCCCCAATATCTGCGGGTGATCCTGGCCAGCTACTTGGAGGACCGAGAGGTCCTCCTTGTGGACAAGACGGCCAGGATCAGGCGCTACGGCGCGGAGTCCGGTGTTCCGCAGGGGTCGGTTCTAGGCCCTCCCCTGTGGAACATCGGTTTTGACTGGCTCCTGCGAGGAGCCCTCCTCCAGGGCACGAGCCGGTGACTCGGAGGAGAGCCTGATGACGGTTGGGTCCGAAAGTGAAAAAGAGACTCGCCGTTGGCGGAAGAGGCCCATAGGGCAGGAGGAAGCCGCGTCGCCGCACAAAGGGGTGGCCCATAGGTCGAAGCGCGGGCGAGGCCGGCCGCCCACCACGGGCGAATACGTGGGCCTTGCCGCGGCCCGGGAACGCCTGAACGCGGCAAAGGAAGAGGAGCTCCGGCTTGAGGTCGAGGACTGCGTGGAGGGCTTAGCCAAAACACTGCGAGAGTCCAGGCACGCCTGCCGCAGCGGCCTCAATCCGCCAACGCCGGGCGAGGACACGGCGCAGTCGCTGGCGGCGCTAAATCTTTTGGTGTTGGAGGCCGCCAAGGTTGTGGAGACGGTGGCCTCCAAATCCAAAAATTTAAAGGGGACCAGCCAAAAGACCCTGAAGGACGCGGCCTCCATCATCAGGGAGGCCGCGGTGGGCATCAGGACCCGCACGGTCCCAGAGGAGGTGGCGCTGCTGGAGGCAGAGAACCGGCGGCTTACGGCCCAGTTGGCGGAAGCCAACAGCCGGCCGGCGGCGGCGGTGGCGCCAGACGCGGTTCGCGAGATGGTGGAGGCGATGACTCGGGCCAGCGTCGCGCAGTTCGGCGAAATGCTGAATGCGCGACTCGAGGGGCTCGAGTGTCGTCTCCTACCGGACCCGAGACTGAGGCCGCCGCTGGCGGCTGATAAGAGGAAGGCGGCAGCGTCGCAGCCGCCAATGTCTCCCGAGTCGGGAGCAAGGGCCCCCGCTCTGGAGGGGGCCCCAACACCCCCCCCGGCGCCTCTGTCTGCGCCCGTAGCCCAGTCCCAAGTGAGTAAGGGCAAGGGCAAGGGCAGAGGCAGGGGCGGGCAGACGGCCCAGGCCCCAGTAAGGGACCCTAGCCCTGTGCGGGACGCTCCCCCACCACCTCCACTGACGGAGCAGTGGAATGTGGTCGCTGCTCGGGGAGGTAAGAGCTCTGGGAAGCAGCAGGTGCGCACCCAGAGCTCCCAAAATAAGAAGGCTGCGGCGGTGGCGAAGCTACGCGAGCCAAAAACGGCTGCGGTGACGTTGACACTGCAGCCGGGTGCGGCGGAGCGCGGTGCGAGCTACGCCACCGTCCTGCGGGAGGCCCGGACTCGAATCGACAAGACCAGTCTGGGTATCGACGAGATGCGCTGCAGGACCACGGTCACCGGCGCCCGCATCCTCGAAATCTTCGGGGATGGGGGCGCCGAGAAGGCCGACTCCCTGGCTCGTAAGCTCAGGGAGGTCCTCAGCGCAGAGGACGTCAGGGTCTCCCGCCCCACAAAAAGGGTGGATGTGATGGTGTCGGGGCTCGACGACTCCGTCACCGCCGCAGAGGTGGTGGAGGCTTTTGCTGCGCAGGGCGGATGCCACGCCAGCGACGTGAGGCCCGGAGTCATCGGCGACCGGGCCGCGATGTGGCTCGGCTGCCCGGTGGCCGCCGCCAAGACCGTGGTCGGCGCCGGCAGCCTAAGGGTAGGCTGGATCACGGCCAGAGTCGCCCTGCTGGCGGCGAGGCCCCTGAGGTGCTTCAGGTGCCTCAATCTGGGCCACGTCGCCAGCAGGTGCGGGTCGGAGGTGGACCGCAGCGGCCTTTGCTTCCGCTGCGGAAAGCCGGGCCACCGGGCGCGCGAGTGTAAGGCCGAGCCGAACTGCGTCACCTGCGCAGCGACAGGCAAACCCGCGGGGCACCCGCTCGGCGGAGCGGGCTGCCAGGGCGCTAGCAAGCGAGCGAAAGCGGCGCCAAACAGGGGGAAAAATAAAAAGGCCAAGGGTAAGAGCAAAGAGCCTACCCTTGGCCAAACAGCGGAGGGGCCCATGGAGACCGCAGTGTAAATGTCTCTACAACTCCCCGTACTGCAGGCAAACATCAACCACTCTGCCAGGGCCCAGGATCTTTTGTCCCAGACCCTGGTAGAGTGGGGGATCAAAGTGGCCGTGGTCGCCGAGCCCTACTTCGTTCCCGACAGGGACGACTGGGTCGGGGACCGCGAGGGTTTGGTGGCCATCGTCGCCCCGGCTGCCGTCGGCGCCCCGCCCATCGACAACGTGACGAGGGGTCGGGGCTACGTCCTGGCAGCCGTGGGCGGCGTTGCAGTCATAGGGGTGTACTACCCGCCCAGCCGGAGTCTCGCCGACTTTGAGCAGATGCTCGGGGAGGTGGGGGCTCTGGTTGGGCGGGTCGCCCCTAGCCCCGTGCTAGTCGCTGGGGATTTCGTCTATGGAGTCTAGGGAGTATCTAGGGAGTCCGTTGCGTCGGACACTAACTAGTAGACCGGACAGAGAGTTGTTACCGCTGCGGCAAGGACGGCCACAAGTCCGCCACGTGCAAGGCCGCCGCACCGCACTGCGCTGTGTGTGCCGCCAGTGGCCGCCCGGCAGGCCACGTCATGAAGGGGAGGATGTGCAATCCTCCCCCTAAGAGGGGAAAAGCGCAGGCGCCGAGCACGCCTGCCGCCACCACCGCCGTGCCCGAGGTTGGGCATTCGGCTGCTGCGGCTGAAGAGGGGGGTGCAACAGTCCTCCTCCAATTCAAGACGATGCGGGAGTGCCGCTGGGTTATTTTAGTGGGTATACCGGATTCATTCCGGGGAGTCCCACATACCCCCCCCATTCCCCCAATTGGTGGGTATGCGTAATGCATTTTTTCCCAGCGAGATCAAAAAAAAAAAAAAAAAAAAAGGTTAGGTTGGGGTGCGGGTCAGATAACCTCCACGTGGGCCTGGTTGGTTGCTGGTCTCTTTCGGATACGTCCGGGGGGAAGGGCAACCCGCTGGGCTGGTGCACTCCGGGTACCGTCAATAACTTCCCATTCATGGGTTCTTGTTGGCGGTGGCGAATAATCTGACAGGGGTAGGGTTCGCTCTGGGTGTTCCTCTGACTAGCAGAGGACACTCCAGATGCGAAATAGGGGTGGGGTAGGTAGGCTAGGTTAGGTTAAGTTAGTTAGGAAGAGGATGAGAGGGAGGGTGGTTGCCTGAAAACAGGTAACCACCAAACAAGGGAGCCAACGCCAGCTTCCTTGAATTCCGGAGCCCACGGTTACCTACCAACGACCCCCATCGATGGCGCATGGGGTAGGCGGTCTCAGTGGAGCGGAGGGCTTGCCTTAATTGGCCGGCCCGCGGGAAGGAAAACCCTAGCATAATAAACCCGACAGCGAAGTCGTAAAAACCTGTGGATACCTGGCGACCTTCACAGTAGCACACGCGAGCCACACTTATGGAATGGGCGTCACCCAGAAGTGTACTTTATATCGGCCCATACTCGTGGGAACAACAATGAAATCTTTAAAAAAACAAACACACACAAAAGGAGAAGAAGGAGGAGAAGAAGGAGAAGAGGGAGAAGGAGCAGGCGACAGAGACGCAGGAAAAAGAGCTTCGCGTCTCCATAACGCGTCTCTCGGAGGAGTCCGACTCGGACGCCAATCTGATGACGGTCGACTCCGGGAGTAGCAACGAAGAGGCTCGAAAGTGGCTCAAAAGGCCAATTGGAGAGCAGGAGGAGGAGACGGTGTCGCCGCCCAAGGGGGCGGCGCACAAGTCTAAGAGAGGGAGAGGCCGACCGCCCACCACGGGCGAGTACGTAGGCCTAGCCGCGGCCAAAGCCCGCTTAAACGCGGCAAGAGAAGAAACCCTCAGGCTGGAGGCCGAGGAGAACGTGGCGGAATTGGCCAAGACCCTCTGTTCAATGTTAACCTTTGAACATCGAATCAGCACTTGGCCCGGCGACGACTACACGAGCGGCCTAGTTAAAATAATGACTGAGTTGCATCTTACACGCATGAAACACATACAACTTTGTATAATAGTGTGTATTAAGTTAAATTAGTATATAAGCTGTACATCTTGTAAAATAAAGCAGATTTGAATTTTATATTCTTGTCTCATTACCCCTCACTGTGGCCAAGACACCTTTAGCCATCTCTGATCAGTCTCGTGAGTCTGCGAGCTGGCAGTGAGTTTATCCTTCCCGAACCTGGACATCCTGTCTACTATCCGTCTGTAGCCTTAGGTCGCATGGTGCAGACATCCTGAACTTATTTATATATTTATATATCACTACTAGGTATATGGTAGGTTAGGGCTGTAGGGCTTATAGGGATTATAGTCGTAGGGACTGTTAGGCTTATAGGTTCAGTAGGCGCGTGACGTATCATATCCCTACATGTACTAACGCACCCTCAACAGTATTGCGACTTCACGTGACATCTGTTTGGAGTGGTTAGACATATTGGTCCTTCGAGCATTTGAAATTTCTTTCAATCACGCGGTCCCCTTATTACTGTAGGAATTGACTTTGACAGACTTGACTATTGAGTTAGGTAAATAGGGCCGGAAGTGGGAAAGAAGAGCACTATGGAGATACAGGAAGTTAACGAACTAATCAGGAGCCAGGAAGCGGATTACAGTGAGATCAAAAGGATAGTCTCAAACCTGAAAAAGGACTCGCCCACAAGGAAAACGGAAAAATACCTCAACGAACGGGAGAAAATATTAGACCAGGTTTTCCAGCGAGTTCAAGAAAACCACTTGAAACTACAAGATCAAGAGATCTTGTCAACTCATAAGTACATTACTACAAACTACTTTGGTAACATTAAGAAATGTTACGACGAAGGAATCAACTACCTCAGAAAATGTGAGGAAAGACTACAACACGTACAAAGTATTTATGAACCACGACTTCTAGACGAAGATGAAGACAAGGGGGTTGTCAGTAGCCCAAAACTGTTTATACAACTGTTCCGAATGTCACAGATATCCAAGAAAATATCTCAGGCTAAGGAATCCATTACTCAGGATAAGCCAATATGGCATTTACAGACACTATTACAAACCTTACAAAAACAATGGCTAGAAATTGAAGAGACGCACATCGAATTACTGATGGCTGAAAGCACACTGGACAATAGCTATTTCAAGGATAATTGTTTCGAGAATACACAGACAGATTATGACATTATCATAAATTTGTTAGAAGCAAGAATAATCCAAAACTCGGGTGAAAAAGCTATGTCGACAAAATCGTCAGTAAAACTTCCACGAATAAATATTCCCATATTTGCGGGGAACTATGACTCTTGGTACACATTCCAAGATTTATTTAGAAAAATAATTCACGAAGATAACTCAATTTCTTCTACAGAGAAAATGCAGTATCTTAAAACACACGTAAAAGGCGACGCAGCAAGATTAATACGTCACTTAACAATTAGCGAAATAAATTACGAAACAGCTTGGAAATTGCTTACGCAGAGATATGAAGACGAGCGCATGATTGCTACTAAGTTTATTGACAAATTATTAGATTTACCTAAAATGCAACGAGCAAACGCGGTACAATTACGAGACATGCACGACACTATAAATGAATGTCTTGAGGCACTGAAAAATCAAGGCATAAATACACCATCTTGGGGCCCTCTATTGATAAGAATAGTCAGTAGAAAATGGGACGAGGAAACAAATACCAAGTATGAAGACCAATTACAAAACAGGAATAAATTACAATCCTTCGACGAGATGATGAAATTCATGGAAAACCGTTTCAGTTGTCTTAAGTCATTTGACGGGTCGTTGTCACATACTAATGGTCAACAATCACGTAATAGACAAACATCGGAAAAATATAAACGCTGTTGGCATTGTCAAAGTATGGATCATAGTATTCATTCTTGCCCTAGTTTCAAAGAGTTATGCGTCAGCGACCGATACAAAGCCGTCACGGAAAAAAGAATGTGCAAGCGTTGCTTAAATCACGATGATCGGAAACAGTGTGTGAGTGCAGTTTACAAACAATGCGATATTTGTCAACATAAGGGGCACAACACATTATTACACCAATCTAAACCGTTTCAAAATAGTAATAACGCCAAAAAATACACAACAAAAAATGCAGGAATAGAGAAGCCTCAAAATATAACAACGTCGAATTTATCGGCAACAAATACCAACACTAAAAATACAACTTTACTCGCTACCGCTATAGTAAAAACTACCTCTTATGACGGGATGCCGCAGTTGTTGAGAGTGTTATGTGATCAAGGATCAGAAGCTTCATTTTGCACTGAAGAAGTGGCACAACTGCTGGCTTACCCACGTCAAAAAATCCGAGCCGAAATAAAAGGAATCGGAGATGAAAAACCAAAAACATCAAACCATACAATCAACATTACTTTACAACCAAGGTACTCTAGCGATTATAAACTGCCAGTAACGCTAATAATACTACCAAAACTAACAAGTTCATTACCAAGGCATGACTTAAAACAATTACAAGAAAAAATCTTGGATAATGCGCTGACTGACCCAACTTATTATAAAAAGGGACCAATTGATATAATATTAGGTGCCCAAGACCATAGCAAAATACTACTACAGGGTTTCGAAAGACTACGGGACGGAATTATCGCTCAAAACACACAGTTAGGGTGGATTTTATCCGGATTTTATCCCGATGACACGAATAGTGGAGCCAAAATACTGAGTATGGTGGCTTGCACTGAAGAGGTACGACAACTTACGAAATTTTGGGAATTAGAAGAAATTCCACAAAACTACAAACTCACACAGGACGACCAGGCCTGTGAAAACTACTATAAAGAAACAACGATAAGAAACCTAGATGGAACATAAACGGTACGACTTCCGTTTAAGGATACAAACTTAAACTTAAACATAAACGGCGAATCGCGCAAAAAGGCCGCTGCTCGCCTCTTACAACTAGAACGACAGTTCGCAAAAAATGAAAATTTACGACACCAATACATTGAATTTATGAACGAATATTTACGTATGGGTCATATGAGAAAAGTAGATACAAAAAACTACAACTTAGGAAAATACTACATACCACATCAGGCAGTAATTAAGGAAGACTCACTTACTACAAAGTTACGCGTGGTTTTTGATGTGAGCAGCAAAAGCAGCACAAAAATAAGCCTTAACGACAATATGTATAAAGGTCCACGACTACAACAAGATTTATCCACTATACTGCTACGATGGCGAAAACATAAGTTTGCCTTCATGGCGGATATTATGAAAATGTACAGGTTCATAAAAATTAATGATTTAGACTTCGCACATCAAAGAATATTATGGAGACTTTCTCCCAAACAAGCAATTAGTGAATATGAACTTACAACAGTTACATACGGTACAACTAGCGCACCTTATCTTGCGGTACGAACACTACAACAACTTGCCATAGACGAAAAAGATAATTACCCAATGGCGAGTCAAGCTACATTACAAGATTTCTACGTGGATGATATTTTGCCTGGAGATTCCCAGGAAAGCACAGCTAAAGAACTTCAAAGTCAGCTAATATCCATGTTAAACAAGGGTGGCTTTAAACTTAGAAAATGGTCGTCAAACAGTTCAGAGCTCCTCGAAAATATACCGACGGAAGACAAAGACGATCAACTACTCAAGCTACCATTAGACGAGTCCAGGAAGTCATTAGGCATTTCATGGTCACCACGGGAAGACAGTTTTTATTTTCAAATAACTATAATGGAAAAAGAAAAACCAACAAAAAGATGGATTATGTCAGAAGTAGCGAAAATATTCGATCCCCTGGGTTGGTTAGCACCAATTATAATTAAATTGAAGCTGCTTATACAAGAACTGTGGACTAACGAGATAGGATGGGATCAACCTGTTGATAACATACTCCAGAAAAAATGGATTGAAGTACAAAAACACCTTAAAAGTATAGAAAAAATAAAAATTCCGCGGTGGTGTCACATAACTGATAGCACAGAGAATGAACTATATGGTTTCAGCGACGCGTCCGAGAAAGCTTACGGAGCGGTCGTATATAGCCGTGTAAAAATCAATAACAACTACTACATTACATTATTACAAGCAAAATCAAAAGTGGCACCGAAGAAACAAAAGACTACTCTACCTCGTCTCGAGTTATGTGCAGCACTCCTACTAGCCAGTTTGATCGAAAAAGTTAAAGAAGCGCTCAATTGTAAGAATATCACGATATCTTGTTGGACGGATTCCATGATCACCTTAGGCTGGATAAGAGGAGAGCCTGGACGCTGGCAAACTTTCGTAGCTAATCGGGTATCACAAATTAGACAACTTGTACCGAACGCAGAGTGGAACCATGTAATATCTGCTGATAACCCAGCTGATATCATTTCAAGAGGCCTTGAGCCGGAAAAACTTGTTAACTATTCCTTATGGTGGAATGGTCCACTATGGTTAAAAACCGATCAGATACCCACCACGAGACGTATGCCACAGCCGACTGAGGAAATCAAAAAGTGTCACACAGTTACAAGTGTTACAACTGAGATAGAAAAGAACGATCTCTGGAATAGATTTTCCAGTTTAAATAAAATGTTAAGGGTGTTATCTTACTGCTATAGATTTGCAAACAAGCAAACAATAAATAAACCAATTTCTTGCGTTGAATTAAAAAAGGTAACAAAACGAATAATTCTGAAAATACAACAACAGGAATTCGAAGAAGAATTGAAAACTATACAAAGAGGACAGCCTATGAAGAAAAATAAAAAGCTATCCACTTTAGATCCATTTATAGACGAGGATGGATTACTAAGAGTTGGAGGCAGGTTACAAAACTCTGGATTGCCTTACAACCAGAAACATCCAATACTGTTACCATACAACCATCATGTAACGTCACTAATTATACAAGACGCACATTTAAAAACGTTGCATGGAGGCAACAAATTAACATTAGCATATTTACGACAAACATACTGGATCATTAATGGAAAAAGAAAAGTGAAGAGCCTTATTAACAAATGTGTGAAGTGCATACGATACAAAGCAGACACAAACTCGCAAAAAATGGGAAACCTACCAAAAGTACGAGTGACGGAATCATATCCATTCAGTCATACTGGAGTGGATTATGCAGGTCCAATACAAACCAGAACTATGAAAGGAAGAGGTCACAAGTCTTACAAGTCATACATTGCTGTCTTTGTATGCCTAGCAACAAAAGCAATACACCTAGAATTGGTGGGAGATTTGACAACAGAAACATTTATCGCTGCACTACGCAGATTCATGGCACGTAGAGGTCATGTGTCACACATGTATAGTGACAATGCAACAAATTTCGTAGGTGCAGCCAACTTCTTACATCAAGAAATATTACAAATCACGCAATCGCCGCAATTCCAAAGCGCAATAACAAACATAGGAACTGAGTGGCATTTTATTCCTCCGTCATCTCCACATTTCGGTGGCATTTGGGAAGCTGGCGTAAAGTCAGTGAAACATCATTTACGACGAGTAATCGGAGATACGACTCTAACATACGAGGAAATGACCACCTTACTACACCAAATTGAAGCGTGTTTGAATTCAAGACCATTGTGTGCGCAAACCGAAGATGTTAATGACAACACTATACTAACTCCAAGTCATTTTCTTATTGGCCGAGAAGCAGTAGGAACACCATGTGGTGTGATGTCACGTACATCAGCACGTCACGTACAGCACGTAGTATAATATGCTAAGGTTGATAGTATGTGAATACGTGATTATAGATTATCGACATAACATCACGTCGTAACTATGTATATAATGTTGCTAATTAAAGGTGGAAGAGTAATCGACTCTTGGAGTAGTAACTAACATGTAGTTTACTTTGACCCCTCCATCTCCTCGCATCGCATGGCGACCCTGCCAGTCGGCTGGACGGCGTTATAGTTGTCCGACCAGGAGCTAGTCACGGTTCGTGGTTCGCGGTTTGATTGTCTTCGTTGAGTATCACGTCAGTCGCGTCGCGTCACAGGCCATGGGGAGCACGACGTCCAAGGAAGAGGTGATTATTGCCCAGGCGTCTACGAGTGGTGCAAATACCGCAACGGCTACGCAGGAGCAGCTGGCGTTTATCAAGACCGTGTTGCTGTTTATGGCTGTGGGTATGGCAGTTGTCATCATAGGTTTGGCGGTTCGCATGTATCGGAGATGTCACCACAACTGGATTGAAGAAAAGATGAGACAGCGGGAAGTCCAGAAGGCTGTACAGATGGTTTGACCAGGAGCCGTCGGAGGAACGAAGTGAGTGTTTCTTATGTGAATGTGAATAAGTGTGTGTCGGTGCTTGCGGTCATCGTTAAATTTGGAGACATTGATTTAAATGGAAGTGGAGTTAACGTCGCTATTTGTACAACTTAAGTTATTAAGGGAATCTATTGTCAAGTTAGGCCCTAGTAGGCGAAAAGGCAGAAATTTTGATAGTAAGATCAGTGAGGTGAAAGCGCTCTATCGTAAATTTAAGTGTATAGTTTCAGAATCTAGTAAGTTCTCGGAAGAACTGGCTCAGTTGGTATGTAAGATAGAAGCGTTATACGTGGACACTGTTAAGTTTGAGAGCGGAACCGGAACGGAACAAAACATGGCGGCGGAAAAGTTTTCTTTGAGAACGGCAGTTGGCCTACTCCCGAAGATGAGTGGCGATGAACAAGTTACGCAAGACTTGATTGATGCCATAGGATTATATAGTTCTATGTTAGTGGAAGCAGATAATGCTCTTTTAATTAAATTTGTTTTGACAACACGACTTACCCAGGGTGCTAGGATTCGGTTGTCCTCTACTTACGCAACGGTAGATTGTCTGTTAGCTGATATGAAGAAGCATTTGTTAACAGTAGAGTCAGACGTAGCTGTGCAAGCGAAGCTTGCTCGCGCTAGGCAGAATGATAGGTCGGTCGCGGATTTTGGGGCTGAGATAGAGAAGTTAATGGTTAATTTGACTATCTCTCAAGCCGGGGAAAGTTCGGAAGCATATGAGATTTTGCGGCCGTTGAACGAAAAGTACGCGATCAGGAAGTTTGCTGACGGGCTTCGCAATCAGCGTTTAGGTACGATCATTACGGCGCGGAATTTGACTTGTTTGAAGGATGCGATCAGGGTAGCAGAAGACGAAGGTTGTGCATCGTCGGCACAGGTCATGGCGTATCAGCGTTGGCCCGCGAGGGGTGGTTTTGATAATGGAGGTTGCGGAAATGGTTGTAGGCGGTCTACAGTAGGAAATGGATACGCGCAACATAAGACAGCTGTTGAGCGTACGCGCAAAAATGCCACCGCATGGCATAATCGTGGAATGCGCGGTCGTAGCAATAATGCTCATCGTGGTCATTCGACTCAACAAGGTCGGAGGCGTGTAGCGTATTTCGAGCATGCGCGTAGTGATGCTGACTCAGGCGGAACGTCAATGTCACGACGTAATGAAGCGACGGACCACCAGTTGCAGTTTTTTCGAGACTAAGCGTATTTTAGCTTGCGATAGTATTAATTGGGTTAATTTTCTAGTGAATAATATAAATGCGGAATGGTTAGTAGATACGGGCGCGTCGATATCGGCTGTAAAAAGTGGTTTCTTGTTGAACAATGCTTTGTGCTGTAAGGTAGTTAAGGAAGAATTAGTGATTAATGGTGTAGGAGGTAGTTTGAGGGCTATAGGTTATGTATATTTAACGTTGGAGTATGGACGGTGTTCTTTCACGCATAAGTTTTATATATTTGATGATTTGCCATGTAAGTCGGTTGGTATATTAGGTCAGGATTTCTTGCAGAAGTATGGTGGTATTATAGATTTTTCGGCGAATAGGTTTTCTCTTAGGGATCGTGGACGACGGGTGGTTTCGATGCCACTTAAGTCCTATGATTACTTGTTGACTATTCCACCGCGTTGTGAGGTGGTTAGGTATTACCCCGTTAACAGAGCGGAAGATTGTGTGGTAGTTAGGCAAGAATTGCGGAAAGGCGTTTTCTTGGCTAGTGTGTTAGTAAGGCCTAAAAGCGGGATGGTCCCCGTTAGGATTTTAAATACGAACTCCGAGGAAGTTGTGTGTAGTATGTCCGGTGTGGAAGTTTGTCCGTTGAGTGATTTTGATTGTTGTAATTTCGTGAAGCCAGGGACGGACGTTGAGCGTGTAGAAGAGGTACTTTCTTTACTTAAACTCGACTATTTGAACGCCGAGGAGCGGTTGTCGGTTGAGCAAGTGTGTGCAAAGTTTTCGGATGTTTTTCATCTCCCGGGTGATAAATTAGCTGTCACTAACGTATATGAGCAGTCTATACGCTTGAAAGAGAGTGCTACTCCGGTGTACAAGAGACAGTATAGGATACCTTATGCACAGAAGAAGGAGGTTGATAGGCAAGTGCAGGAGATGCTGGAGGGTAATATCATTGAAGAGGCGGTTAGTGAGTGGTCTAGTCCTGTTTTGGTGGTACCCAAAAAGACGGATCGTAGTGGGGAGAAGAAATGGCGAGTGGTTATAGATTATAGGCAGTTGAATGAAAAGGTACAGGATGATAAGTTTCCATTGCCGAATATAACTGAGATTTTGGATTCGATGTCAGGCGCAGTTTACTTTAGTCACTGTGATTTATCACAATCTTATTATCAGTGTGCTTTGGAGGAGAGTAGTAGGAAGTACACTGCTTTCACAACAGACAAGGGGCAGTATCAAATGTGTAGGTTACCAATGGGTTTGAAGATAAGTCCGAGTTCGTTTAGTAGATTAATGACTGTGGCCATGTCTGGATTGAATTACGATAGGTGTCTGATTTATTTGGATGATCTCATTATTTTTGGACGGAATTTAGATGAACATAATCGGAACCTAATATCAGTATTTTCACGCTTGAGGGAAGTAAATCTAAAGTTGAATCCGTCTAAATGTGAATTTTTGAAGAAGCAAGTGCTTTATTTGGGGCATGTAATATCGGCCGAAGGTATTTCACCAGATCCAGAGAAGGTAGAAGTTATTAGAGGTTATCCGCGTCCATCGACGGTTGATGAGGTAAAGCGATTTGTAGCGTTTGCGAATTATTATAGGAAATTCATACCACAGTTTGCTGATATAGTGGTACCTATGAATAAGCTGTGTAAGAGAGGTGTTGTATTTAGTTGGTCCGATGAGTGCGAGAAGTCGTTTTTGTTGCTTAAGGAAGCGTTAATGAGTCCACCGGTGTTGGATTATCCTGATTTTTCTGATAGCAATACTTTTATATTGCAAACCGATAGTTCTGGATATGCTATAGGGAGTGTGTTGTGTAATGGGAACGGAAAACCCATCGCATATGCTAGTAGGTCGTTAGGGAAGAGTGAGTTAAATTATCCGATAATAGAGAAGGAGTTGTTGGCAATAGTTTGGTCAGTTAAATATTTTAGACCGTATTTGTACGGACGGAGGTTCGTTGTAAAGACGGATCACCGGCCATTACTGTATTTGTTTAACATGACAGATCCATCTAGTAGGTTGACTAAGTTTCGTTTGTGTTTAGAGGAGTATGATTTTGAGGTTGAATATATTAAGGGCAAAGAGAATGTACTAGCGGATGCACTTTCTAGAATAGTGATAACGAGTGAGGATTTGAAATTGATACGGGAAAAGACGATATCCGTAATGACGAGGGCGCAGTACAAGCAGTTGGGAAAGCCAAATGTTTGTGATAGGGACTCCGTGGTATCTGGGACTGATCACCCTAGGATCGTGGAAGTACTTAAGAAGCA
This sequence comes from Orthosia gracilis, assembly GCA_947562075.1. Taxonomy (NCBI): domain Eukaryota; kingdom Metazoa; phylum Arthropoda; class Insecta; order Lepidoptera; family Noctuidae; genus Orthosia; species Orthosia gracilis. The sequence goes on from OX387265.1 coordinate 64,105,141, forward strand.
AGGAAATGACATTGAGATTTGTTTAGATGATTGGGAGAAAATGTTACGTAACAATAATAATAACAACAATAATAATAAAGGTTGTAGGGAGATATTTTCAAAGTCGCGCAATTTAGTGTATATGCCAAAAAACTCGAGTATTTATGTAAACTATGAATCTTTATCGGGAATTTCGCGAGACGAGTTATCGAAAGACATAGTCAGTTTTTGTATTGAAGAAGGCATTAAAGAAGTAATTATTATGAAGAATCGTTATAACGTTGATTTTATTACAAGAATGGCAAAATATTTAAAGGAAAATAGAAGTTCGATTAGTGGGGATTTTAAACTGTGTGTAGTGAAGGATTTACGGAGAATAGAAGGGAAAGATGAGAAGAAGGTTATTTTGAATGATTTCCATATTTTACCCACGAGTGGTCATGCAGGAATACGTAGGATGGTGAATAATATAAAGAAGTATTATTATTGGCCTTCTATAGAGAAAGACGTAGTGGAGTACGTTGGTAAATGTGATAAGTGTTGTAAGCAAAAGTATTCTAGGAATACTAGGGAACCCATGACGATTACGACTACTGCATCAACATCGTTTGAGAAGATTTATTTAGACATAGTAGGACCCCTTGATAGAGACGAAAGAGGCAATGTTTACATATTAACTCTTCAATGTGAACTTACGAAGTTTGTAGAGGCTTATCCGTTAAAGAATAAATCCGCAAATGAGGTAGCAAAAGCCTTGGCAGAGAATTTTGTTTTGAGATATGGAATACCGAAAACAATAGCTACGGATAGGGGTAGTGAATTCGTTTCGAAAGTAATGATAGAGCTATGTGATATCTTGAACATCAATAAAGTCATGTCGACGTCATATCATCATGAGAGTATAGGTTCTTTGGAGAATGTACATAAAACATTAGGTGCATATTTGAGGATACAGACAGATAATAACCCATCATCATGGAGTTCTTGGATTCCATTTTGGTGTTTTTCTTATAATACGACAGTTAATACTGTTACCAAATATACACCTTATGAGCTAGTGTTTGGAAGAAAATGCAGATTACCAAGTAGTCTTCAAGGAGAAAGTGTTGAACCATTGTATAATTTTGATAATTATCCTTTAGAATTTAAGTACAGATTGCAAAGGGCACAAAATGATGCAAGGGAGAATTTAATAGCGAGTAAATTGGCTAGGAAACATTGTTATGATAAGAATCTTAATTCTGTAACCTATAAGGAAGGTGATTTAGTATTGATTAAGAATGAAACTGGCAATAAATTGGAATGTATTTATAATGGACCTTTTGAAGTTGTAAAAGACGAGTCACCAAATGTTGTGATTAAGTATAAAAATAAAATAGATATAGTACATAAGAATAGAACAAAATTGTATTGTAAGAGTTAGAGTAATAGTTTGTAATGTGGAAAAAAAAAAACCTTGTAAAAAAAAAAATTTTTTTTTTTAAATTTAAGGGGGTGATGTGGTGTGATGTCACGTACATCAGCACGTCACGTACAGCACGTAGTATAATATGCTAAGGTTGATAGTATGTGAATACGTGATTATAGATTATCGACATAACATCACGTCGTAACTATGTATATAATGTTGCTAATTAAAGGTGGAAGAGTAATCGACTCTTGGAGTAGTAACTAACATGTAGTTTACTTTGACCCCTCCATCTCCTCGCATCGCAACCAGATCCGATGGAAAACATTAATACTGACTTAATGAATAGATGGAAACAGATACAAAAGATGAAAAAAGATTTTTGGAACAGTTGGACAAAAGACTATCTACATCAACTTCAGCAAAGATACAAGTGGAAACAAGCACATGAAAATGCTAAAATTGGAACTGTAATACTAGTAAAAGATGACAATGTAAAACCAAGTAAATGGCCGTTGGCAAAAATCACAGAAGTCCACCCGGGAAATGATGGGGTAGTTAGAGTGGTAACAATTAAAAAATCAACAGGAGCTGAACAGAAGAGATCAATTCATACATTGATCCCGCTCCCTGTAAACGAAAACAAAGAAATTGGTACAACGAGTAAAGACATACAAACGGCTACACAATGTAACATATCAACAGCTACCACAAACAGAAGAGGTATACGATCACCGAAAAATTGGATAAAGGATTTACTATTACAAACAATACTTGTTTTATTAATTGGCACCATATCAAGTACGCCTACATACACATTAAAAAATATAGATCCAGGATTGTATGTGGAAAAAATAGGAACTGCAACTATCAATCGAGGAATGTTTAGAATTAAAACAGACTACGAGAGAGAAAGTTTAGAACTAGACCAAGGAAAGATTGAAAAAATAACGTCACAATTCCAACAATTTTGCATAAATACGCAAAAAATCATGTACGAAACGCATTGCAACGAATTTTATCACCATTTAAACGAAGAAAAAACAAAGTTTAAGACAACAAAAGGATACCTAACAGAAATAAGAAATAATAGGAAGAAAAGAGGTGTATTAGGTCAACTCTTAACATCGGTGTTTGGAGTTAATGACGAAGTATACAGAGACATAGATACATTAAATAACAACCAGCAGAAACTTATTGATGCTGCCAACCATCAAACAAAAATAATGATATCTACAATCACAGCTGTAAACCAAACTGAAGAGCGAATCAAAAAAAAGCTAGATAAATTCCAAGCAAAACTAAATGAAGCAATATCATTTATGAATCAGAACAATGTTTGGTATAAAAAGATTGACAACAACCACGTTAAAATACAAGTAATGCAAGCCTATGAGTTAGCAAACAATTTCATCAATGAAATAATGGATTACTATACAGGTTTACTTGAAATTTATTTACAAAAAGCAAGTGTATATAGCATATTAACACCAACACATGTCAGCAACATAATAAAAACGGCTAATCAAAAGTTACCATCAAACTTAAAAATCATTCAGGATCAAATAATACAGACTGAGATGAATGTAAATACTACTCACATAAGAGTATATGCTCACTTTCCAATACACGACGTAACAAAGTATACACTCATACATGTCACGCCTATTCCAGAGAGGAAAACTGATGGATCGTTCGAGTGCTTCTCTATTCAGCAGACTTTCATGGGGTTCGACTACAACAACGAGCGTTACTTTGAACTGAGTCAAGAAGAATTTAAAGATTGTCTTCATAGCAATACAGAATTTGTCTGCTATCCTGTAGCTGTCAAGAACATGCAATTAAATAAAAATTGCATAGTTGATCAACTCTTTAGAACTGAGAACTACACACAAACTCAATGCACGTCAGAAATCTACAAAATGTCGACAGATATTGTATGGAAGCAATTATTCATGCAAAACACTTGGCTCTTCGTAACGACAAAACCAGTAGCCATATCGATTGTGTGTGACGGACAAAGACAAGAAATAACGATTCACGATGTTGGAGTTCTACATATCGCCGAGAATTGCGTTATTAAAACACTTAAAAACATACTTGCTGCAAAAAGAACAACGACTGTGACAGTGCTAGCTTCTTATTCTAAAACAACGAATTTCTCCATTAATACGCAGATTTTACAAACAAACATTAAAGATATATCAAAAGAAGAAGTAGTGTTAGACAGGACAAAAGGAATTTTTGACCATTTAGTCACATCTGAAACTAGCTTACAGACTCAACTAGATAACACAATTTGGAAACAGTTACAGTCTCATACATACATAGCTAGCATCAGTACTTCACTCATAATCATAACTTTAGCATTTGTTTTAATTTATTTTGGTCCACAGGTGTTGAATCGACTTAGAGCCGTCATTACTGCGAGAAGAAACACTGCGCCACCTACTCAATTGCCCTCGATCGTCAGCAACATACCACACACGCAACTAACAGAGCAGCCGTACGGCATACCACGCAGGGTGCCCACTCGAGCACAGCAAACTGGAGAAGGCCAGGCCAGACCATACGAAACCATTGAGCTGTACCAACTACGGCCCTGTCCCTGAGGAGTCGCCAGAATGTTCAATGTTAACCTTTGAACATCGAATCAGCACTTGGCCCGGCGACGACTACACGAGCGGCCTAGTTAAAATAATGACTGAGTTGCATCTTACACGCATGAAACGGGTCTCCCTTGTTTTACCGAAAAGAAATTGCCAAATTATCACTTCCCAAACAAATTTTCGCATAACTTCATTTGCCAAATTATTACTTACCAAACAATCTCTTTACAAATAATTGTTACGAAAACCTATGTTTGGCAAGTGAACGTTTGAACAATAACTTGTTCACCAACTAGTACTTTTACCATTTTTTATCTAGTCAAATATTTCAGTTGGTATAACATATTTTACGCAAAATTAAATAAGCCAAATATTTGGTGTCGTCAGTTTTAAACTTACCATTTCTGTTTAGTCGATTGCGTAGCCAATGACAAAAATTAAACAGGTAATAATAATGTTATTATAATTATATTATTTCTCTCGATAGCCTCCTAAAAATAATCTCTTTTTTCCATATTTTTTTCTATATAATCTAGTCGTTTCTGGCACTCGCCGGCCGCTGCCGCGGCACCGCTCGCTACGCTCGCTCGGCTCGTGCGTAGGTGGTCACAGTTTTAACCTAACCTAACCTAACCATTTTTGCCTTTATATTTTTTGTCATAACAATTCATTTGACTAAACGTTTATTGTCTAAATATTGTTTGCTGTAATAAATCATTTGATTAAAGACCAAAAACCTTAATGACATTATCCTTGGTAACAATCTGCCAAGTAAACATTTGACCAAATGAAAATGTGCGTACTAAAATTATTCCAAATATTACATTGGTATAAAAAAAGGTTGCTAAAATTTGTTTGGGTAATGAAAATTTGGCAAAATCTTTTCGGCAAAACGGCAGGATCCCGCATGAAACACATACAACTTTGTATAATAGTGTGTATTAAGTTAAATTAGTATATAAGCTGTACATCTTGTAAAATAAAGCAGATTTGAATTTTATATTCTTGTCTCATTACCCCTCACTGTGGCCAAGACACCTTTAGCCATCTCTGATCAGTCTCGTGAGTCTGCGAGCTGGCAGTGAGTTTATCCTTCCCGAACCTGGACATCCTGTCTACTATCCGTCTGTAACCTTAGGTCGCATGGTGCAGACATCCTGAACTTATTTATATATTTATATATCACTACTAGGTATATGGTAGGTTAGGGCTGTAGGGCTTATAGGGATTATAGTCGTAGGGACTGTTAGGCTTATAGGTTCAGTAGGCGCGTGACGTATCATATCCCTACATGTACTAACGCACCCTCAACAGTATTGCGACTTCACGTGACATCTTTTTGGAGTGGTTAGACACCCTCAAGGAGTCCAGGCATGCCTGCCGCCGCGGCCTCAACCCGCCAACACCCGAGGAGGACACGGAGCAGTCTCTAACGGCACTGAACCAGCTGCTGTTGGAGGCTGCTAAGATCGTGGAGACGGTGGCCACCACGTCCAAAAACCTAAAGGGGACAAGCGTGAAGACGCTCAAGGATGCGGCCACCATCATCAAGGAGGCCGCGGTGGGCATAAGGGCCCGCACTACATCAGAGGAGGTGGCTCAGCTGGAGGCCGAAAATCGACGGCTTTCAGCTCAGCTGGCAGAGGCCAATAGCCGGCCGGCGGCGGTTGCACCAGATGCGATCCGGGGGATGATGGAGGAGATCTCTCGGGCCAGCGTCGTGCAGTTCAGCAATATGCTGAATGCACGGCTCGAGGGCATCGAGTGTCGCCTCCTACCTGAACCCGGGTTGCGGCCGCCGTTGGCGGCCGACAAGAAAATGGCGGACGATGGTGCCGCGGCAGTGGCGATGTCGCAGCCGCTACCATCGGGTTCGGGGGCCTCGGCTCCTGGGCCCGGGCGGGCCCCTGGGCCTGAGAATGCCCCAACACCCCTGGCGCCTCTGCCTGCGACCGCAGCCCAGCCCCAAAAGACTAAGGGCAAGGGCAAGGGCGCGGGCAAGGGCAGAGGCAAGGGCAAGACGAAGGCCCCGGCCCCTGTTAGGGACCCAACCCCTGAGCGGGACGCCCCCCCACCGCCCCCGTTGACGGAGCAGTGGAGCGTGGTCGCAGCTCGGGGTGCACGCAGCTCTGGGAAGCAGTCAAGCCCCCAGACCAAAAAGGCGGCGACGGTGGCGAAGCTGCGTGCACCGAAAACGGCTGCGATAACGCTCACGCTGCAGCCGGGCGCGACAGAGCGTGGCGCGACTTACACCACCGTCATGCGGGAGGCCCGGGCTCGCATAGATTTCGCGAGTCTGGGCATAGACGAGATACGCTGCAGGACGACCGTCACCGGCGCCCGCATCCTCGAAATCTTCGGAGATGGGGGCGCTGAGAAGGCCGACGATCTGGCCACAAAACTCAAAGAGGTCCTCAGTGCAGACGTGGTGAAAGTTTCGCGCCCCACGAAAAGGGTAGACGTTCTAGTGACGGGGCTGGACGACTCCGTCACCGCCGCAGAGGTGGTGGCGGCTTTCGCTGCGCAGGGCGGGTGCCTTGCCGATGACGTTAAGCCCGGTGTCATCAGCGACCGGGGCGCGATGTGGCTCGGCTGCCCGGTGGCCGCTGCCAAGACCGTGGTCGGCGCCGACCGCCTAAAAGTGGGCTGGATCACGGCAAAAGTGTCCCTGCTGGCGGCGAGGCCCTTGAGGTGCTTCAAGTGCCTCAACCTGGGCCACGTCGCCAGCAAGTGTGGGTCGGAGGTGGACCGCAGCGGTCTCTGCTTCCGCTGCGGAAACCCGGGCCACCGGGCGCGTGAATGCCGGGCCGAGCCCAACTGTGCCACCTGCGCAGCCACGGGCAAACCGGCGGGGCACCCTCTCGGCGGATTGGGCTGCGTGAGGGACGGGAGGCAGACCGATGCCAAGGGCAAGAAAAAGCCAAAGGGCGTAGGGCCTACCCATTGCCCAACAACAACAGCGGAGGGGACGATGGAGACCGCGCCATAAATGTCGGCACTACCCGTTTTGCAGGCGAACATTAACCACTCTGCTGGGGCCCAGGATCTATTGGCCCAGACCCTGGCAGAGTGGGGAATCAAAGTGGCCGTGGTCGCCGAGCCCTGTTACGTCCCCACCCGGGATGACTGGGTCGGGGACCGGGAGGGTTTGGTGGCCATCGCCGCCCCGGCTGCCGCTGGCGCCCCGCCCATTGATCGTGTGTCGAGGGGCAGGGGTTACGTGCTGGCCGCCGTGGGCGGCGTCACAATCATAGGGGTGTACTGTCCGCCTAGCCGGGTTCTCGCCGACTTCGAGCAGATGCTCGTGGAGGTGGGAGCTCTGGTTGGGCAGGTCGCCCCTAGCCCCGTGCTAGTCGCTGGGGATTTCAACGCCAAATCTACGGCGTGGGGATCCCCGGCGACGGACGCGCGGGGTGAGTGCCTGGAGGAGTGGGCGGTCTCCATGGGGCTGGCCGTCCTCAACACGGGGACAGAGGACACGTGCGTGCGGCAACAGGGTGGGTCGATAGTCGACATAACGTTGGCATCGACTGCTCTGGCGCGCCGTGTCCGGGGTTGGAGGGTGGTGGTGGGCGTGGAGACGCTGTCGGACCACAGGTACATCCGATTCGATGTCTCCGCGCTCCCCACCGGCTCCCAAGGCTCGGCCCGGTCCCCCAGTGTTGGGGGCGGTCCGCGCTGGGTGCTGGGGCGGCTCGACAGGGAGGTCGCCAGAGAGGCCGCAATCATTGAGGACTGGGTGTCCGGGAACGACATCGGCCAGGACGTGGACGAGGAGGCAGGGCGCCTTGGGGCCTCGCTGGGCCGCATATGCGACGCGGCGATGCCCAGGGCGAGACCCCTCCCTCCTCGACATCGGGTGTATTGGTGGAGCGACGGGCTCCGTCGCATGCGCATCGCTTGCGGTAGGGCTCGCCGCCGATACACGCGGTGTAGGCGGAGGCGTCTCCGGGACGCCCAGGAGGAGAGTGCCTCCTATGCCGCTTACAGGGCTTTGCGTGACGAGTTCCGGCTGGCGATCACGCGGGCCAAGGAGGCGGCATGGGAGGAATGGCTGCGGACTCTCGAGGGCGACCCCTGGGGTAGGCCTTACAAAGTGGTCCGCAAAAAGCTGAGGCCCTGGGCTCCCCCTGTCACGTCCAGCGTGGACGAAGATTTTCTCGGCGTGGTGGTGGGCGCCCTCTTCCCGCAGCGAGACGAGTGGGTGCCTCCGGCGATGGCCCGACAAGACGCGCGATCCGCCGGGGACGACGATGTCCCCGCACCGCCTGTTTCGGAGGCCGAATTCGGGGCGGCCGTCCTGAGGCTTAAGATGAAGAGGACCGCCCCGGGCCCGGACGGCGTGCCGGGGACGGCACTGGCGATCGCGCTGGAGGAGATTGGCGAGAGGGTGAGGTCCCTGTTCACGGCTTGCGTGGTGCAGGGTCGTTTCCCGCAGCGGTGGAAGACGGGCAAGCTCGTTCTTCTCCCGAAGGTCGGGCGCCCGGCCGGATTGCCATCGTCCTACCGTCCGATCGTGCTGCTCGACGAGGTGAGCAAGCTCTTCGAGCGAGTGCTCGCTGCTCGCCTAGCCGAGTGCATGGATCCGGATCTGGACGACGCGCAGTTCGGTTTCCGCCGGGGTCGGTCGACCCTGGATGCCGTTGCGCGGGTGAGGGACCTCGCCGAGGAGGCGGTCTCCCAGGGCGGCGTGATGCTTGCGGTGTCTCTGGACATCCGCAATGCATTCAACACGCTGCCCTGGGAAACGGTCAGGGCGGCGCTGCGGTACCACGGCGTGCCGCAGTACCTCCGGAGGGTCATCGCCGACTACTTCGCCGGCAGAGCCGTCGCCTTCCCGACGAAGGCCGGCGAAGGGAGGAGGGAAATGTCGTGCGGTGTTCCGCAGGGGTCGGTCCTGGGCCCATCCCTGTGGAACATCGGCTACGACTGGGTGCTGCGCGGGGCCACTCTGCCGGGGGTCGGTGTGATCTGTTACGCCGACGACACCCTCGGCGGTCGTCGGCGGGGGACTGGACGTAAAGGCTCTGCCAGTTTCCCAGTCCTCCTCCAATTCAAGACGATGCGGGAGTGCCGCTGGGTTATTTTAGTGGGTATACCGGATTCATTCCGGGGAGTCCCACATACCCCTCCCATTCCCCCAATGGGTGGGTATGCGTAATGCATTTTTTCCCAGCGAGATCAAAAAAAAAAAAAAAAAAAAAAAAAAAGGTTAGGTTGGGGAGGGGAACCCCCCACAGTGCATACGTCCTCGTCCGTGTTCCCTGGAAACGTCCCAGTTCTGACCACCGTAACGGAGTGGCAGACTGGGTACGGCCAAAGTGCGCTGTGCGTCGTAGTCTTTTGTTTTATTATTTGCGGTAACTGCGACACCTGCGGAGGCTACCATGCCTAAGCCTGCGCGGGACGCCCTCGGGCATTTTATTAAAAAAGGCCCTTCTCAGGGCCAACCCAAAGGCCCTTCTCAGGGCCAACCCAAAGGCCCTTCTCAGGGCCAACCAAAAGGCCCTTCTCAGGGCCACCCAAAAGGCCCTTCTCAGGGCCACCGTGACGCCTCAGCGTCAGAAGAAGGTCGAGCCTTCTATGGAGGAAGGGCGGACGAGCTGTTGGACTCTGACAGCGAGTCCGTTGCGTCGGACACTAGCTCGATGGTGATCGAGGATACTCGATCACGATCGCTGTCTAGGAAGCGGGCCTTCCTAAAGGAAGGATCCGATGGCTCTTCAGCTACGGGTTCGGTGAAGGAGCCGAAGAAAAAGGTGAAGGCCAAAAAGCCAACAACGGCAGCGGACACCCACGACGTGGGTCTCGCAGACGCCCAACGCTTGTTGGATGTGGCTCGGCGGACGCAGCTCCAGCAGGAACTGGAGGAGCGGGTGGTTGCGAAGGAGCAACAGGTGCAAGCCGCCAGGGCCAAGACCGGGTACGGTGCGTCCCGTGTCGTTTACGCGGACCACTCACTGGCCGAGCTGGAGCGGATGGCCGAAGAGGACGAGGAGGGGATCGTGGAGGTCGCCTCCAAGTCCTCGAAATTAAAAGGCACGTTCCAGAAGTCCCTCAAGTGCCGGGCCGCGAGCATGCGCGGCATTATTAGGGAGTTGGTGCAGCGGAAGGCTTCAGAAGAAACGCGGCAACTGCAGGCGAGGGCCGATCGCCTGCAGGCGGAGGTGAGCCAGCTGCACCAGAAGCTGGCAGAAGCCACGGCACGGCCAAGCCAAGCCGAGCCGAGACCAGCGGCAGAGGGCCCGTCCTCCAACCTTGAGGATATCATCCGCAGGGTTGTGATGGAAGAGAGGGCCTTTACGAGGGCCTGCTTCGCGGGGATCGAGGATCGTCTCATGCTCGAGAAGAACCTACGACCGCCGCTCGCCGCAGACAAGAGAAAGGGTGAGCCGGGGCCGGGCTCACAGAGGTAGGAGGACCCTCTCTTGCCTGCCACCACCCCGTCTAACCAGCAGGGATGGACGAAGGTCGTTGTGAAGGGGAAGGGCAAGGGTAAAGGCCCCGTCACCACCACCCCTCCCAGCCAGTCGCAGGCGACTGGTAAGGGAAAAGGGAAGGGGAAGAGCTCCACCCCAGCCGTCCCAGCCACCACCCCTCCCTCCCAGTCGCAGTCGCAGACGACCGGCAAAGGGAAGGGCAGAGGTAAGGGAAAAGGGCCGCCCGTTAAGGCCGCCAGCGCTGCTCCCACAGCCAAATCCGCCGGCATCAGGAGGAACCTCGTTCCTCCCAAGACCGCAGCCGTCGTGGTGACTCTCACCGCGGAGGCTGCGGAGCGCGGGGAGACGTACGCGTCCGTATTGCTGCGGGCGCGTGCTAATGCCGATCCCACCCAACTGGGGATCGGCAAGGTCTCTTGCCGGCGGACCCAAGCCGGGGCTCGAATCTTCGAGTTCCCGGGGGCACAGGGCAGTGCCAACGTGGACCTCTTCGCAACGAAGTTGCAAGAGGTCATAGCGGACGCGGCCAAGGTGGCCAGGCCCGTAAAGACGGCGGCCTTAAAGGTGACCGACCTCGACGACACGGTCACCAAGGAGGAGGTGGTGGCGGCGGTCGCAGCAATTGGTGGCTGCGACGCCGCAGCGGTGCGAGGCCGGGACATCAGGCCCGGCCGCGGCGGCATGGGCACCATTCGTCTGGAGTGCCCAGTCGCCGCTGCCAAAGCCGTCCTTGACAAAGGACGGCTGAATGTCGGCTTCAGCTCGGGTGCAGTCCGGGCACTTGTGGCACAGCCCTTGCGGTGCTACAGGTGCTTCGGAGTCGGGCACACGGTGCCGCCAGTGGCCGCCCGGCAGGCCACGTTATGAAGGGGAGGATGTGCAATCCTCCCCCTAAGAGGGGAAAAGCGCAGGCTCCGAGTAAGCCTGTCGCTACCACCGCCGTGCCCGAGAATGGGCATTCGGTTGCTGCGGCTGAAGAGGGGGGTGCGATGTCCGACTGATGGATAGGGCCGAACATCGCATCCTCCAGGCAAACACCAACCACTGCGGGGCGGCCCAGGATCTGCTGATGCAGATCATGGCCGAGTGGTTGGTGGACGTGGCGGTGGTCGCCGAGCCTTACTCGGTCCCCAGTACCTGGCTGGGCGATCGAGACGGCTTGGTGGCGTTGGTGGCGCGGTCTTCTACGGATTCCCCTCCCCTCTCGCTCTTAGAGAGGGGACCGGGATACGTGGCTGCCGCGTGGGGGGACATAGCCCTCGTTGGGGTCTATTTCTCCCCAAACCGCCCTCTCTCGGACTTTGAGGACTTCCTCGAGGTCCTCACCGCAGTCATAGGGAGGGCGGCGCCGCGCCAGGTCGCCGTATTCGGCGACCTGAACGCCAAGTCGGAGGCTTGGGGCAACCCAGCTGCCTCCTGCAACGTCCGGGGACGCGCCGCAGAATTCTGGGCGGCCTCATGCGGTGTGTCCCTCCTCAACAGGGGGGCGGTCCACACGTGTGTGCGGCAACGGGGAGGGTCGGTGGTAGACGTGTCGTTTGCCACCCCTGCCCTGGCCGCCCGCGTCGTGAACTGGCGGGTGGAGACGGTGGAGACTTTGTCGGACCACCGATATGTGCGGTTCGACATCTCCACCGGCCCCCGGGGGGGGACGGCCCGCTCTGGCCAATCTCCCTTCCCGCGGTGGGCTCTCACCCGTCTGGACCGGGAGGCAGCCAGGGAGGCGGCCTTTCTCCAGGACTGGCTGTCGCCTCCTGTCGAGCCTGTCCTGGACGTGGACGCCGCAGCGGTCCAGCTCCGCGGCTCTCTGACCGAGGTGTGCAACGCCAGCATGCCTCGGTCTCGCCGTCCGCCTCCCCGTCGCGCCGTTTATTGGTGGACGGAGGAGCTGGCGGGGCTCCGGGCCGCGTGCGTGGCGGCCAGAAGGGCCTTTATGCGGAGCCGGCGGCGCACTACCCGATCTCAGGCCGGGGAGGACCGCCTCTACGCCTTTTACGTAGAGGCAAAGGCGGTCCTCAAGTCGGCGATGTGCGCCGCCAAGGACTCGGCGAGGGCCGAGATGCTGGAGGGCCTCGATAGGGATCCGTTTGGGAGGCCATATAAGGCGGCGCGTAACCAACTGCGCCCCTTCGGCCCCCCACTAACGGAGACCCTGGAGCCGGCGTTGCTGGATGGGGTGGTCCGGTCCCTGTTTCCGCGCAGGGCCGACTTCACCCCACCAACCATGAACCCCCCACGGGGGGTGGTAGCTTCGCCGGAGGAGGAGGTCCCTCCAGTATCGGCGGAGGAACTTCGCGCGGGGGTTCTGTCCCTCCGCGCGAAGAAGACGGCCCCTGGGCCAGATGGCGTCCCCGCACGGGTGGTGGCCATCGCGGCGTCCCTCATGGAGGACAGGTTTCGGGACCTCTTCAGCGCGTGCCTGACGGCTGGGAGGTTCCCGAAACAGTGGAAGGAGGGGCAGTTGTGCCTCCTCCGGAAGGAGGGACGCCCGGTGGACTCCCCCTCGGCATACCGACCCATCGTTCTGCTCGATGAGGTCGGTAAATTGTTCGAGGGGATCATCGCCACCCGGCTAAACAGCCTTTTGCGGGAGGTAGGGCCAGACCTGTCGGACGCCCAGTTCGGTTTTCGACGGGGGCGTTCGACGGTCGACGCCTTGGCCCTACTCAGGGGCCAGGTGCAGGAGGCGTTCGAGGCGGGGGACGGAGTGTTGGCGGTGTCGTTTGACATTGCCAATGCCTTCAACTCCGTGCCCCACTCGACCATATTGGAGGCACTCCGGTACCACGGAGTGCCCCAATATCTGCGGGCGATCCTGGCCAGCTACCTGGAGGACCGAGAGGTCCTCCTCGTGGACAAGACGGCCAGGATCAGGCGCTACGGCGCGGAGTCCGGTGTTCCGCAGGGGTCGGTTCTAGGCCCTCCCCTGTGGAACATCGGTTTTGACTGGCTCCTGCGAGGAGCCCTCCTCCAGGGCACGAGTGTCATCTGTTACGCAGATGACACTCTCCTCACTGCCCGGGGGAGGAGCTTTGGGGAGGCGGCCTGTTTGGCCTCGGCGGGCGGATCCTTGGTCGCAGAGAGGATCCGCCGCCTGGGATTGAGGGTGGCGCTGAACAAGACCGAGGCCGTGTTCTTCCACGGGCCTCGGCAGCGCTGCCCTCCAGATGCCCACATCGTCGTGGAGGGCGTCCGAATAGCGGTGAAGGCCCAGATGAAATATCTTGGCCTAGTGCTGGACAGCAGGTGGCGCTTCGGCCCGCACTTTAGCGGGCTGTCGACGCGCCTGCTGAAAGCCGCGGACGCCCTCTCATGGCTCCTCCCCAACCTCGGGGGGCCCAAGGAGCGATGCCGGCGATTGTATGCCGGCATTCTTAAGAGCATGGCCCTGTATGGGGCACCCATCTGGGCGGACTCCCTCCAGAGGAGGGAGAATGCAACCGCCATCCGCAGGCCGCAAAGGGCCATTGCACAGCGGGTGGCGAGGGCCTACCGCTCAGTGGGTTTCTCGGCGGCGTGCGCTCTGGCCGGCACACCTCCCTGGGAGTTGGAGGCATGGGTGCTCGCCAGAGTGTACGAGTGGACGGCGCGGCGTAGGGCGCTGGGCGAGCGCCCCGCTATGGAAGAGCGGGAGGCCGTGCGGCGGGAGGCGAGGGACGCTATCGTCCTCCATTGGGCGGAGGACCTCGCCACCGCCGCGTTTGGACGCCGGACGCTGGACACGCTCGGGCCAGTCCTGCAGGGCTGGCTCGAGCGGCCACATGGTTTCCTCTCGTTCCGTTTGGTGCAGGTGTTGTCCGGACATGGTTGTTTCGGAACGCACCTGCACCGGATCCGGAGGGAGGAAACCCCGGCGACCGTGGACGGAGGATCGGGGGATCCGTCGTCCACAAAAAGGTCCAACGCACTGAGACGCCCAGGTGTTCGAGGGCGCCTCAGTGCTAGGAGGAGGAGATAGAGGTGGATTATTGGGGCGGGGCAGAGAGTCTCAAGGGACTTAGCTCCGCCCCCAGAGGAGGGCTCCGTCGTGGAGCAACGCCAGCGGGGCACGCGGTTGTAAGCCCCGTGGGTCCCGCAGCCCCGTAGGCGAGAGGAGGAACACTCCAGGGTTTTAGTGGGTGCGAGCCCCACATAACGCAGCGGCCCCCCCGGACCGCTGCGTATTCGTAGGAATTTCCCTGGAAAAACAAAAAAAAAAAAAAAAAAAGCTTAGGTTGGGGTGCGGGTCAGGTAACCTCCACGTTGGCCTAGTTGGTTGCTGGTCTCTTTCGGATACGTCCGGGGGGAAGAGCAACCCGCTGGGCTGGTGCACTCTGGGCACCGTCAATATCTTCCCATTCGTGGGTTCTTGTTGGCGGTGGCGAATAATCTGACAGGGGTAGGGTTCGCTCTGGGTGTTCCTCTGACTAGCAGAGGACACTCCAGATGCGACATAGGGGTGGGGTAGGTAGGCTAGGTTAGGTTAAGTTAGTTAGGAAGAGGATGAGAGGGAGGGTGGTTGCCTGAAAACAGGTAACCACCAAACAAGGGAGCCAACGCCAGCTTCCTTGAATTCCGGAGCCCACGGTTACCTACCAACGACCCCCATCGATGGCGCATGGGGTAGGCGGTCTCAGTGGAGCGGAGGGCTTGCCTTAATTGGCCGGCCCGCGGGAAGGAAAACCCTAGCATAATAAACCCGACAGCGAAGTCGTAAAAACCTGTGGATACCTGGCGACCTTCACAGTAGCACACGCAAGCCACACTTATGGAATGGGCGTCACCCAGAAGTGTACTTTATATCGGCCCATACTCGTGGGAACAACAATGAAATCTTTAAAAAACAAACACACACAAAAGGTGAAGAAGGAGGAGAAGAAGGAGAAGAGGGAGAAGGAGCAGGCGACAGAGACGCAGGAAAAAGAGCTTCGCGTCTCCATAACGCGTCTCTCGGAGGAGTCCGACTCGGACGCCAGTCTGATGACGGTCGACTCCGGGAGTAGCAACGAAGAGGCTCGAAAGTGGCTCAAAAGGCCAATTGGAGAGCAGGAGGAGGAGACGGTGTCGCCGCCCAAGGGGGCGGCGCACAAGTCTAAGAGAGGGAGAGGCCGACCGCTCACCACGGGCGAGTACGTAGGCCCAGCCGCGGCCAAAGCCCGCTTAAACGCGGCAAGAGAAGAAACCCTCAGGCTGGAGGCCGAGGAGAACGTGGCGGAATTGGCCAAGACCCTCAAGGAGTCCAGGCATGCCTGCCGCCGCGGCCTCAACCCGCCAACACCCGAGGAGGACACGGAGCAGTCTCTAACGGCACTGAACCAGCTGCTGTTGGAGGCTGCTAAGATCGTGGAGACGGTGGCCACCACGTCCAAAAACCTAAAGGGGACAAGCGTGAAGACGCTCAAGGATGCGGCCACCATCATCAAGGAGGCCGCGGTGGGCATAAGGGCCCGCACTACATCAGAGGAGGTGGCTCAGCTGGAGGCCGAAAATCGACGGCTTTCAGCTCAGCTGGCAGAGGCCAATAGCCGGCCGGCGGCGGTTGCACCAGATGCGATCCGGGGGATGATGGAGGAGATCTCTCGGGCCAGCGTCGTGCAGTTCAGCAATATGCTGAATGCACGGCTCGAGGGCATCGAGTGTCGCCTCCTACCTGAACCCGGGTTGCGGCCGCCGTTGGCGGCCGACAAGAAAATGGCGGACGATGGTGCCGCGGCAGTGGCGATGTCGCAGCCGCTACCATCGGGTTCGGGGGCCTCGGCTCCTGGGCCCGGGCGGGCCCCTGGGCCTGAGAATGCCCCAACACCCCTGGCGCCTCTGCCTGCGACCGCAGCCCAGCCCCAAAAGACTAAGGGCAAGGGCAAGGGTGCGGGCAAGGGCAGAGGCAAGGGCAAGACGAAGGCCCCGGCCCCTGTTAGGGACCCAACCCCTGAGCGGGACGTCCCCCCACCGCCCCCGTTGACGGAGCAGTGGAGCGTGGTCGCAGCTCGGGGTGCACGCAGCTCTGGGAAGCAGTCAAGCCCCCAGACCAAAAAGGCGGCGACGGTGGCGAAGCTGCGTGCACCGAAAACGGCTGCGATAACGCTCACGCTGCAGCCGGGCGCGACAGAGCGTGGCGCGACTTACACCACCGTCATGCGGGAGGCCCGGGCTCGCATAGATTTCGCGAGTCTGGGCATAGACGAGATGCGCTGCAGGACGACCGTCACCGGCGCCCGCATCCTCGAAATCTTCGGAGATGGGGGCGCTGAGAAGGCCGACGATCTGGCCACAAAACTCAAAGAGGTCCTCAGTGCAGACGTGGTGAAAGTTTCGCGCCCCACGAAAAGGGTAGACGTTCTAGTGACGGGGCTGGACGACTCCGTCACCGCCGCAGAGGTGGTGGCGGCTTTCGCTGCGCAGGGCGGGTGCCTTGCCGATGACGTTAAGCCCGGTGTCATCAGCGACCGGGGCGCGATGTGGCTCGGCTGCCCGGTGGCCGCTGCCAAGACCGTGGTCGGCGCCGACCGCCTAAAAGTGGGCTGGATCACGGCAAAAGTGTCCCTGCTGGCGGCGAGGCCCTTGAGGTGCTTCAAGTGCCTCAACCTGGGCCACGTGCCAGCAAGTGTGGGTCGGAGGTGGACCGCAGCGGTCTCTGCTTCCGCTGCGGAAACCCGGGCCACCGGGCGCGTGAATGCCGGGCCGAGCCCAACTGTGCCACCTGCGCAGCCACGGGCAAACCGGCGGGGCACCCTCTCGGCGGATTGGGCTGCGTGAGGGACGGGAGGCAGACCGAAGCCAAGGGCAAGAAAAAGCCAAAGGGCGGTGGGCCTACCCATTGCCAAACAACAACAGCGGAGGGGACGATGGAGACCGCGCCATAAATGTCGGCACTACCCGTTTTGCAGGCGAACATTAACCACTCTGCCGGGGCCCAGGATCTATTGGCCCAGACCCTGGCAGAGTGGGGAATCAAAGTGGCCGTGGTCGCCGAGCCCTATTACATCCCCACCCGGGATGACTGGGTCGGGGACCGGGAGGGTTTGGTGGCCATCGCCGCCCCGGCTGCCGCTGGCGCCCCGCCCATTGATCGTGTGTCGAGGGGCAGGGGTTACGTGCTGGCCGCCGTGGGCGGCGTCACAATCATAGGGGTGTACTGTCCGCCTAGCCGGGTTCTCGCCGACTTCGAGCAGATGCTCGTGGAGGTTGGAGCTCTGGTTGGGCAGGTCGCCCCTAGCCCCGTGCTAGTCGCTGGGGATTTCAACGCCAAATCTACGGCGTGGGGATCCCCGGCGACGGACGCGCGGGGTGAGTGCCTGGAGGAGTGGGCGGTCTCCATGGGGCTAGCCGTCCTCAACACGGGGACAGAGGACACGTGCGTGCGGCGACAGGGTGGGTCGATAGTCGACATAACGTTGGCATCGACTGCTCTGGCGCGCCGTGTCCAGGGTTGGAGGGTGGTGGTAGGCGTGGAGACGCTGTCGGACCACAGGTACATCCGATTCGATGTCTCCGCGCTCCCCACCGGCTCCCAAGGCTCGGCCCGGTCCCCCAGTGTTGGGGGCGGTCCGCGCTGGGTGCTGGGGCGGCTCGACAGGGAGGTCGCCAGAGAGGCCGCAATCATTGAGGACTGGGTGTCCGGGAACGACATCGGCCAGGACGTGGACGAGGAGGCAGGGCGCCTTGGGGCCTCGCTGGGCCGCATATGCGACGCGGCGATGCCCAGGGCGAGACCCCTCCCTCCTCGACATCGGGTGTATTGGTGGAGCGACGGGCTCCGTCGCATGCGCATCGCTTGCGGTAGGGCTCGCCGCCGATACACGCGGTGTAGGCGGAGGCGTCTCCGGGACGCCCAGGAGGAGAGTGCCTCCTATGCCGCTTACAGGGCTTTGCGTGACGAGTTCCGGCTGGCGATCACGCGGGCCAAGGAGGCGGCATGGGAGGAATGGCTGCGGACTCTCGAGGGCGACCCCTGGGGTAGGCCTTACAAAGTGGTCCGCAAAAAAAAAAAAAAAAAAAAAAAAAAAAAAAAAAAAAAAAAAAAAAAGTGGTCGGTGGCAGCTGAGGCCCTGGGCTCCCCCTGTCACGTCCAGCGTGGACGAAGATTTTCTCGGCGTGGTGGTGGGCGCCCTCTTCCCGCAGCGAGACGAGTGGGTGCCTCCGGCGATGGCCCGACAAGACGCGCGATCCGCCGGGGACGACGATGTCCCCGCACCGCCTGTTTCGGAGGCCGAATTCGGGGCGGCCGTCCTGAGGCTTAAGATGACGAATGAAAAATTGACGAATGAAACCGGCCGCTGGTCGTAGTCTGGCTTCTTCTTAAGGTGTAATGCCGCTTCTTTTGCCAAATGGTCAGCTCTCTCGTTTCCCTCCAGTCCCGCGTGCGCCTTGATCCAAAACAGAGCAACATGCTTGTTTTGGATGCTGCACTGCCTCAGGTTTTCCCTGGCTTCGACTGCGAGGGGGTGAAGAGAGCGGTGGTTTTTGACCGTTTCCAGCGACGATCGTGAGTCGCTGAAAATTCCAAACGATGTGTTTTTATTTTTAAGGATCTCCCGCGTGGCTTTACATATGGCCAGCAGTTCGGCCTGGTAGACCGTGCAGTAGGGCGACAGCTTAATTTTCTGGCATTTGGTTTCGGCGCCATTGCTCCAAAGAGACAATGCCGCCCCCACCTTGCCATCGATTTTACTGCCGTCCGTATAGATCTGCACTGCTTGGGAGCAGTGGTCTGCGAGTTGGTCCTGATCTGCCAGGCATATGAACTGCAGGCTCATATGCTTTGCCGGGTGGGGTGTGGAGGTAAATGCGGTACGTCGCTCGACGTCCCCGTCTCCCAGCGCCGACTGGGGCAACCCCCTCCTCGCCTCATATAGGGCAGCTGCCTCTCGTATTCGGAGGTCGAGGGGAAGTATCCCAGCCAACACAAGTGCCGAGTTTAGGGAAACGGTGCGGTAGGACTTGCACAGTTTCTGTGCAAATCCCCGTTGGACCGCATTTAACCTCTTCGTTACACACTGTTTGGTGGCTGCAGGTGCCCATGCACCTGCCGCGTACATTATCACCGGTTCAACTACTGCCGTGTACATGGTGCGGATGACGTCGGGGTGGAGGCCCCAGCTGACCTTAGCAGCCCTCGACAACTGCTTATAGAAGTCCATCGACTTTTTGCAAACGCTGTCGACGTGCTTGTTGAACGTAAGCTTGTTGTCGATGGTTAGCCCCAGGATCTTGATTTCCTGCGTCATGCCAATGGCTACCCCTCCCATGCCTAACCGCGGGGTGTCAAACTTCAGTTTCCGCGTGACTACCATCGCATTGGTTTTATGCGGTGCGAATTTCAACTTGTTGCTGACACCCCACTGATAAACATGGGCGAGGGCGTCATTGGCCTTCCGCTCAATCTCGATCGCTGTATCGCCATCAAATACTAGCACCACGTCATCGGCGAAGGCTTGGCAGTAGTCACCTCGCTCAGCCAGCGCCTTTAGTAGGGGGTCCAGGACTACGTTCCAGAGGATCGGTCCTCCAATTGATCCCTGTACGCAGCCCTTTGTGGTTTCCCTCACTACCTCTACTCCAGCATACCTGACCCTGACCCTTCGGTTACTGAGGTAGCTGTCGACAACTCTCCTCACATTTACCGGGCATTTTTCCTCAGCCAGTCTGGTTCTTATAGCAGGCCACCATGCGCTGTCGAAAGCCCCCTCTATGTCCAGTGAGACCACTACGATCAGCTTACGCTCACTGAGCTTGCTGCGAATGTGCCCCACCAGATCATAGAGGGAGTCTTCCGTGCTCTTCTGGGGCATGAACCCGTACTGGCGAGTACTGAGTTTCGGTATAATGTGCCATTTCACTCTGCTCATGACCATTTTCTCAAAGATCTTTCCCAGCACCTGCAATAGGCCAATTGGCCTGTACGACTTTGGAGCTGTATAGCTCTCCTTCCCGGGTTTCCTGAGGATCACAACTGTGGCCTCCTTCCAGGTCCCGGGAAAACAGCCCAGCTCCAAGCACTTATTGGCCAGTGCTAGGAAAGTCTCCGGATCATGGTCGATCGAATGCTGGCAGATATCGGCTGTGAGGCCATACGCCCCGGGGGCCTTTTTGGGGTTAAATGTTCGCACAGAGGAGTTTAGCTCCTCGATGGTGAACGGTGGGTCATGAATCTCATCATGACCCATGGCGTTCACCTTTTCAGCCATCGCTCTGACGCGTTTATGCTCCTCTGTGTCGTCTTCCTCCCTATCCCCAGGGTAGAAAGTTTCGGCCAGCAATTCGGCAGAGTGGAGATTGTCCAGCGCCTTTCCGTTCACGGTCAGGGGCAAGTCCTCGTGCCTTTTCTTGGTCCTGCCTATTACGCGGTATATGCCGTCCCATAGCCCTTCCCCGTCTTGTCTCTCACAGAAAGCTTTCCAGCTTTCTGTTTGAGCTTTTTTGACTTTCTCCTCATACTCTTGTTTTATCTGCAGGTACTCAGCGACGACGGCCTCTCTCCTAACGGGTGCTGCACAGCGGATCCTACGCCTTTTCGTGGCGACTGCCTTCTTCAGCGTGGCGAGCTCTTCCGTCCACCACGGTAAGCTGACCCTGTTTCTTGGCTTGATAAGGGGTATACTTTTGTTGGCTGATTCTACTATTAAATTTTGGTATATGTCTATTTTGTTTTCTAAATCTGTTTTGTTATTAATTTTGTCTATTTCTAATGAGTTTAAATTATGGTCCGAGAGCAACTGGGTCAGTTTCTCATGAAACTGATCCCAGTTTGCTTTTTTACTATTAAAGATTCTAGTGGTTCTACTAATCTGTATACCCCTTGCCTTCTCCAAGGCCAGACTAAAGGTGATGGTGTTGTGGTCCGAGCTCGTCAGGCCTTCGACGACGTCCCAGTCGTCCACTAGGCCGAGTAAATCCGCCGTGCAGACCGTTATGTCTACTCTACTTGAGTAGACGCTGGCACCACGAACTGTGTAGAACGTTGGGGTATCGCCGACGTTGAGTATCTGCAGATCCATTTCCTCAAGGGCACCAGCCACCTCATTCCCTCTACTGTTGGTTTTCTGGCTACCCCACCAAGAGTTTTGCGCATTGACGTCGCCGCCCATGATGATCTGCCGGCCGAAGTGCCGCTCAATCTTTTTAAGCTGCTCCAGGTATGGCCCTATCGGTTCTGGCTTGGGTTCGAAGTAGAACGAGGCTACCACGATCTCCCAGGCAACTGTCCTCATCTTCACCACCGTGATGTTAGGTGTGGTGAAGTCCGGGCACTGGAAGACGTCTATATCGCCGTCAAAGACCGCAATTGCTGTCTTGACGGCACCGTCTTCCGTTCTGTTGCACTGGTAAATTCTAGCGCCGTGGTAGTCCTTCATTCTACCTATGCCTCCGATGTACGGCTCCTGGAGCAGTGCAAAGGCCATGTTCCTTTTGTTCGCCTCAAGCATAAATTCGTTTGTTGCCAGTGCCTTTCTTTGCAAGTTTGCTTGGGCTACTATGTATGGCCTTTTGCTTGAGTCGGATATTCCGCCGGTGACCACCTTAGCAATACGCCGTCGTTGCTCGGGCCAATGCATCCCATTTTCTTCTAATGGGGCACTCCTGGCTGAAGGCGTTGTGCTCAACTTTTTCTAGCTTAGACCGTGTGCAGTTACAGCAGGTCGGTCCCGCCCCCTCGCGCCAGTCTGGGCAGTCTGCCTTCATGTGGGCGCCCCCACAATGGCTGCACCTTGTCTGGGTTTCCTGGCAGAAACGTCTGCCATGACCGTAGCCCAGACAAAGCGAACACTGGACTAGCGGAGACTGGTCGGCCACTCGGACCCTCTGGAGCTCGATGTGTACCGACCCAGCCTCCGTCAGTCGTCGCCAAATCGCGGGGGACACCCGCACTACAACGTGGCTCTGGTGCGGGTTTCTCGTGCGCTTTCTGTAGGCTATCTCCAGCCTACAGGCTTCGCCTAGGCCCTTGAAGAGGTCCTTATTTTGTTTTTTCAGCGCCTCGAGGATATCCTGATCGCTGTTATACTGCAGCACGTCTTTTAGGACAACTAATGGGTCTTTGTTTTTCAGGTCCTCGGCTCTCAGGTTATCTGACTTTGTCAGCCTGGTCTTAACCTTCTCCCTTTCTTCCTGGTTCCTGAAGCCCATTATTACCTTTCTGTCTTTGGCCTTCCTTATTTTTTCTACCTGCACCCATCCCTCTTTTGCGTTTACGGCCTTTCTTATTTTGTTCAGCACGTCCTCGCCTGTCTCCTGCTCATCTGTGGCCGTGACTACCAGCGAGTGCAGTGCCGTCCGCTCCGGAGGGTTTCTCCCAGCGGACGACACTACACCCGCGTAGGTTTGTCGTTCGGCCCTTTCGAGTTATTCTTTTAGGATGGCCATGCTTTCCGTGTTGGTTTTAATTAGGATAGCATGGTCATCGAGCATTTTCTTGAATGCCTTCCTATCCTTTTCCCTTTCCCGGTCCGCTGTCCCTTCCTGGTTCGCCTTAGGTGGTGTAGGCGATTTAGGAGGCAGTTCCGTCTTTTTGGGTTTAGTAGCGGACTCTGCCTCCTTGACCAAGCTATAAAGTTTTTCCGCAGCCAGAGTGATCTCCGCCTTTATCTCGGTTTTCGTGTTTCTCGAGAGGCCTAGCTGGTTCTTAATTCTCGCTAGGCTGATTCTGGCTTCGGTCACTCTGTCTCTTGGCTTTGTTGGTTCGACCAGGGTGGGTGACGCGGCGGCGGTGGGATTGGTAGAAGTTGAGGAGGCGGTTGTGGAGGAGGCGGTTTTAGTTTTCTCGGGGGGGGTTTGGAGCTTTGTCAGGGACTTTCTAGTCTCCTGCTTTGCTGCCTCCCACTCCCCGATACTCCTTCTGACGACTGATCCCGTCACTGGTGGTGTTATTTCCACTGCAGTTTTGTGTGGTGAGGTCCTCGTAAATGTGTGGTTCAGGGCGGGTTTAAGGGGATTAACCAACAATTTCCTGGGAATGATCTCCTCCTTGTTTGGGGCTGGGGTCCTGCTCATCATTTTTAAAAACGGGGGGGGTTGGGTGGCGCCTGAAGTGACACTCACAGGTGTAAAAAGCCTGTAAGTGTGTGTCCGAAGATTATTAACTAGCTTATGAAGGGGGTATTGTAAAGATACCCTCTTAGTGTCGCTTCTAGTGTTCCCCTTCTCAAATAGGGTACTGGCTAAAAGTGTCCTATGCTAACTTATACTATAATATAGCAGTACAAAAGTACTACTATATGTCTATGCTAAGTCAAAGAGTAAAATTTAAATTTAAATAGATGAAAATTGTGTAATTGAATAATAGTACGGTTAAAAAAAAAAAAAAAAAAATTTCGATTTCAATAATTATAATTTAAAATATTATTGCGTTAAAATCTGGATAAGTCAAATTGTTAAAATTGAATATAATTTTTCTAAGTAAATCTTTGGTTTAACCGTCTTAGGAACTAGGATATAGTGCACAATAGTGCCTTATATGTCACAATTATCACAGTCAAGATATAAAATAAGGGTTGACTAGAATGCTATTGACGTTCTCCTTCACAATCAGGATACTTGTCAATAGCGAACTAAACCTAACTTATTGTCTAATATAACAGTACCAAGTACTGCTATAGTCCTAAATATACTTAATAAGCAAAGGCTTATAAATCTTAACCTAATTATACAGCAGCACAATAATGCTGCTGTATGTCCTTAACCTAGTTGCACAGGTTTTGCTGTCTTCGGTGGTTCGGTGAAACTCCTCGAGCCGGTCAGGTTTGATCCAGGCTCTAATTGTGTGTAACTCTGACCTGGTCGAGTCAGAACAAGGGGGGAAATAAAAATAAAAAATAAAAAAAAATATTAAAAATTTTGGAGGAAATTCCCTCGGGGCCAAAGGGTAGGGCTCCTCAAGCCGGTCACAATGAGCCCTAACTTGGGTACTTTGCGCCTACCCTAGGTCGAGAAATCCCGGGGGGGGAAAAATTTTGGAGGGGGGTCGGGGGGGGGACAGAACCAAAGTTCAGAGGGGGTGAAGGCGGGGTGGGGGGGGGGGGAGGGGGGAAATTGGGTTTTTGGGGCCAAAAGATAGGGCTCCTCAGGCCGGTCACTATGGACCCAAACCTGGGTGGTCCACCACTATTTTTGGCCAAGTAAACCCAAGGGGGGATTTTGGTTTGAGGGGGGTTGGGGGGGGGGGGGGGGGGGCAGAACCGAAGTTCAGAGGGGGTGAATGAGGGGGGGGGGTAAGTGGAGGGGGGTACGTGGAGGGGGGGTAAGTGGAGGGGGGAGGAGGGTTTTGGAAGAGTGGGTAGGGGGGGGTTTACCCAAGTCCAACCTCGAAGTCGTCAGGCCAAAGGTTGAGGAGTTCCCTCGAAGATCCTGCTGAGAATTTTCTGGCTCTGTTCTATAGTCAGCTCTATAGTCAGCTTGGAACAGGCCAGGTCAAAGATAGCGATCCTCGATTATATTTTCACCAGAAAATAGTCGACCACGTTTTTTCTTTAAGGTTAAGTATCAAACACGTGGTCGCACTAAATAATTTGTGGTTCCGGGAGTCTGCACCTTAAAAATCTGAGAATCGCTATGTTGCTTAAGGCCACTGAGAGGGTCAATATCCCGTGTTAAAAACAATATGCCGCCGCTTTACTTTTCCCGCTATTGAGCTCCGAAGAAAACACTTTTAGGTTATGTACCTTTGCTGCGTTGTACACACCTGGATAAACACTATTGAAAAGTTTTGGCTTCGGATAACTCACGTATCGTCGAGGGCCCACAGGTAGGCAGGTGCAGCTTCTGCCTGTCAACTCCAGGCGAAGTCTTGGGGTTTGTTGACGTTTTTTGTTTTCGCCTGCTGGTCCTCGATGCTTTGCGGGAAAATTCCGGATGAGGCCTCAAATTGTGCGGGCAGCCAGGGCGCACCCTAGCGCACCAGAAAAGCGGTAGGTGGTCACTCACTTTTCGGCAGCGTTTCACTTTTAGTGTATTTCGGATCACAAATTTACACCGGAAAAGTCCCAGGTGCGCGCACACAGGGCTTTCTTGCCCGCACTTTACTAGCTATCACTCGCGACTTTTGGATGTCACTTTCTCAACTTTTTGATTTTTGAGCGCGGAGTGACTTAAAACTCAACCGGCACGGGCGGGGGACCGCGGGAGACTGGGTTAGGTTAGGTTAGGTTTTTTTTTTTTTTTTTTTTTTTTTTTTTTTTTAATCCTCCTACCTCCAACATAATCGGAGACTATTCTTAGCAACTCATTCATTCCAGTTCTCGCATTTATTCCTCTCGTACTTTCATTCAGCATACTTTATCTTTCTAGCATTCGTTCTTCTTTCTTACTTAAGGGTAGGACGCCCTTATACTACCGTCTATTCTGCTAATTTATCTTTATTTTATTCATTTAGGGGAAAAACTCAACAACATAATCTTTTATTTTACAGGTATCTTATTCTATTTCTTAATACTACTCCATGGTGGATTAATAATATCTACAGCCCTCTTAACTATTCTTATAACTAATTACATATTTTCTATCTTATATTTACTTTATATTTGTTCTTATTACTACAGGGGATACACAATTGTCTTATTCTAACTTATTTCTATGTGATAACAATATTGCATCATGGCAACTCACTTATTTATTTTTATTTGTTTTTATCGATTTTTGCTTATGCATACATATTTTATATTCTAAATGTTCAATGCTTTACACTAATATTGTACAAAATATTATGTAAACATTTTTGCTTATGCACTTTTATTTCTCCTTATAACTCTTTCACATATTTTTACACAGAAGTCTAATAAAATATCTCTTTTTTTGCCCGCTATTAATTCCCACAATGTTTCGGCCTCTAGTTTTGTGTTGAGTACGTGCTCGGCCTCCAGCCTTTCCCGGTCAAACACGGGACAGCTGAACAATATATGTGGCACCGTTTCGTCAACATCAGGGTCACAGATGCACGATGGGCTCTGTTTGCACTTGAAGCGGTTCAAGTACGCCGAGAACCCACCGTGCCCCGTCATGACTTGTGTGACTATGTTGCTGATGCTGCATTTCCTGATTATCCCGTACGCCGCCACTGCGTCCGGGAAGAACAATTTGGTCACTGAAGCAGTTTCTCCGGAGCTGTACCTGCGGTTCCACTCGTCTAGAGTTTGCGCACGAATGTATCGTTTGACGTACGAAACCGGGCACAAATCATAGTCAGGCTTTCGTTTGGAACCTTCAGCGGCTCTTTTGGCTAATTCGTCTGCCCTCTCATTCCCAGCCAATCCCGCATGAGCTTTAATCCAAAACAAGGTAATTGCCTTGTTTTGGGTAGACATGGACCTAATATTGGCCCTTACCTCCACTGCCAGTGGGTGGTGTCGGTCATGGTTTTGTATGGTTTGGAGGGCTGCCATGGAGTCACTGAAGATTCCAAACGATTGCGCACTGTGTTTGAGGATCTCCCTGGTTGCGACGCATATCGCCAGAAGCTCAGCCTGGTAGACGGTGGAGTAGTGTGGGAGAGCAAGCTTGAGAGCTTTGGTCTCGGCATCACCCCTCCAAATGGAGAGTGCGGCCCCAACCTTGCCCCCAATCTTGCTCCCGTCCGTAAAGATACGAACCTCAAGTTCGCTCTGGGCATCAAGTTGCTCTTGGTCTACCAGGCTTACGAGCTCCAGCTCAGCGCGCTCCGCAGGGTGTGGAGCCTCCATTGCTGAGACTACCTGCTCGACCTTCCTGTCACCAAGTGCCGGCTGAGGCACCCCCCTCCTGGCCTCATATAATGATGCCGCCTCGCGGACACGGAGGTCTAGGGGCAATATCCCAGCCAGCACCAGCGCAGAATTTAGGGAGACTGTCCGGTATGCCTTACACAGTTTTTGTGCAATTCCGCGCTGAACCGCTCCCAACTGCTTCATGACACCCAGCTTTCCAACGGCCGGGGCCCATACGCTGGCGGCGTACAGGATAACCGGCTCCACGGTGGCCACATATATTATCCGTATGACTTCAGGGTGAAGTCCCCAACTGGTCTTCGCCGCCCTGGTTAATTGCTTGTGGATGCCTATTGCCTTTCTGCATATGTTTGCGACGTGCGTATTAAATGTCAGCTTATCATCGATGGTGACACCCAGGATTTTAATCTCTTTGGACATGGCAATGTCGATCCCGCCCATGCTCAGACGCGGGGTGTCATATTTAAGTTTCCGAGTAACAACCATTGCGTTGGTTTTTTGCGGCGCAAATCTGAGTTTGTTTTGTACACCCCACGCCCGAACATGTTCGAGAGCGGCATTGGCACGTCCCTGGATCTCCAACGATGTGTCCCCATCGAAGACAAGCACGACGTCGTCTGCAAAGGCTTGGCAATAGTCACCCCTATCTTCCAAGCTCTTCAGAAGTGGATCCAGTAAAAGGTTCCAAAATATCGGTCCCCCTATGGAACCCTGAACGCAGCCCTTACTGGTGGCTTTGCCGTACTCTTCGCCCGCGTACCTTACTCTGACCCTTCTATCTTTGAGATAGCTGTCGATGACCCTCCTCAAGCCGATTGGACACTTTTCCTCAGCCAGACGGACTCTTATAGCTGGCCACCAGGCACTGTCAAAGGCCCCCTCTATGTCCAACGATATCAACACCACTATTTTCTTTAGCTCCAGCTTATTGCGTATGTGCTGCGTTAGAACATAGAGGGAGTCCTCCGTGCTTCTCTGGGGCATGAATCCGTACTGGCGAGTACTCATCCTTGGGATCAAATGGAACTTGAGGCGAGCCACCACCATCTTCTCGTAGATTTTGCCCATTATTGGCAACAGGCCGATTGGTCTGTACGCCTTTGGGGTACTGTAGTCGTCCTTACCTGGTTTCTTTAGTACAACCACTATCGCCTCCTTCCAGACTTCGGGGAAGTGGTAGTTTTTCAGGCAACCATTCATGAGGGCAAGGGCCACCTCCGGGGCACTTCCAATGGCCCGGCAACAGATATCGGCGGTGAAGCCGTCCACCCCCGGGGCCTTTTTGGCGTTGAATGATCTGCACGCCGCCATCAGCTCGGCCATCGTGAATGGTGGATCGCACGAGTTATCGTGTCCTCCAGCATTCACGACGTCGGCCCTTTCCCTAACAAGCTGGTGGCATGTGCTGTCACTCTCCGTGTGATCCTCCGGGTAAAAAGTGTTCGCTAAGAGTTCAACTGAGCCTTTCGTGTCCAGCACCCGCCCATCCCTTACTAGCGGTTGGTCCTCTCCCCTTCCCTTTGTCCTTCCTATCACCCGGTATATACCTTCCCAAACCCCCTCTCTATCTTGCTTTTCGCAGAAGTTCTTCCAACTCTCGATGATGTCCTTGGCTGCTTCCGCTTCATACTCAACTTTATGTTTCAGGTACTCTTCAACGACCTTCGATCTTCGGGCTGGTGCAGCACATCTAATCCTGCGTTTCCTGGTGGCGACTCCCCGCTTCATCCTCTCGAGTTTCTCAGACCACCACGGCAAGGTGAGCACTTCTTTACTTTTCCTCATAGGCATTGCTGAGGTGCATGCTTCTTTTATTGACTGAATATATTTATTAATGACTATGTTGATTTTATCGACTGTATCTGCTTTATCTAATTCTGATTTATTAATTTTGTTTGCTTGCATTAATTGGTTGAGTTTCTCACGAAACTCAGGCCAATTTGCTTTTTTAGTGTTGTAAATTCTGGTGGTTCTGTTAATTAGTATGCCTTTAGACCTTTTTAATTTAATGTTGAAAACAATGCCGTTGTGGTCCGAGCCCGTGAGGCCCTCGTCTACTCTCCAGTCGTCCACCAGGTCCAGGATGTCCGTCGAGCACGCTGTGATATCGACGTGGCTGCAGTAGCGTTTGCCCCCTCTGATCGTGTCGAAGGTCGGAATTTCCCCTCTGTTGAGTATGTTAAGACTCAGCTCGTCGAGAACTCCAGACACTTCTTCACCCCTGTTGTCAATGGACAAGCTTCCCCACCAGGTACTTTTCGCGTTTGCGTCTCCTCCAACAATCCACATTCTGGAACCTACTTCCTCCTCGACATGTTTGAGGTGGTCTAGGTATGGTCCCACCGGCTGATCCGGCTCGAAATAGAAGGAGACCAGCGTGATCTTCCAGGCACTGGTTCGGATCCCCACCACGGTGATGTTATTCGTGGTGAGTTTAGGGTACTGTGTGACAATAAGGTCTTGATCGAAGACTGCTATTGCAGCCTTTACAGTCCCATCTCCGGTATCAGTGCTCTGGAAGATCCGAACGCCCCTGTAGTTCCTCATTGCCTTAGCCCCTCCGACATATGGTTCTTGGAGGAGAGCAACGGCGACGCCACGCTTTACAGCTTCTATCAGAAGCTCGTCTGTTGCGAGCTTTTTACGCTGGAGGTTTGCCTGTATAAGCCTGTAGAGGTTTGGGTTTCCGTGGGTGCCCTTAGCAATACGCCACAGTAGATCTGGCGATTTCGTCCCACTTGTGGCGCACCGGGCAATCATAGCTGAAGGCGTTGTGGTCAGTGTCGTCGAGCTTGGCTCTTGTGCAATTCGTGCATTTAGGTGGAATGCCCGTTAGGCAATCGGTGCATTCGGATTTAAGATGTGGGCCTCCACAATGACTACACAAGTCGGCCGGTGCCTTGCAGAATCGTTTGCCATGCCCATAGCCTAGACAGCGCGTGCACTGGACCAGCGGGGTTTGATCTTCCACCCTGACGCGTTGGAGATCCACGTGCAAGCGCCCGACCTCTGTGGCCCTTTTCCAAATAATTGGTGAGACACTGACCACAACGTGAACGGCGTGTGGATTTCTTGTTCTTCTCCTGTATTTTACTTCCATCCTGTCCTCCTCTTTGTCGAGGTCACGAAAAACATCCCTGTTTTGATTCCTCAATGCTCTGAGAATCTCCTCGTCTGGATTAACAGAGAAGACGCCCCTGAGGATCAGTAATGGGTCCTTGTTTTTCATTTCCTCGACACTGAGGTCCTGTCTTTCTACTTCCAATCTGCTTCTAATTTTGTTCCTTTCTTCCCTAGTCTGGAAACCCATTATGATTTTACTGTCTTTAGCCTTCCTTACCCTTTCGACTTTAACCCAGCCCTCTTTCGCATCCACTGCCTTCCGTATCTTGTTTAATACTTCGTCTCCGGTCTCCGTGTCATCCTTTGAGGTAACCACAATGGAGTGTAAGGTACTTCGCGTCGGGTTCGACCTTCCGTTGTGGGTCGCAGTCACACACGCGTATGTCGGTGTTATGCCTCGCTCCATTACGGCTTTTAAGTCCTCCATCCTTTTGTTACTCTCTTGAAGTAACTTGGAATGTTCCTCGATACGCGCCGCCAGCGAGTTTTGTTCAGCGTTGACCGAGAAAGTTGCGTCAGTGGCGGCAGTCCCGGGCTCTGTGTTTTCTTTCGCCCCGCCAGAGCTTTTTGTTTTGCACTCCCTTTCAGCTTCCTTTACCAGCTGAAACAACCGATCCAGCGCTTCGGTAATGCCGTTTTTAAATTCGGTCTTAATGTTCCTTGAACTGCTCAGATGTAGTTTAGCTTTGTTCAAGCAGGCCCTAGCTTCTGTCGAACGATCCGCGTACTGTGACTTTGGCGGCGTATGGACCTCTATAAGTTTCGTGCGCGCTGGAAGGGTCTTAATTTCCTGCGAAGCTGCAGGTTTTGGTCCTACTTTTGCAGGGCCAGCCTGCGTCGTCTTAGTTGTTAAGGGGGGAGTTTGGTTCGTGCGTATATCTTTGGCAGCTTCCCATTCACCGACGCTGCGTCGAACGCTTGGGGGAGATGTCCTGGGTTTTTCTGGTGATTTCTCACCATCCGCCTTTTTTAACGGAGTCCTAATTCCGATCATTATGTTGGAGATATGCGTCAACAAATAAGAGTAAAATATAAAAGTGTAAAGGTGTAAAATGTAAAAGTGTATAAAGAAAATAAAAGTGCGCTTAGGATCGTAAAGATCTACAGTAAATTGCCGATGTTTTCTATATATAGAATAACACGGTCAGCCTTGTAATTCAAAAGAACAGGTCAAGCAACGAAATAAAAACTAATTTAAAGAGTCTTGCTCTGTCAATTTAGCTTATTCTAGGTTCCAGATCGGGATCTGGCGTCAACGAGCTTTCAGGAGTCCAACTCACGTCAAAAAACTTTTTAGGTAGAGTCGAAAAATTTTCGACTCTACTGTAGAGTCGATCTCTACGTTCCGCTAGACAGGTCTCCTCGAGCCCTTTCAAATGAGCCCAAACACGGCCGCCCCACTCCAAAGGGTTCCGGAGACAACGCGGTCCAAAATTCTGGTTGCTGGTCCCAGACGACAACCAGGTTCCGGTTACCGGTGGTTTTCTCCGGAACCGTTAGGCCGAGTACTAGCGTGCTTGGGCTTCCCTGGTTCGGCTTGATGAGACCTATCACGCGGAGCAGGTTTCAGGCCTGAAATTTCGTGACTCCTGAAAACTCCTGAAAATGCGCGAAACGGATGAGGAAAGGCCAGCCGACGTCGCCAAAGAAAACCCGAACCCTCTACGACCCACGGTTCGAGAGTTATCCGAGCTTGAAAAATGATTTGACAGTTCGAGAACTGTCAAGGTCGATTTCCAACCCGGTATAACTTCCCTTCCAGAGGTCGCAGAACGCCCGAGTTCGGGCTTATTCGGCTTGGCTCGTCCCGCTCCGACGCGCAAATTGGTTTTCAGGACCCTGAAAATTTTCAGCGCCAAAACGCCTGAAACTAAGTAGGTCGGACAGGTGTTGTCCC
This sequence comes from Orthosia gracilis, assembly GCA_947562075.1. Taxonomy (NCBI): domain Eukaryota; kingdom Metazoa; phylum Arthropoda; class Insecta; order Lepidoptera; family Noctuidae; genus Orthosia; species Orthosia gracilis. Next base: position 64,137,267 of record OX387265.1, read on the forward strand.
CCCATGCACCACTGTGAAAACGGCGAGTCTCTACGACCACCGGATCCGGAGCTACGCCGGGCCAAAGTTTCCCAAAAAGTGGGGGTAACTGTCAAAGCCCTGTTTCAAAAGGCTGCAGCACCGGAACCGTTAATCGGAGAGAGTCGCGGTTTTGGATGTGCAGGCTGGCTCCACCTCCCCTGTCCGCAAAAAGTGGTTTCAGGGCTGAAAACTTTCAGGTCCTGAAAACGCCTGAAAACACACACAATTGTTCCCCGCGTGTATGCCGCTGGGAACAGTGAAAACCCGGGTCTTCTGCGCCCAATGGCTCCGGAGATAATTGAACTTAAATGCGGCAACCTGAAAAACCAAAATGGCCGAAAATGTCTATTTTGCCCGTTCCTGGAGCTATTGGGGGCAAATTTGGGCTTAAATAAGCTGCAATAGGTCATAAAATACTATTCCTGCTGTCAAAATAATTTTAAATCTATTTATTTTAATTTTATAGAGAAAAAACACTAAAAATTTAATATCTTCGTAACCAAAAGGCCAAAAATTTTGAAAAAAATAACTAAATTAGTGTAAAAAGGTGCTCTTTGAGCTGACAAAATAAAATTTTGAATTTTTATAATTTTAACTATGAAATTTTACAAAAAACTGAAAAAGTTACAAATTTTTAATTACTGGCTTAAATAAAATCCTAAAAAATATGAGCTTACAATAGGTCTAATCTTCTAGTGAGCGCGCAGCAGGATCCGCTTGAAAAAGTGGGGGTTCTCACTGAAGTTTTTTCAGTAGAAGGGTCCGAAGTTTGGTTCTTCTATGCAGCTTATTTCCTTTTCAGGTGGGGGTAAAAATCCACTTGAAGCGTAGTTTGTCTCGTCTGTGTACCCCCTCTCGTGCATCAAAAAATGAAGTCTCTGTGGTGTTTGGTTTTGACACCACGTGGTCAATTTTTGGGGTTATGTTCCCAGTTTTTCTTTGTTTTCTTGTCAACGCGTGGTCGGAAAATTGTCAGCAAGGTGTCTTTGGATGCGCCTCGTTGTGCCTCGTGATTTAGCGAAATAAAAACAAGGCCTCCACGATCGTTTTCCGGAGTTGTGGAGCTCCGAAAACTTTACAAGTCCCAGTGTTTCCGGTTTTTCACTCACTGCACTTTTTCCGGAGTTTTCCGGGTCGTTAAATTTTCACTAGCACTTGCGCGGCACTAATACGCGTCGTTTGGTATATGACACTGCGTAATATCATCAGAAAATACCACTTAAAAGAATTTTTAAGTGCGGAGCGACTGTAAAAACGATCCGACCACCACGAGGGCTGCGGGGGGACTGGTTAGGTTAGGTTAGGTTAGGTTAGGTTAGGTTAGGTTAGGTTAGGTTAGGTTAGGTTAGGTTAGGTTAGGTTAGGTTAGGTTAGGTTAGGTTAGGTTAGGTTAGGTTAGGTTAGGTTAGGTTAGGTTAGGTTAGGTTAGGTTAGGTTAGGTTAGGTTAGGTTAGGTTAGGTTAGGTTAGGTTAGGTTAGGTTAGGTTAGGTTAGGTTAGGTTAGGTTAGGTTAGGTTAGGTTAGGTTAGGTTAGGTTAGGTTAGGTTAGGTTAGGTTAGGTTAGGTTAGGTTAGGTTAGGTTAGGTTAGGTTAGGTTAGGTTAGGTTAGGTTAGGTTAGGTTAGGTTAGGTTAGGTTAGGTTAGGTTAGGTTAGGTTAGGTTAGGTTAGGTTAGGTTAGGTTAGGTTAGGTTAGGTTAGGTTAGGTTAGGTTAGGTTAGGTTAGGTTAGGTTAGGTTAGGTTAGGTTAGGTTAGGTTAGGTTAGGTTAGGTTAGGTTAGGTTAGGTTAGGTTAGGTTAGGTTAGGTTAGGTTAGGTTAGGTTAGGTTAGGTTAGGTTAGGTTAGGTTAGGTTAGGTTAGGTTAGGTTAGGTTAGGTTAGGTTAGGTTAGGTTAGGTTAGGTTAGGTTAGGTTAGGTTAGGTTAGGTTAGGTTAGGTTAGGTTAGGTTAGGTTAGGTTAGGTTAGGTTAGGTTAGGTTAGGTTAGGTTAGGTTAGGTTAGGTTAGGTTAGGTTAGGTTAGGTTAGGTTAGGTTAGGTTAGGTTAGGTTAGGTTAGGTTAGGTTAGGTTAGGTTAGGTTAGGTTAGGTTAGGTTAGGTTAGGTTAGGTTAGGTTAGGTTAGGTTAGGTTAGGTTAGGTTAGGTTAGGTTAGGTTAGGTTAGGTTAGGTTAGGTTAGGTTAGGTTAGGTTAGGTTAGGTTAGGTTAGGTTAGGTTAGGTTAGGTTAGGTTAGGTTAGGTTAGGTTAGGTTAGGTTAGGTTAGGTTAGGTTAGGTTAGGTTAGGTTAGGTTAGGTTAGGTTAGGTTAGGTTAGGTTAGGTTAGGTTAGGTTAGGTTAGGTTAGGTTAGGTTAGGTTAGGTTAGGTTAGGTTAGGTTAGGTTAGGTTAGGTTAGGTTAGGTTAGGTTAGGTTAGGTTAGGTTAGGTTAGGTTAGGTTAGGTTAGGTTAGGTTAGGTTAGGTTAGGTTAGGTTAGGTTAGGTTAGGTTAGGTTAGGTTAGGTTAGGTTAGGTTAGGTTAGGTTAGGTTAGGTTAGGTTAGGTTAGGTTAGGTTAGGTTAGGTTAGGTTAGGTTAGGTTAGGTTAGGTTAGGTTAGGTTAGGTTAGGTTAGGTTAGGTTAGGTTAGGTTAGGTTAGGTTAGGTTAGGTTAGGTTAGGTTAGGTTAGGTTAGGTTAGGTTAGGTTAGGTTAGGTTAGGTTAGGTTAGGTTAGGTTAGGTTAGGTTAGGTTAGGTTAGGTTAGGTTAGGTTAGGTTAGGTTAGGTTAGGTTAGGTTAGGTTAGGTTAGGTTAGGTTAGGTTAGGTTAGGTTAGGTTAGGTTAGGTTAGGTTAGGTTAGGTTAGGTTAGGTTAGGTTAGGTTAGGTTAGGTTAGGTTAGGTTAGGTTAGGTTAGGTTAGGTTAGGTTAGGTTAGGTTAGGTTAGGTTAGGTTAGGTTAGGTTAGGTTAGGTTAGGTTAGGTTAGGTTAGGTTAGGTTAGGTTAGGTTAGGTTAGGTTAGGTTAGGTTAGGTTAGGTTAGGTTAGGTTAGGTTAGGTTAGGTTAGGTTAGGTTAGGTTAGGTTAGGTTAGGTTAGGTTAGGTTAGGTTAGGTTAGGTTAGGTTAGGTTAGGTTAGGTTAGGTTAGGTTAGGTTAGGTTAGGTTAGGTTAGGTTAGGTTAGGTTAGGTTAGGTTAGGTTAGGTTAGGTTAGGTTAGGTTAGGTTAGGTTAGGTTAGGTTAGGTTAGGTTAGGTTAGGTTAGGTTAGGTTAGGTTAGGTTAGGTTAGGTTAGGTTAGGTTAGGTTAGGTTAGGTTAGGTTAGGTTAGGTTAGGTTAGGTTAGGTTAGGTTAGGTTAGGTTAGGTTAGGTTAGGTTAGGTTAGGTTAGGTTAGGTTAGGTTAGGTTAGGTTAGGTTAGGTTAGGTTAGGTTAGGTTAGGTTAGGTTAGGTTAGGTTAGGTTAGGTTAGGTTAGGTTAGGTTAGGTTAGGTTAGGTTAGGTTAGGTTAGGTTAGGTTAGGTTAGGTTAGGTTAGGTTAGGTTAGGTTAGGTTAGGTTAGGTTAGGTTAGGTTAGGTTAGGTTAGGTTAGGTTAGGTTAGGTTAGGTTAGGTTAGGTTAGGTTAGGTTAGGTTAGGTTAGGTTAGGTTAGGTTAGGTTAGGTTAGGTTAGGTTAGGTTAGGTTAGGTTAGGTTAGGTTAGGTTAGGTTAGGTTAGGTTAGGTTAGGTTAGGTTAGGTTAGGTTAGGTTAGGTTAGGTTAGGTTAGGTTAGGTTAGGTTAGGTTAGGTTAGGTTAGGTTAGGTTAGGTTAGGTTAGGTTAGGTTAGGTTAGGTTAGGTTAGGTTAGGTTAGGTTAGGTTAGGTTAGGTTAGGTTAGGTTAGGTTAGGTTAGGTTAGGTTAGGTTAGGTTAGGTTAGGTTAGGTTAGGTTAGGTTAGGTTAGGTTAGGTTAGGTTAGGTTAGGTTAGGTTAGGTTAGGTTAGGTTAGGTTAGGTTAGGTTAGGTTAGGTTAGGTTAGGTTAGGTTAGGTTAGGTTAGGTTAGGTTAGGTTAGGTTAGGTTAGGTTAGGTTAGGTTAGGTTAGGTTAGGTTAGGTTAGGTTAGGTTAGGTTAGGTTAGGTTAGGTTAGGTTAGGTTAGGTTAGGTTAGGTTAGGTTAGGTTAGGTTAGGTTAGGTTAGGTTAGGTTAGGTTAGGTTAGGTTAGGTTAGGTTAGGTTAGGTTAGGTTAGGTTAGGTTAGGTTAGGTTAGGTTAGGTTAGGTTAGGTTAGGTTAGGTTAGGTTAGGTTAGGTTAGGTTAGGTTAGGTTAGGTTAGGTTAGGTTAGGTTAGGTTAGGTTAGGTTAGGTTAGGTTAGGTTAGGTTAGGTTAGGTTAGGTTAGGTTAGGTTAGGTTAGGTTAGGTTAGGTTAGGTTAGGTTAGGTTAGGTTAGGTTAGGTTAGGTTAGGTTAGGTTAGGTTAGGTTAGGTTAGGTTAGGTTAGGTTAGGTTAGGTTAGGTTAGGTTAGGTTAGGTTAGGTTAGGTTAGGTTAGGTTAGGTTAGGTTAGGTTAGGTTAGGTTAGGTTAGGTTAGGTTAGGTTAGGTTAGGTTAGGTTAGGTTAGGTTAGGTTAGGTTAGGTTAGGTTAGGTTAGGTTAGGTTAGGTTAGGTTAGGTTAGGTTAGGTTAGGTTAGGTTAGGTTAGGTTAGGTTAGGTTAGGTTAGGTTAGGTTAGGTTAGGTTAGGTTAGGTTAGGTTAGGTTAGGTTAGGTTAGGTTAGGTTAGGTTAGGTTAGGTTAGGTTAGGTTAGGTTAGGTTAGGTTAGGTTAGGTTAGGTTAGGTTAGGTTAGGTTAGGTTAGGTTAGGTTAGGTTAGGTTAGGTTAGGTTAGGTTAGGTTAGGTTAGGTTAGGTTAGGTTAGGTTAGGTTAGGTTAGGTTAGGTTAGGTTAGGTTAGGTTAGGTTAGGTTAGGTTAGGTTAGGTTAGGTTAGGTTAGGTTAGGTTAGGTTAGGTTAGGTTAGGTTAGGTTAGGTTAGGTTAGGTTAGGTTAGGTTAGGTTAGGTTAGGTTAGGTTAGGTTAGGTTAGGTTAGGTTAGGTTAGGTTAGGTTAGGTTAGGTTAGGTTAGGTTAGGTTAGGTTAGGTTAGGTTAGGTTAGGTTAGGTTAGGTTAGGTTAGGTTAGGTTAGGTTAGGTTAGGTTAGGTTAGGTTAGGTTAGGTTAGGTTAGGTTAGGTTAGGTTAGGTTAGGTTAGGTTAGGTTAGGTTAGGTTAGGTTAGGTTAGGTTAGGTTAGGTTAGGTTAGGTTAGGTTAGGTTAGGTTAGGTTAGGTTAGGTTAGGTTAGGTTAGGTTAGGTTAGGTTAGGTTAGGTTAGGTTAGGTTAGGTTAGGTTAGGTTAGGTTAGGTTAGGTTAGGTTAGGTTAGGTTAGGTTAGGTTAGGTTAGGTTAGGTTAGGTTAGGTTAGGTTAGGTTAGGTTAGGTTAGGTTAGGTTAGGTTAGGTTAGGTTAGGTTAGGTTAGGTTAGGTTAGGTTAGGTTAGGTTAGGTTAGGTTAGGTTAGGTTAGGTTAGGTTAGGTTAGGTTAGGTTAGGTTAGGTTAGGTTAGGTTAGGTTAGGTTAGGTTAGGTTAGGTTAGGTTAGGTTAGGTTAGGTTAGGTTAGGTTAGGTTAGGTTAGGTTAGGTTAGGTTAGGTTAGGTTAGGTTAGGTTAGGTTAGGTTAGGTTAGGTTAGGTTAGGTTAGGTTAGGTTAGGTTAGGTTAGGTTAGGTTAGGTTAGGTTAGGTTAGGTTAGGTTAGGTTAGGTTAGGTTAGGTTAGGTTAGGTTAGGTTAGGTTAGGTTAGGTTAGGTTAGGTTAGGTTAGGTTAGGTTAGGTTAGGTTAGGTTAGGTTAGGTTAGGTTAGGTTAGGTTAGGTTAGGTTAGGTTAGGTTAGGTTAGGTTAGGTTAGGTTAGGTTAGGTTAGGTTAGGTTAGGTTAGGTTAGGTTAGGTTAGGTTAGGTTAGGTTAGGTTAGGTTAGGTTAGGTTAGGTTAGGTTAGGTTAGGTTAGGTTAGGTTAGGTTAGGTTAGGTTAGGTTAGGTTAGGTTAGGTTAGGTTAGGTTAGGTTAGGTTAGGTTAGGTTAGGTTAGGTTAGGTTAGGTTAGGTTAGGTTAGGTTAGGTTAGGTTAGGTTAGGTTAGGTTAGGTTAGGTTAGGTTGGGGTGCGGGTCAGGTAACCTCCACGTTGGCCTAGTTGGTTGCTGGTCTCTTTCGGATACGTCCGGGGAGAAGAGCAACCCGCCGGGCTGGTGCGCCCCGGGCACCGTCAATAACTTCCCATTCGTGGGTTCTTGTTGGCGGTGGCGAATACCTGACAGGGGTAGGGTTCGCTCTGGGTGTTCTTCTGACTAGCAGAGGACACTCCAGATGCGACATAGGGGTGGGGTAGGTAGGCTAGGTTAGGTTAGGTAGGTAGGTTAGGGTGGACGTTGAGAGGAGTAAAAAGGAAAACAAAATGAAAAAGACACTTGCGAAAATAACTCCCCAGGTGGGTCCCGACTGCTCAGCGGTCGGGGAATCCCACCCCGCTTCGGCGGGCTGCCCCTCGTATTCTGGGGGGGGCAACAATTGTCCTATTTCTAGGTCTTCGGACCAAAACGACGAACACACGCTAGCACAACGGATACCGACGATGACTGATCTACACGACGACTTTACGCTTGCACAATGGAAAACGACGACGACTGATCGACACGAGGACCAAACGCTTGAAGAAAGGAAAACGACGGAGAAACCTACGATCGACGACCAAGATCCGCTTGCCGCCACAGATGACGGCAACAAGGGCCGAGGAGGCTCGAAGGCTCGACGGGAGCTCCGCGTCCTTGTGACGCGTCTCTCGGAGTCCTCTGGGGACTCAGCCGGTGACTCGGAGGAGAGCCTGATGACGGTTGGGTCCGAAAGTGAAAGGGAGACTCGCCGTTGGCGGAAGAGGCCCATAGGGCAGGAGGAAGCCGCGTCGCCGCTCAAAGGGGTGGCCCATAGATCGAAGCGCGGGCGAGGCCGGCCGCCCACCACGGGCGAATACGTGGGCCTTGCCGCGGCTCGGGAACGCCTGAACGCGGCAAAGGAAGAGGAGCTCCGGCTTGAGGTCGAGGACTGCGTGGAGGGCTTAGCCAAAACGTTGCGTGAGTCCAGGCACGCCTGCCGCAGCGGCCTCAATCCGCCATCGCCGGGCGAGGACACGGCGCAGTCGCTGGCGGCGCTGAATCTTTTGGTGTTGGAGGCCGCCAAGGTTGTGGAGACGGTGGCCTCCAAGTCCAAAAATTTGAAGGGCACCAGCCAAAAGACCCTGAAGGACGCGGCCTCCATCATCAGGGAGGCCGCGGTGGGCATCAGGGCCCGCACGGTCCCAGAGGAGGTGGCGCTGCTGGAGGCAGAGAACCGGCGGCTTACGGCCCAGTTGGCGGAAGCCAACAGCCGGCCGGCGGCGGCGGTGGCGCCAGACGCGGTTCGAGAGATGGTGGAGGCGATGACTCGGGCCAGCGTCGCGCAGTTCGGCGAAATGCTGAATGCGCGACTCGAGGGGCTCGAGTGTCGTCTCCTACCGGACCCGAGACTGAGGCCGCCGCTGGCGGCTGATAGGAGGAAGGCGGCAGCGTCGCAGCCGCCAATGTCTCCCGAGTCGGGAGCAGGGGCCCCCGCTCTGGAGAGGGCCCCAACACCCCCCCCGGCGCCTCTGTCTGCGCCCGCAGCCCAGTCCCAAGTGAGCAAGGGCAAGGGCAAGGGCAAGGGCAAGGGCAAGGGCAGAGGCAAGGGCGGGCAGACGGCCCAGGCCCCAGTAAGGGACCCTAGCCCTGTGCGGGACGCTCCCCCACCACCACCACTGACGGAGCAGTGGAATGTGGTCGCTGCTCGGGGAGGTAAGAGCTCTGGGAAGCAGCAGGTGCGCACCCAGAGCTCCCAAAATAAGAGCTCCCAAGATAAGAAGGCTGCGGCGGTGGCGAAGCTACGCGAGCCGAAAACGGCTGCGGTGACGTTGACACTGCAGCCGGGTGCGGCGGAGCGCGGTGCGAGCTACGCCACCATCCTGCGGGAGGCCCGGACTCGAATCGACAAAACCAGTCTGGGTATCGAAGAGATGCGCTGCAGGACCACGGTCACCGGCGCCCGCATCCTCGAAATCTTCGGGGATGGGGGCGCCGAGAAGGCCGACTCCCTGGCTCGTAAGCTCAGGGAGGTCCTCAGCGCAGAGGACGTCAGGGTCTCCCGCCCCACAAAAAGGGTGGACGTGATGGTGTCGGGGCTCGACGACTCCGTCACCGCCGCAGAGGTGGTGGAGGCTTTTGCTGCGCAGGGCGGATGCCACGCCAGTGACGTGAGGCCCGGAGTCATCGGCGACCGGGCCGCGATGTGGCTCGGCTGCCCGGTGGCCGCCGCCAAGACCGTGGTCGGCGCCGGCAGTCTAAGGGTAGGCTGGATCACGGCCAGAGTCGCCCTGCTGGCGGCGAGGCCCCTGAGGTGCTTCAGGTGCCTCAATCTGGGCCACGTCGCCAGCAGGTGCGGGTCGGAGGTGGACCGCAGCGGCCTTTGCTTCCGCTGCGGAGAGCCGGGCCACCGGGCGCGCGAGTGTAAGGCCGAGCCGCACTGCGTCACCTGCGCAGCGACAGGCAAACCCGCGGGGCACCCGCTCGGCGGAGCGGGCTGCCAGGGCGCCAGCAAGCAAACGAAAGCGGCGGCGCCAAACAGGACGAAAAAGAAAAAGGCCAAGGGTAAGAGCAAAGAGCCTACCCTTGGCCAAACAGCGGAGGGGCCCATGGAGACCGCAGTGTAATGTCTCTACAACTCCCCGTACTGCAGGCAAACATCAACCACTCTGCCAGGGCCCAGGATCTTTTGTCCCAGACCCTGGTAGAGTGGGGGATCAAAGTGGCCGTGGTCGCCGAGCCCTACTTCGTTCCCGACAGGGACGACTGGGTCGGGGACCGCGAGGGTTTGGTGGCCATCGTCGCCCCGGCTGCCGTCGGCGCCCCGCCCATCGACAACGTGACGAGGGGTCGGGGCTACGTCCTGGCAGCCGTGGGCGGCGTTGCAGTCATAGGGGTGTACTACCCGCCCAGCCGGAGTCTCGCCGACTTTGAGCAGATGCTCGGGGAGGTGGGGGCTCTGGTTGGGCGGGTCGCCCCTAGCCCCGTGCTAGTCGCTGGGGATTTCAACGCCAAATCCGTGGCGTGGGGATCCCCGGCGACGGATGCGCGGGGTGAGTGTCTGGAGGAGTGGGCGGTCTCCATGGGCCTGGCCGTCCTCAACACGGGGTCGGAGGACACGTGCGTGCGGCAACGGGGCGGTTCGATAGTCGACATAACGTTGGCGTCGACCGCCCTGGCGCGCCGTGTCCGGGACTGGAGGGTGGTGGTGGACGCGGAGACACTGTCCGACCATCGGTATATCCGGTTCGACGTCTCCGCGCTCGCCACCGGACCGCAGGGCCCGGTCCGACCCCCTGTTGTTGTTGGGGGGTCCGGTCCGCGCTGGGTGCTGGGGCGGCTCGATAAAGAGGTCGCCAGAGAGGCGGCCATAGTCGAAGACTGGGTGTCCGGGTCCGACATCATCGGCCAGGACGTGGACGAGGAGGCGGGGCGCCTAGGGGCCTCGCTGGGTCGCATCTGCGACGCGGCGATGCCCAGGGCGAGACCCCTCCCTCCTCGGCATCGGGTGTATTGGTGGAACGACGAGCTGCGCCGCATGCGAGTCGACTGCGGCAGGGCTCGCCGCCGATACACCCGGTGCAGGCGTAGGCGGATCCGGGACGCCCAGGAGGAGACCGTCTCCTACGCCGCCTACAGGGCACTGCGCGAGTCGCTTCAAGTGGCAATCGCGCGGGCCAAGGAGGCGGCGTGGGAGGAGTGGCTGCGGACCCTCGACGGCGACCCGTGGGGCAGGCCGTACAAAGTGGTCCGCAAAAAGCTGCGACCCTGGGCCCCCCCAGTCACGTCCAGCGTGGACGAGGATCTCCTAGGAGATGTGGTGGGCACCCTCTTCCCCCATCGAGAGGAGTGGGTACCTCCGGCGATGGCCCGACAAGGCGATGCGCGACCTGCAGAGGACGACGTCCCCGCGCCGCCGGTATCGGAGGCGGAATTCGGGGCGGCCGTCCTGAGACTCAAAATGAAGAGGACCGCCCCCGGCCCGGACGGCGTTCCGGGGACGGCTCTGGCGGTCGCGCTAGAAGAGATAGGTGAGAGGGTGAGGTCCCTGTTCACCGCGTGCGTGGCGCAGGGTCGATTCCCTCGACCCTGGAAGACGGGCAAGCTCGTGTTGCTGCCGAAGGTCGGGCGCCCGGCCGGACTGCCGTCGTCCTACCGTCCGATCGTGCTGCTCGGCGAGGTGAGCAAGCTCTTCGAGCGAGTGCTCGCGGCTCGCCTGGCCGAGTGCATGGATCCGGATCTGGACGACGCGCAGTTCGGTTTCCGCCGGGGTCGGTCGACCCTGGATGCCGTCGCGCGGGTGCGGGACCTCGCCGAGGGGGCGGTCTGCCAGGGCGGCGTGATGCTTGCGGTGTCATTGGACATCCGCAACGCTTTCAACACGCTGCCCTGGGAGACCGTCAGAGCGGCGCTGCGGTACCACGGGGTGCCGCAGTACCTGCAGCGGGTCATCGCTGATTACTTCGCCGGCAGGGCCGTCGTTTACCCGACGAGGGCCGGCGAGGGGAGGAGGGTGATGTCGTGCGGTGTTCCGCAGGGGTCGGTACTAGGCCCGCCCCTGTGGAACATCGGCTACGACTGGGTGCTGCGCGGTGCCACCTTGCGGGGGGTCGGTGTTATATGTTACGCCGACGATACCCTCGTGCTGGCCCGCGGCAGCACCTACAGGGAGGCGTCGCGCCTCGCCACGGCGGGTGTGGCCCAGGTGGTGGGGAGGATCCGCGCCCTGGGGCTCGAGGTGGCCCTGGAGAAATCGGAGGCTCTCCTGTTCCACGGGCCCGGAAACGGGCCGCCGCCGGCGGCCTCAATCATAGTGGGAGGAACTTCCATCGCCGTCGGTACTAACATGAAGTACCTGGGGCTTGTGCTCGACGGCCGATGGAAGTTCGAAGAGCACTTCCGGCGGTTGGCCCCGAAGTTGTTGGGCACCGCTGGGGCGTTGGGGCGGATCCTCCCAAACGTTGGGGGGCCAGGTAGTGTTTGCCGACGCCTCTACACCGGTGTGGTGCGCTCCATGGCGCTCTACGGGGCGCCGATATGGGCGGGAGCCCTGAATAGCCGAAACTTGGCAGCGCTGCGCAGACCGCAGCGCGCCATGGCGCTCAGGGTGGCCCGGGCGTACCGCACCGTGTCTTGCGTCGGCGCGTGTGTGCTCGCCGGTACGCCGCCGTGGGACCTCGACGCCGAGGTACTCGCCGCGGCGTACTGGCGAACCAAAGAGGCGATTGCGGGTGGTGACCGCCCCCATCCGCGGGAGATTCGTCGCTGGAAGGAGGAGGCGCGCGACACTCTCCTGCGGAGGTGGGCGGTTCGTCTTGAGAGTGCGGACACGAGCCGAGAGTTGGTCGCCGCCGTTCGCCCCATTCTTTACGAGTGGCTCGAACGGCGTCATGGGGTTCTCTCCTTCCACCTGACGCAGATGATCACCGGTCATGGTTGTTTCGGCCGGTACCTGTGCCGGGTGGCGGGAAGGGAACCCTCGGTGGAGTGCCACCATTGTGCGGCGGGAGTCGCGGACACGGCGCAGCATACGCGCGAGGAGTGCCCAGCTTGGGCGGTCCCTCGTGCCGCCTTGTCCGCGACAGTCGGGAATGACCTGTCGCTGCCGGCCGTCCTCAGGGAGATGGTCGACAGCGACGAGTCATGGCAGGCGGCAGCAACCTTCTGCGACGTAGTGATGTCGCAGAAGGAGGCGGCGGAGCGGGACCGGGAAGACGACGTCGACTCGGCCCCGATGCGCCGCCGTAGACGCGGAAGGCGGCGTCTGGCCTTTGCGGGACAAATGCCGCCGTAACGCCGGGGATCGCGGTCGACGGATCGGGGTCCGTCGTCCGCATAAAGGTCCCGCACCGAGACGCCCTGTGTGTCCGGGGTGCCTCGGTGCTAGGAGGTCATAAATGGAGGTGGAACGGGGCGGGGCTGGATCTCAACTAAGGGATTCAGCCCCGCCCCGCAGAGAGAAGGGCTCCGGAGCGGAGCAACGCTAGCGGGGCACGCGGTTGCGTGCCAAGTGGGTCCCGCAGCCCCGTAGGCGAGAGGAAGGACACTCCAGGTTTTTAGTGGGTGCAAACCCCACATATCGCAGTGGTCACCCCGAGGCCACTGTGCATTCGTGAGGAATTTTCCTGGGAGATCAAAAAAAAAAAAAAAAAGGTTAGGTTAGGTTAGGTTAGGTTAGGTTAGGTTAGGTTAGGTTAGGTTAGGTTAGGTTAGGTTAGGTTAGGTTAGGTTAGGTTAGGTTAGGTTGGGGTGCGGGTCAGGTAACCTCCACGTTGGCCTAGTTGGTTGCTGGTCTCTTTCGGATACGTCCGGGGAGAAGAGCAACCCGCCGGGCTGGTGCGCCCCGGGCACCGTCAATAACTTCCCATTCGTGGGTTCTTGTTGGCGGTGGCGAATACCTGACAGGGGGGGGTTGTCGCTCTGGGTGTTTTTCTGATTAGCAGAAGACACACCAGATGCGACATTGGGGTTTGGGTGGGGAGGGAAATTTTAGGTTGGGTAGGCTTGTTTGGGTAGGTAGTTAGTTTTAGTTAGGTTGGGTAGGTAGGTTAGGGCCGACGTAGAGAGGAGTAAAAAACCACTATGAAAAAGACAATTGCGAAAAAAACTCCCCAGGTGGGTCCCGACTGCTCAGCGGTCGGGGAATCCCACCCCGCTTCGGCGGGCTGCCCCTCGTATTCTGGGGGGGGCAACAACTGTCCTATTTCTAGGTCTTCGGACCAAAACGACGAACACACGCTAGCACAACGGAAACCGACGATGACTGATATACATGACGACTTTACGCTTGCACAAAGGGAAACGACGACGACTGATCGACACGATGACCAAACGCACGAAGAAAGGAAAACGACGGAGAAACCTACGATCGACGACCAAGATCCGCTTGCCGCCACAGATGACGGCAACAAGGGCCGAGGAGGCTCGAAGGCTCGACGGGAGCTCCGCGTCCTTGTGACGCGTCTCTCGGAGTCCTCTGGGGACTCAGCCGGTGACTCGGAGGAGAGCCTGATGACGGTTGGGTCCGAAAGTGAAAGGGAGACTCGCCGTTGGCGGAAGAGGCCCATAGGGCAGGAGGAAGCCGCGTCGCCGCTCAAAGGGGTGGCCCATAGATCGAAGCGCGGGCGAGGCCGGCCGCCCACCACGGGCGAATACGTGGGCCTTGCCGCGGCTCGGGAACGCCTGAACGCGGCAAAGGAAGAGGAGCTCCGGCTTGAGGTCGAGGACTGCGTGGAGGGCTTGGCCAAAACGTTGCGAGAGTCCAGGCACGCCTGCCGCAGCGGCCTCAATCCGCCAACGCCGGGCGAGGACACGGCGCAGTCGCTGGCGGCGCTGAATCTTTTGGTGTTGGAGGCCGCCAAGGTTGTGGAGACGGTGGCCTCCAAATCCAAAAATTTGAAGGGCACCAGCCAAAAGACCCTGAAGGACGCGGCCTCCATCATCAGGGAGGCCGCGGTGGGCATCAGGGCCCGCACGGTCCCAGAGGAGGTGGCGCTGCTGGAGGCAGAGAACCGGCGGCTTACGGCCCAGTTGGCGGAGGCCAACAGCCGGCCGGCGGCGGCGGTGGCGCCAGACGCAGACGCGGTTCGCGAGATGGTGGAGGCGATGACTCGGGCCAGTGTCGCGCAGTTCGGCGAAATGCTGAATGCGCGACTCGAGGGGCTCGAGTGTCGTCTCCTACCGGACCCGAGACTGAGGCCGCCGCTGGCGGCTGATAAGAGGAAGGCGGCAGCGTCGCAGCCGCCAATGTCTCCCGAGTCGGGAGCAGGGGCCCCCGCTCTGGAGAGGGCCCCAACACCCCCCCCGGCGCCTCTGTCTGCGCCCGCAGCCCAGTCCCAAGTGAGTAAGGGCAAGGGCAAGGGCAAGGGCAAGGGCAAAGGCAAGGGCGGGCAGACGGCCCAGGCCCCAGTAAGGGACCCTAGCCCTGTGCGGGACGCTCCCCCACCACCACCACTGACGGAGCAGTGGAATGTGGTCGCTGCTCGGGGAGGTAAGAGCTCTGGGAAGCAGCAGGTGCGCACCCAGAGCTCCCAAAATAAGAGCTCCCAAGATAAGAAGGCTGCGGCGGTGGCGAAGCTACGCGAGCCAAAAACGGCTGCGGTGACGTTGACACTGCAGCCGGGTGCGGCGGAGCGCGGTGCGAGCTACGCCACCATCCTGCGGGAGGCCCGGACTCGAATCGACAAAACCAGTCTGGGTATCGAAGAGATGCGCTGCAGGACCACGGTCACCGGCGCCCGCATCCTCGAAATCTTCGGGGATGGGGGCGCCGAGAAGGCCGACTCCCTGGCTCGTAAGCTCAGGGAGGTCCTCAGCGCAGAGGACGTCAGGGTCTCCCGCCCCACAAAAAGGGTGGACGTGATGGTGTCGGGGCTCGACGACTCCGTCACCGCCGCAGAGGTGGTGGAGGCTTTTGCTGCGCAGGGCGGATGCCACGCCAGCGACGTGAGGCCCGGAGTCATCGGCGACCGGGCCGCGATGTGGCTCGGCTGCCCGGTGGCCGCCGCCAAGACCGTGGTCGGCGCCGGCAGCCTAAGGGTAGGATGGATCACGGCCAGAGTCGCCCTGCTGGCGGCGAGGCCCCTGAGGTGCTTCAGGTGCCTCAATCTGGGCCACGTCGCCAGCAGGTGCGGGTCGGAGGTGGACCGCAGCGGCCTTTGCTTCCGCTGCGGAGAGCCGGGCCACCGGGCGCGCGAGTGTAAGGCCGAGCCGCACTGCGTCACCTGCGCAGCGACAGGCAAACCCGCGGGGCACCCGCTCGGCGGAGCGGGCTGCCAGGGCGCCAGCAAGCAAAAGAAAGCGGCGCCAAACAGGGGGAAAAAGAAAAAGGCCAAGGGTAAGAGCAAAGAGCCTACCCTTGGCCAAACAGCGGAGGGGCCCATGGAGACCGCAGTGTAATGTCTCTACAACTCCCCGTACTGCAGGCAAACATCAACCACTCTGCCAGGGCCCAGGATCTTTTGTCCCAGACCCTGGTAGAGTGGGGGATCAAAGTGGCCGTGGTCGCCGAGCCCTACTTCGTTCCCGACAGGGACGACTGGGTCGGGGACCGCGAGGGTTTGGTGGCCATCGTCGCCCCGGCTGCCGTCGGCGCCCCGCCCATCGACAACGTGACGAGGGGTCGGGGCTACGTCCTGGCAGCCGTGGGCGGCGTTGCAGTCATAGGGGTGTACTACCCGCCCAGCCGGAGTCTCGCCGACTTTGAGCAGATGCTCGGGGAGGTGGGGGCTCTGGTTGGGCGGGTCGCCCCTAGCCCCGTGCTAGTCGCTGGGGATTTCAACGCCAAATCCGTGGCGTGGGGATCCCCGGCGACGGATGCGCGGGGTGAGTGTCTGGAGGAGTGGGCGGTCTCCATGGGCCTGGCCGTCCTCAACACGGGGTCGGAGGACACGTGCGTGCGGCAACGGGGCGGTTCGATAGTCGACATAACGTTGGCGTCGACCGCCCTGGCGCGCCGTGTCCGGGACTGGAGGGTGGTGGTGGACGCGGAGACACTGTCCGACCATCGGTATATCCGGTTCGACGTCTCCGCGCTCGCCACCGGACCGCAGGGCCCGGTCCGACCCCCTGTTGTTGTTGGGGGGTCCGGTCCGCGCTGGGTGCTGGGGCGGCTCGATAAAGAGGTCGCCAGAGAGGCGGCCATAGTCGAAGACTGGGTGTCCGGGTCCGACATCATCGGCCAGGACGTGGACGAGGAGGCGGGGCGCCTAGGGGCCTCGCTGGGTCGCATCTGCGACGCGGCGATGCCCAGGGCGAGACCCCTCCCTCCTCGGCATCGGGTGTATTGGTGGAACGACGAGCTGCGCCGCATGCGAGTCGACTGCGGCAGGGCTCGCCGCCGATACACCCGGTGCAGGCGTAGGCGGATCCGGGACGCCCAGGAGGAGACCGTCTCCTACGCCGCCTACAGGGCACTGCGCGAGTCGCTTCAAGTGGCAATCGCGCGGGCCAAGGAGGCGGCGTGGGAGGAGTGGCTGCGGACCCTCGACGGCGACCCGTGGGGCAGGCCGTACAAAGTGGTCCGCAAAAAGCTGCGACCCTGGGCCCCCCCAGTCACGTCCAGCGTGGACGAGGATCTCCTAGGAGATGTGGTGGGCACCCTCTTCCCCCATCGAGAGGAGTGGGTACCTCCGGCGATGGCCCGACAAGGCGATGCGCGACCTGCAGAGGACGACGTCCCCGCACCGCCGGTATCGGAGGCGGAATTCGGGGCGGCCGTCCTGAGACTCAAAATGAAGAGGACCGCCCCCGGCCCGGACGGCGTTCCGGGGACGGCTCTGGCGGTCGCGCTAGAAGAGATAGGTGAGAGGGTGAGGTCCCTGTTCACCGCGTGCGTGGCGCAGGGTCGATTCCCTCGACCCTGGAAGACGGGCAAGCTCGTGTTGCTGCCGAAGGTCGGGCGCCCGGCCGGACTGCCGTCGTCCTACCGTCCGATCGTGCTGCTCGGCGAGGTGAGCAAGCTCTTCGAGCGAGTGCTCGCGGCTCGCCTGGCCGAGTGCATGGATCCGGATCTGGACGACGCGCAGTTCGGTTTCCGCCGGGGTCGGTCGACCCTGGATGCCGTCGCGCGGGTGCGGGACCTCGCCGAGGGGGCGGTCTGCCAGGGCGGCGTGATGCTTGCGGTGTCATTGGACATCCGCAACGCTTTCAACACGCTGCCCTGGGAGACCGTCAGAGCGGCGCTGCGGTACCACGGGGTGCCGCAGTACCTGCAGCGGGTCATCGCTGATTACTTCGCCGGCAGGGCCGTCGTTTACCCGACGAGGGCCGGCGAGGGGAGGAGGGTGATGTCGTGCGGTGTTCCACAGGGGTCGGTACTGGGCCCGCCCCTGTGGAACATCGGCTACGACTGGGTGCTGCGCGGTGCCACCTTGCGGGGGGTCGGTGTTATATGTTACGCCGACGATACCCTCGTGCTGGCCCGCGGCAGCACCTACAGGGAGGCGTCGCGCCTCGCCACGGCGGGTGTGGCCCAGGTGGTGGGGAGGATCCGCGCCCTGGGGCTCGAGGTGGCCCTGGAGAAATCGGAGGCTCTCCTGTTCCACGGGCCCGGAAACGGGCCGCCGCCGGCGGCCTCAATCATAGTGGGAGGAACTTCCATCGCCGTCGGTACTAACATGAAGTACCTGGGGCTTGTGCTCGACGGCCGATGGAAGTTCGAAGAGCACTTCCGGCGGTTGGCCCCGAAGTTGTTGGGCACCGCTGGGGCGTTGGGGCGGATCCTCCCAAACGTTGGGGGGCCAGGTAGTGTTTGCCGACGCCTCTACACCGGTGTGGTGCGCTCCATGGCGCTCTACGGGGCGCCGATATGGGCGGGAGCCCTGAATAGCCGAAACTTGGCAGCGCTGCGCAGACCGCAGCGCGCCATGGCGCTCAGGGTGGCCCGGGCGTACCGCACCGTGTCTTGCGTCGGCGCGTGTGTGCTCGCCGGTACGCCGCCGTGGGACCTCGACGCCGAGGTACTCGCCGCGGCGTACTGGCGAACCAAAGAGGCGATTGCGGGTGGTGACCGCCCCCATCCGCGGGAGATTCGTCGCTGGAAGGAGGAGGCGCGCGACACTCTCCTGCGGAGGTGGGCGGCTCGTCTTGAGAGTGCGGACACGAGCCGAGAGTTGGTCGCCGCCGTTCGCCCCATTCTTCACGAGTGGCTCGAACGGCGTCATGGGGTTCTCTCCTTCCACCTGACGCAGATGATCACCGGTCATGGTTGTTTCGGCCGGTACCTGTGCCGGGTGGCGGGAAGGGAACCCTCGGTGGAGTGCCACCATTGTGCGGCGGGAGTCGCGGACACGGCGCAACACACGCGCGAGGAGTGCCCAGCTTGGGCGGTCCCTCGCGCCGCCTTGTCCGCGACAGTCGGGGATGACCTGTCGCTGCCGGCCGTCCTCAGGGAGATGGTCGACAGCGACGAGTCGTGGCAGGCGGTCGCGACCTTCAGCGACGACGTTATGTCGCGGAAGGAGGCGGCGGAGCGGGACCGGGAAGACGACGTCGACTCGGCCCCGATACGCCGCCGCAGACTCGGCAGGCGGCGTGCGGCCTTTGCGGGCCGGATGCCGCCGTGACGCCGGGGACCGTGGGCGGAGGATCGGGGGATCCGCCGTCCACACATAGGTCCCGTGCACTGAGACATCCGGTGGTCCGGTGCCTCAGTGCCAGGAGGAGACAGGAGGAGGAATGGGGCGGGGCAGGGTCTCTTGTAACACCAGGGGACTCTGCCCCGCCCCGGAGAGAAGGGCTCTATCGAGAGCAACGCTAGCGGGGCATGCGGTTGTAAGCCTCGTGGGTCCCGCAGCCCCGTAGGCGAGAGGAGGACCACTCCAGGTTTTTAGTGGGTGCGAACCCCACATAACACAGCGGTTCCCCCGGGCCGCTGCGTATTCGTTAGGAATTTTCCTGGGTGATCAAAAAAAAAAAAAAAAAAAAAGGTTAGGTTAGGTTAGGTTAGGTTAGGTTAGGTTAGGTTAGGTTAGGTTAGGTTAGGTTAGGTTAGGTTAGGTTAGGTTAGGTTAGGTTAGGTTAGGTTAGGTTACAGATGACGGCAACAAGGGCCGAGGAGGCTCGAAGGCTCGACGAGAGCTCCGCGTCCTTGTGACGCGTCTCTCGGAGTCCTCTGGGGACTCAGCCGGTGACTCGGAGGAGAGCCTGATGACGGTTGGGTCCGAAAGTGAAAAAGAGACTCGCCGTTGGCGGAAGAGGCCCATAGGGCAGGAGGAAGCCGCGTCGCCGCTCAAAGGGGTGGCTCATAGATCGAAGCGCGGGCGAGGCCGGCCGCCCACCACGGGCGAATACGTGGGCCTTGCCGCGGCCCGGGAACGCCTGAACGCGGCAAAAGAAGAGGAGCTCCGGCTTGAGGTCGAGGACTGCGTGGAGGGCTTAGCCAAAACACTGCGAGAGTCCAGGCACGCCTGCCGCAGCGGCCTCAATCCGCCATCGCCGGGCGAGGACACGGCGCAGTCGCTGGCGGCGCTGAATCTTTTGGTGTTGGAGGCCGCCAAGGTTGTGGAGACGGTGGCCTCCAAGTCCAAAAATTTGAAGGGCACCAGCCAAAAGACCCTGAAGGACGCGGCCTCCATCATCAGGGAGGCCGCGGTGGGCATCAGGGCCCGCACGGTCCCAGAGGAGGTGGCGCTGCTGGAGGCAGAGAACCGGCGGCTTACGGCCCAGTTGGCGGAAGCCAACAGCCGGCCGGCGGCGGCGGTGGCGCCAGACGCGGTTCGAGAGATGGTGGAGGCGATGACTCGGGCCAGCGTCGCGCAGTTCGGCGAAATGCTGAATGCGCGACTCGAGGGGCTCGAGTGTCGTCTCCTACCGGACCCGAGACTGAGGCCGCCGCTGGCGGCTGATAGGAGGAAGGCGGCAGCGTCGCAGCCGCCAATGTCTCCCGAGTCGGGAGCAGGGGCCCCCGCTCTGGAGAGGGCCCCAACACCCCCCCCGGCGCCTCTGTCTGCGCCCGCAGCCCAGTCCCAAGTGAGTAAGGGCAAGGGCAAGGGCAAGGGCAAGGGCAGAGGCAAGGGCGGGCAGACGGCCCAGGCCCCAGTAAGGGACCCTAGCCCTGTGCGGGACGCTCCCCCACCACCTCCACTGACGGAGCAGTGGAATGTGGTCGCTGCTCGGGGAGGTAAGAGCTCTGGGAAGCAGCAGGTGCGCACCCAGAGCTCCCAAAATAAGAGCTCCCAAGATAAGAAGGCTGCGGCGGTGGCGAAGCTACGCGAGCCAAAAACGGCTGCGGTGACGTTGACACTGCAGCCGGGTGCGGCGGAGCGCGGTGCGAGCTACGCCACCATCCTGCGGGAGGCCCGGACTAGAATCGACAAAACCAGTCTGGGTATCGAAGAGATGCGCTGCAGGACCACGGTCACCGGCGCCCGCATCCTCGAAATCTTCGGGGATGGGGGCGCCGAGAAGGCCGACTCCCTGGCTCGTAAGCTCAGGGAGGTCCTCGGCGCAGAGGACGTCAGGGTCTCCCGCCCCACAAAAAGGGTGGACGTGATGGTGTCGGGGCTCGACGACTCCGTCACCGCCGCAGAGGTGGTGGAGGCTTTTGCTGCGCAGGGCGGATGCCACGCCAGCGACGTGAGGCCCGGAGTCATCGGCGACCGGGCCGCGATGTGGCTCGGCTGCCCGGTGGCCGCCGCCAAGACCGTGGTCGGCGCCGGCAGTCTAAGGGTAGGCTGGATCACGGCCAGAGTCGCCCTGCTGGCGGCGAGGCCCCTGAGGTGCTTCAGGTGCCTCAATCTGGGCCACGTCGCCAGCAGGTGCGGGTCGGAGGTGGACCGCAGCGGCCTTTGCTTCCGCTGCGGAGAGCCGGGCCACCGGGCGCGCGAGTGTAAGGCCGAGCCGCACTGCGTCACCTGCGCAGCGACAGGCAAACCCGCGGGGCACCCGCTCGGCGGAGCGGGCTGCCAGGGCGCCAGCAAGCAAACGAAAGCGGCGGCGCCAAACAGGACGAAAAAGAAAAAGGCCAAGGGTAAGAGCAAAGAGCCTACCCTTGGCCAAACAGCGGAGGGGCCCATGGAGACCGCAGTGTAATGTCTCTACAACTCCCCGTACTGCAGGCAAACATCAACCACTCTGCCAGGGCCCAGGATCTTTTGTCCCAGACCCTGGTAGAGTGGGGGATCAAAGTGGCCGTGGTCGCCGAGCCCTACTTCGTTCCCGACAGGGACGACTGGGTCGGGGACCGCGAGGGTTTGGTGGCCATCGTCGCCCCGGCTGCCGTCGGCGCCCCGCCCATCGACAACGTGACGAGGGGTCGGGGCTACGTCCTGGCGGCCGTGGGCGGCGTTGCAGTCATAGGGGTGTACTACCCGCCCAGCCGGAGTCTCGCCGACTTTGAGCAGATGCTCGGGGAGGTGGGGGCTCTGGTTGGGCGGGTCGCCCCTAGCCCCGTGCTAGTCGCTGGGGATTTCAACGCCAAATCCGTGGCGTGGGGATCCCCGGCGACGGATGCGCGGGGTGAGTGTCTGGAGGAGTGGGCGGTCTCCATGGGCCTGGCCGTCCTCAACACGGGGTCGGAGGACACGTGCGTGCGGCGACGGGGCGGTTCGATAGTCGACATAACGTTGGCGTCGACCGCCCTGGCGCGCCGTGTCCGGGACTGGAGGGTGGTGGTGGACGCGGAGACACTGTCCGACCATCGGTATATCCGGTTCGACGTCTCCGCGCTCGCCACCGGACCGCAGGGCCCGGTCCGACCCCCTGTTGTTGTTGGGGGGTCCGGTCCGCGCTGGGTGCTGGGGCGGCTCGATAAAGAGGTCGCCAGAGAGGCGGCCATAGTCGAAGACTGGGTGTCCGGGTCCGACATCATCGGCCAGGACGTGGACGAGGAGGCGGGGCGCCTAGGGGCCTCGCTGGGTCGCATCTGCGACGCGGCGATGCCCAGGGCGAGACCCCTCCCTCCTCGGCATCGGGTGTATTGGTGGAACGACGAGCTGCGCCGCATGCGAGTCGACTGCGGCAGGGCTCGCCGCCGATACACCCGGTGCAGGCGTAGGCGGATCCGGGACGCCCAGGAGGAGACCGTCTCCTACGCCGCCTACAGGGCACTGCGCGAGTCGCTTCAAGTGGCAATCGCGCGGGCCAAGGAGGCGGCGTGGGAGGAGTGGCTGCGGACCCTCGACGGCGACCCGTGGGGCAGGCCGTACAAAGTGGTCCGCAAAAAGCTGCGACCCTGGGCCCCCCCAGTCACGTCCAGCGTGGACGAGGATCTCCTAGGAGATGTGGTGGGCACCCTCTTCCCCCATCGAGAGGAGTGGGTACCTCCGGCGATGGCCCGACAAGGCGATGCGCGACCTGCAGAGGACGACGTCCCCGCGCCGCCGGTATCGGAGGCGGAATTCGGGGCGGCCGTCCTGAGACTCAAAATGAAGAGGACCGCCCCCGGCCCGGACGGCGTTCCGGGGACGGCTCTGGCGGTCGCGCTAGAAGAGATAGGTGAGAGGGTGAGGTCCCTGTTCACCGCGTGCGTGGCGCAGGGTCGATTCCCTCGACCCTGGAAGACGGGCAAGCTCGTGTTGCTGCCGAAGGTCGGGCGCCCGGCCGGACTGCCGTCGTCCTACCGTCCGATCGTGCTGCTCGGCGAGGTGAGCAAGCTCTTCGAGCGAGTGCTCGCGGCTCGCCTGGCCGAGTGCATGGATCCGGATCTGGACGACGCGCAGTTCGGTTTCCGCCGGGGTCGGTCGACCCTGGATGCCGTCGCGCGGGTGCGGGACCTCGCCGAGGGGGCGGTCTGCCAGGGCGGCGTGATGCTTGCGGTGTCATTGGACATCCGCAACGCTTTCAACACGCTGCCCTGGGAGACCGTCAGAGCGGCGCTGCGGTACCACGGGGTGCCGCAGTACCTGCAGCGGGTCATCGCTGATTACTTCGCCGGCAGGGCCGTCGTTTACCCGACGAGGGCCGGCGAGGGGAGGAGGGTGATGTCGTGCGGTGTTCCGCAGGGGTCGGTACTAGGCCCGCCCCTGTGGAACATCGGCTACGACTGGGTGCTGCGCGGTGCCACCTTGCGGGGGGTCGGTGTTATATGTTACGCCGACGATACCCTCGTGCTGGCCCGCGGCAGCACCTACAGGGAGGCGTCGCGCCTCGCCACGGCGGGTGTGGCCCAGGTGGTGGGGAGGATCCGCGCCCTGGGGCTCGAGGTGGCCCTGGAGAAATCGGAGGCTCTCCTGTTCCACGGGCCCGGAAACGGGCCGCCGCCGGCGGCCTCAATCATAGTGGGAGGAACTTCCATCGCCGTCGGTACTAACATGAAGTACCTGGGGCTTGTGCTCGACGGCCGATGGAAGTTCGAAGAGCACTTCCGGCGGTTGGCCCCGAAGTTGTTGGGCACCGCTGGGGCGTTGGGGCGGATCCTCCCAAACGTTGGGGGGCCAGGTAGTGTTTGCCGACGCCTCTACACCGGTGTGGTGCGCTCCATGGCGCTCTACGGGGCGCCGATATGGGCGGGAGCCCTGAATAGCCGAAACTTGGCAGCGCTGCGCAGACCGCAGCGCGCCATGGCGCTCAGGGTGGCCCGGGCGTACCGCACCGTGTCTTGCGTCGGCGCGTGTGTGCTCGCCGGTACGCCGCCGTGGGACCTCGACGCCGAGGTACTCGCCGCGGCGTACTGGCGAACCAAAGAGGCGATTGCGGGTGGTGACCGCCCCCATCCGCGGGAGATTCGTCGCTGGAAGGAGGAGGCGCGCGACACTCTCCTGCGGAGGTGGGCGGTTCGTCTTGAGAGTGCGGACACGAGCCGAGAGTTGGTCGCCGCCGTTCGCCCCATTCTTTACGAGTGGCTCGAACGGCGTCATGGGGTTCTC
>CANOAQ010000001.1:0-103874 GCA_947562075.1 Orthosia gracilis
ATAAAAACCGGCCAAGTGCGAGTCGGATTCGCGCACGAAGGGTTCCGTGACATTATCGCAAAAACCGGCAAAAAAACACGTTTGTTTTATGGGAGCCCCTCTTAAATATTTATTTAAGTCTGTTTTTAGTCTTTGTTGTTATAGCAGCACCAGAAATATATCGTCTGTGAAAATTTCAACTGTATCTCGTGAACCGTAGCTATTACGGTTCACGAGATACAGCCTGTGGTGACAGACTGGTCTGTACGTCTGTCACCAGGCTGTATCTCGTGAACCGTGAGAGACTAACAGACGGAATGCGGAGTCTTAGTAATAGGGTCCCGTGTTTTATCCTTTGGGTACGAAACCCTAAAACAAAGCCTTTCAAAGATTAATTTATATATAAGTCCTGATTAGCTATCAGGGATTTCATTAATTCGGGTGAAGATACTTATCTGATGATTAGTTCTATAGACAAAGAGGAAGTCTATTTTAGCCATGTATTGATGGAAAAAGATACACGATTATTGTAGTATTTTGTCTACAATCCGCTCAAAACCACAAACTATTCGAAAACTTTAAAATGATAGATTGAAAGTCATTAAAAGGCATTAATCTAGTCGCTTCCTGTAAGATTTTTGGTCTTCAGCTGTATCCAGTATCAGTTGGCGAGACATCTCCTTAAAAAGGAGACGTGTACTCGGAACCCCATGACCCAAGTGTTTTGATCCCAAACGGCTCAAAACTGTAATTACCAATTAGGTTACAGTATTTGCGCCGCTTTTTAGCCGCCACTCCTTTGTTAATACCAATTAAGTAAATTCTTACCTCAAGAGGCTACCACGTTGCATTTTTATTAAAAATGGCAATTTCCCTTGTAACTAAATGAAATTTTAAATGACCTCGAAACCGCTGAAGTCACTTTAGGGAGTATTACCTTCATTTTAAGAATAAAAAATTTGATGAAGGTAAAATATCGTGCAATTTCTCTTTTAATTTTTGAGATAAGACGAGATCGATCTACTTGTGGCTTCTGAGAATTTAAAGAGGAAATATATATCCTATTCTTCAGGTCCAAAATTAGTTCACGGCAAACAATTTGGTACTAAACGAAAAAAAAAAACAAGTGTATTAGATTCACATTGCCGAATGTTAGAAGTACCAAATGCGACATCATATTCAATGGCGAAAAGCTGGATTTTGTAAATAAAACAGTTTTTCTGGGAATCAATCTAGACGCAATGGGGTCCTTACATAACATCTCTTGCGGGTCGGCTAAGCTCAGCCGCTTATGCTGTTAGAACGATAAGACAGTTAACGGATGTAGAAACCGCGCGTTTGGCCTATTTTAGTTAATTTCACAGCATTATGTCATACGGTATTTTACTGTGGGGTAGAGCGGCTGACATTGAATCCATATTTATATTGCAAAAGAGAGCTGTCGGAGCCATATATAAGTTAAGTCACCGAGAATCTCTTAGGGAACTATTTAAAAATATTAATATTATGACAGTTTCTTGCCAATTCATTTACGAAAATATTATGATGTATGTAAGGAAAAATATATATATCTGTAGTAAAGTCAGCAATAGACACAATTGTAATACTAGAAATAAAGATAAGTTAGGTCAACCATCTTATAGACTAGCTAAAGTACACTCATATTTGATGGATACTGTGTTTAATTCTATAACAAAATACATTGTGATATATTAAAACTTAATGAAAGTAAATTTAAAACTGTAGTTTAAAGCACACTTTGTAAACAAGCATATTACAAATCAGGTGATTATACTCAAAATAAGAGTGCTTGGAAATATGCTGGTTTTGCTCTTTAGGGCAAACTTTAGTGTAGCCAAAATCAAATTTGTTCATTTATATTTCTATTCATAGTGATGGTTTTTTTTTTTAAGAATTTGTCTCACGCTCTGTTCCGTTGTTGTTGAATAAGGTATTTTACCTATGTTTGGAATATTTGTAAGTATGTGAGAACATGTTCCTATTTATCAAATTAATGAATTTACCTGTTAATGCTTTTAATACTTTATACCCGTAGTGCTAGTCCGGGTGCATCGTCCTCACATATATGAATTTATTAATTTATTTATTTATGTAAATATTGTGAAACACATTTTTTGTGAGAATGGAAGTGTAAGAATGGAGTTTCTTGTGCGTTCGTCTCCATAACAAGCTACTTATTCCAAATGCATAGTAGAATCATTTTTTATTACTTGTAAATTTTAATTTTTTAATTATTTGACGTTCAAAAGTGCCACTTTTGTTGACTTTAACTTTAACTTTACATTATTCTGAGAAGGTATCTATTTTGTATAATGTAGGAAGTACCTATTCGGATAAGTTAGTAAGATGTCAGTGTCATGCTTACCAAATAGCATTATGTAGCATGGATGAGTAAATCTCAAATATTTATCACATGACACTTAGGTACTGATAAAAAAAACAATTATGTACCCTGCGGGTACAGCACACAAATCCATACTAATATCATAATTGCGAAAGAAACTCTGTCCGTCTGTCTGTTTTTTTGCTTTTCATCTTTTCACGCCCAAATCACGGAACCGATTTAGATAAAGTTTTGTATGGAGATAGTTTGAGACCCTGGGAAGGACATAGGATAGTTTTTATCCCGGAAATTAATCGTAAGAAGGTGGAAAGGGGGGATGGGTTTGTTTGTATCGTGAACTTTCAATCTCTCATTTAAGGCACACACTACTTATGGCGCGATATAAAAAATAGGTTAATCGAAGTACTAATGCTGCGCAGGCAACAGCTAGTTTTAAATAAATACCAGAAACGAACACAACAAACAAAGATAACACAGTGTAAGCATAATTCAACTTAATTATAATGTTCCCACTACTAAGGCATAGGCCGCTTTTGTTGTTTTTGAATGGCGGTACCATTCAAAAACAACAAAATCATCACACACAAATCAACACCATCATCTCAGACATCCTCACAAAATCGTAATGTGAATAAAAATAATTACAACAACAACAACAACAACAACACAACTCAACTTCACCTAACCATCAAATAATTGATGAATAAGAATCACATTACTTTGCATTACTTTTCCTCAGCAATTCAAGTAAATCGGTTTAAAGATCTGAAAAATAATGTTTTCTTTTTTAATTAGCCAACATTCCCAAACCGGGTCACCCGGTAAGGTATTTTAATAATTTCGTAAACTTTCAAGTTTCTAAAATCCACGAACTGCGATCTTAGCGCAGATAATATCATAAAACTGGGAGCACTTAAGTAACTTTGTGGACTTATCTGTACGATTTAAGGGCACCCAGCAGATTTATAAGGAAAACCTTTGGAGTGGAAACTTTGATCGTATTTTCTTTTATTTACTTTTTATTCAGGTATTTTCGGTGTGAAACTTTTAGGGCGTAAACAAAAATATAATGATGACGAGAAACTTTTTGCTCATACTGGCAAAAACTTAATGAAAAAGCTGATACCGGGTATTTATTCGGAAATCGAGCGGACATGGTGGCGTTATTGTATTAACACTTTAACACCTCGATGTACCGGTAGTCAATTTGGTACCGTTGGAGAGACTGCAGTACAGCTCAAGTCTCGATCGAATCGAAGGTTTTCTTGTAGTCCACAAACGCTAAACAGAGAGGCAGGTTGTACTCTTTGGTCTTCTATATAAACTACCGTAATGTTTATATGTTATTTACGGTGTTGAAGCCTTTACGGAAATCGGTTTGTTCGGGAGGCTGGAAATCGTCAAACCTGCGTGCGAGACGATTCGTGATGACTCTTGAAAACAGCTTGTAGACATGGCTAAGAAGTGAGATGAGCCTTTAGTTTTTCAGTAGGGCATTCAGGAGGATCCAATTTCATATTAATTCCATAATTCGTTTTGAGAAATCGGAGACCTTCGTACTTCTTCAGATTTCGACGTTTGGAACTCGGTTGAGCAGCCATTTATGACAAGCACGGGCTCCATTGCTTTCTGCGCAACTATTCGCCTGAAATTATCCTGAGTGAGTGATCCACGGTATCGCCCCCCCTCTAATGCACTGAGGTAATTATTTATATCATCGATTAATCTATACTATACACTTTATAATTATAATATAACATTATAAACCTGGAGTGTTTGTTTGTTTGAACGCGCTAATCTCAGGAACTACTGGTTGGAATTAAAAAATTTCTTTTTTTGTTGGATAGTCCATTTATCGAAGAAGGTTGTAGGCTATATTACATCACGCTACGACCAAAAGGAGCGGATCCCAAACGAAAAATGTAGCAAAAACGGTCAAAATTATTCCTTTTTGAGAGAATCCGTCGCGTGCGCTGCGTAAGCGGTTAAGGTTTCGCAAAAACCATGTATGTAGTGTAGGTAGGGTAGGCTAGGTAGGATAAATGAGTAGGTAGGTAGCCAGTTGACGGGAGCGAAGCCACGTGGGACAGCTAGTTATATTATATTTGCCAGTCCCAGGTATATAGGATCGTGATTTGACCTACATTGTCAGAATTTGGCATACGCGTAAACTAGAAAAATGTCTTCTGTAACTTCTACACAGTTTATTGATTAAAGAGTCAATTACTATAACTACAGTAACAAGTATTACTCTGGACTTAAAAGGAAACACCGAGAAGTTCATCGGCCAGTCTTATCGCGGCCATGTCCGAACGATCACTGTCGCTCAAAGAACCATCTCGAAACCATACCCGACACTAGACTCCACACGGTACCAAACAAAGTTACTTGTGTTTTATTTTAAGTAAACAAAGCATGACAGGTTCTGACATATTCATGATGTCCAATGAAATTACCTACTAAACTGCGAATCATGACAAGAACAGATTTTTCGTAGAAAAAGAAAATTTACTTCAAATTAATAGTGAGATTCTCTTTTGAAAAATTCATCATAATCTGCCAAGGGTCTTAGTATAATAAATATTAAATACAACATCTTATTTGAATATAAACAGGTTTTTAAAACAAGATGCAGGTAAGTAATTGATGTGAAGCAATTTATTATTCAGATGTGTTTTTGAGAACCGCACGAACGTTATTGCAACTGTATCATGAATAAGAAAGGCCTTTCGTAATATTTTTATTATAACACGTGCTGTTTTCATCTTGAAATATTCATAAAAATTGGTAGCTATCTATCTACATACGAGTATCTCCTTGAATAACGTAAAAAGCTTATCTGTAATCGCCAAACTTTGCGACCTAGCTGATTTTTCAACGCGATTTGATTTATATCACACTCATTTTTACTACGAAAAATTGCAAGGACATTCACATCGATGTAATGTGATGCAATTCGACCGATTTGCACATGAAAGTTTAAAAAAAATTACGTGCGCGATATCGCCTATCAATGAAATGTAAGGTGTATATATTCTCCAATCTTAATGCGGTATTGGCTTTTCCAGCCAGTTTCGTTTGCAAAATATTTTTTTTATTAACATCCTATGTAGGTTAAGAAGAAATTCTAACCATCAATTTTTCCGTGTAAAAATATTTTTAAACATCTAAGTCATTTTGGAGGAGTATGCAAGAGCGAAAAAATATCGTGTGGTTAATTATTTTTTTAAAGCAAAAGTTTTAGTCATACGAAAAAACCTTGTTTCACAAATAATAAACATGTTTTTTTTTATACCTTTATACTCAGCCGTTACCAAGAAGTATGCTTTAGAAAGTAACCGTTTTGCGGCACTAAATCGTAATAAGGTTCAAAAATGGTGTCGCGCCATCAGATCAAATGTTAGGTTTATTTACTAATAGGATAGGCTTGCGCTTGACCACTATCACACTTGATGGTAAGCGATGATGTGGTCGACGATGAAGCACGCTTGCCTAGAAGAAACCTATTCACTCTTGACTTAAAGGCTCTGAGGTTGTAGCTATCAGGAAATACAGACTCCGGCAGGGAATTCCATTCTTGTGCTGTGCGCATAATAAAAGTATTCCCAAAAAGTTTGGTGCGTATGGGTGGGATGTCAACCATGTACCGATGACGAATTTCCATACGTCTTGTAGTCCGTTGAAGGAACGAGTTAGAAGGAAATAGTTCATGCAATTCCAACGCACATTTCCCGAAATGTAACCAATAAAAAACCGACAGGCTGGCAACTCGGCGCCGATGTTCAAGGCTCTGGAGCCTAGACTAGACCAGTATCTCATTGCTGACAAGCCTCTTAGTCTCTAGTAGATATGCCAAACACTATTGAAATGGCACGTGATCTGCCAATACATTTTGTCGAAATGCCAAAATGTATTGGCAGACGGCAAATCTATATTTAGAATTTTTTAGCTACGCAAAAAGATACACGAAGCGTGCGAGCGAGAAATCCTAATCCAGTACTAACCGCCCAAGAGAAAAACAGAGGGTGAATGAAGTACCACTAGTCATTTTTTTCGTGAGAAATAGTCCATAGCGTCCCATCTGTTTTACACCGCGGGGAATTTCTTGCATTTAAATAATAATCTTTAGATTTAAATTGATAATATTAGAATTATTTGGGCATCTGTATGTACATAAATATTACTAATTATTATTTACACAATAGAAAAATTTGCTGGTGAGCAGAGACTGATGTATTCAAAACACTGTAAAACTAATAAATGCAAACAATATAATGACATTCTTAAACTTACTCAAAGTAACAAAACTCTCCGAAACATTTTGGAAAACAAAGGCTAATATAATAAACATGCAACTTAAAGTACAGTTTAGATGAACACATCTTCTCAATCCTAACTTAAGTCTATTTTAACAAAACTTGACTAAATAAGTTTGTATTCATGCCATGACGTCACTATAAAACGATTAAGTTTTTGTCGATACTCATGACGTCACCGCTTTGTCAAGCCCTAGCGTAAACAAACAATTTTCTCTTTTACATTATATTTTAGCAAATTCTGTTTAAAAATACGAAATATACTTTTATAAAACAATGGAAATCAATTTACTATTGTAAGAATATTTTTCTGAGCCGATTACTAGCAGAAATTTGTCAAAATATCGTTCGAAACAATCCAAGGACAAAATTGTATTTACCTATGAAACGTGTATTTATTGGGGTTATTTCGTCTTGTAACGTAACATTCACTCACAGAACAAGCCACCATAGTTAAGAGAAAAATGAATTCGAATTTTAAACAGAGATGGATGGTGACCAAATAAAAATTCCACAATATCTAGTAAACATTTCGTATTGAAATACCTACTGCATACAAAGAAAACATAGATGACTCCTAATGAAATAATCTATACCTAATTTATTTGTGCCTGTAAGAATGACACTTCCTATCGTATGGCTAGTAAGTGGCCAACCTAAATAGTATTTTTTAATTTGTATTTTAATAAAAGCAAAGCATGTATTATGCCCAGTTCTTATTACAGTTCAATATAACCAACTACGGCAACAACCCTCTAATCGTGTTTCTTATTGTGTTCACCAAGTATCGATATCGATACTGAACATGGACTTTTTAACAACACTTTTTTAACTAATACATGGACAATTTCCCTCACACATAGATTTTATTTTTTGGTTTCGCTTTTCATCTGACTTAGTCTATCTTTTACATACTATATCTATGATTTCGACCATCGCCATCGCTGATAAAATGATTCCTTTCTCAAAAATGCTTGGCAATTTGAGCATTATTTTGACAATCTTCTTTGAGATAAATCGAAATTGCTGTACTGGCCAAATACATGCGAACAGCGGCCGGCACAAGTTGTATGAAAATCCATTTCTGTCTGTGTTATCATAGGTTTTATTTAAATTTCGAACTGGCTTGCAAATAGAAAGCTGTTTATTGAAAATATAAACAAATTAACACTTTAACGCGGGTAAAATTATTGTTGTTCGTTGTTCATCATTGATTTTGAAAAGTAATTGAGAGCAAATTGTATTTAACAAAACGAGATATAGGTACTAGTTACTTAGTTTTAATTTCCGCGTATTATTTGAGAAAAGTACTATACAAGCTTTGGCCACAATGGACTTACGTACTTTACACGTTCGTCCATCAATGCCTGTTTTGCTGGCCGCTGCAGTAGTGTACTATTGTCTAAGGACTCCGCAAGGTGTATGAATGAATGTTGTAATTGTATTACAACATTCTCTCTTTTTCCATTCTTGTCACTCCGCAAATCCATCTCAAAATTCTATCTGCTTGGTAAATCTATAGATTGTGTGCAACATTTAAACATAATATTGGTTTCATTGATGGATAAAACTGACCAAGAGACTGCCCAGTTTCTGGCATAAAACTTTTTGCAAAATAATATGGCGGAATTCAAAGAGCGTTGGAAAGCTTTGGAGTTGGCATTTGCCCAACAATGGGACTACACAGGCTAAATAAAAAAATGTGATTGGCTGAATGAATTTTTGAGAGCCAATCGTATCACTTGATTTGCGTTTAATTTATGACGCATCGGTAATAATGTCTTACTTAAAATCAGGGTTGAGTCAGTTTCGTGAAATTGAGGCTTTAAACAAGTCTAGTGATATTCTATTAACAAAAACGCTACGATAGCGTTTGGGCAAATGCATGGGATGGTCAAGCGCTATTACCTTTTGGCATTTTGATCACCGCCATTGCCTCATTGAATGACACTTTCCTAGAGCCTCTTCTCCGATTTCTAAACTGAGTATTTGCAGTTGCGTTTTGTTAAACTCTACTTTAGTCCGAAACTTTTCAAAATTTGGAACTAAATTACGGTTTGGCACTTTCATAATTCCAAAAACTCAATTCAGAAACCCACCTGTGAATATCTAGTTTTATACAATTATAATGACGGGACCTTAAAGCTTATTACAATTCATTAAACAATGACATGCGGGCTAGAGTTATGTGATAATGTTTACACTCACATGACAAAAAAATGCAAACATTGATTGTAAACGCGTGGGTTCACACAGTTTATTAAATAAGACACAACTTGTTAGCAATTTGAAACTTATTATTAATTAAGATTATTAGTCATTTAGGTATCTTAGGTCGTTGTGGACAAACGGTAGGAAGCGCATAGGCGCGCGTGTAATCGTTGGCGGTAGCGGAGCAACAACAACGAGAGCGCGGCTCTCTCCACGCAGTCGCGTTGCGGGGCTTGAGCGCATGCGCGGGACGCCTCATAGTGATGGGAGGCGCGGCGCAGGCGAGGTTTCGGTCGCGTAGTGTTGGCGCGAACATACTCCGGGGCCGGTGAAGTCCAGCAGGGGTGTGTGGACGACGAGACGTTGGCGACGAAGGCTTCAGTCGTCGAAGCTGATGAAGTTGCGCCCTTGGCGCTGATGCAGAACTACAGGTGCAGTGACGTGTGCCCACGTTGCAAGAAGTGAGTGGCAGTGCGGCGTTGCATGCGGCAGTGCAGTGATGTGGACCTCAAGTGGCCGGTGTGGTGATGCCGTGCACGTGAAGCAGTATTGACATGCTTTCCTTTTCATTAAATATTGTCCCCATTTTCTTTAAATGTTGTCTTATTGATTGCTTATAAATGTGTGATGAACATCTGGATCAGTCTAGTAGAGGGCAGAGGCGAGTGAGGGACCGCTTGATAGTGCCTCTGGTAGTCGAGATGTCGGCGACGCGGGATATGCCGTCCTCTCCAGGATACAGTTTCGCAATGCGCCCCAGGCGCCAGCATAGCGGCGGCGTATTATCCTCCTGAATGAGGACTAGATCACCAGTAGTCAACTTAGTCTTGTTCTCACGCCATTTCGTTCTTGTTTGGAGCTCAGAGATGTACTCTCGTTGCCACCGTGTCCAAAATTGCTGTCGCATTTTTTCGATGGCTTCATATCTTGTGCGGCAGTGTGCGTTGTCATCGATGATTTGCGATGGCGGTGCGGTCAGCGGCCGGCCGATCAGGAAGTGTCCTGGGGAGAGAGGAAGGAAATCTGTAGGACAAGAAGAAAGTGGGGACAGGGGTCGGCTATTCATTATAGCTTCAACCTGCGCAAATAGCGTGGACAACTCTTCGAAGGTCAGATTAGTATTGCCCATTACACGTTTGATTATATGCTTAGCCGATTTAATGCCGGCCTCCGACAGACCAGAAAAGTGAGGAGCGTAAGGTGGATGGAAATTGAAGTTAATTTGCATGTTTGCTGCAAGATCACTAATGCCTTTCGTGTTTGATTTTAAAAATTGACCCACTTCTTTGGAAGCGGCCACAAAATTACGCCCGTTGTCTGAAAATATCTCTGGGTTTTCCTCTACGTGAAATGAAACGTTTTAAACATGAAATAAATGCGTCTTTAGAGAGGTCGCTAACGGCCTCCAAGTGCACACACTTGTACCTAAAACAGATGAAGAGACATAAATAGCATTTGGATACGCGAGCACCACGATCTTTTTTATTTAGGATGTGAAAGGGCCCCGCGAAATCCATCCCGATAGATTGGAAGGGTGGAGCGGGTGTGACTCGCTCGGGAGGTAGATTGCCCATCATCGGTGTGAGAGTTTGTCCCTTGTGGCGGCGGCACACGACGCAAGAGCGGACGGTGCTGCGAGCGAGCTGCCTGCCGTTGATCGGCCAGAAGGACTCTCGGACAGAGTACAGCAATTGCTGTGGACCTGCGTGTAATAGGCGTATGTGTTCCTGGCGAAAGATCAAAATGGTCATATGATGTTTAGAGTCTAAAATTACAGGATGTTTTTTATTGTGGCTATAGCTTGAACGATCCAGCCTACCGCCTACTCTCATAACACCTTCCTCGTCGAGAAATGGACTAAGAGCTGATATTTTACCCTTAAGTATGGGTTCACCTTTTATTAGTTTATTGTATTCTTCAGGGAATGACTGCTTTTGAGCCTCTTTGGCTAATAATGTTAGCGCAGTTTTCATCTCTTGAACCGATAGAGGACCTCTTATAATGTTTTTATCCTTCAGACATTGAATGTACCTTAGTACATATGCAAATATTCTCTTGATTCTGTTGAGAGTGGAGAAATCTTCAAATCTTATAACTAGTGACTTGCTTGCGGTCGTCACAAGTAGGACCTTCATCTCAGGTAAGTTGGTTTTACTTGGTTTTTCAAGTGATGGCCAATGATTTTTATTCATGCTAAGGAAGGACGGGCCTGACCACCAGTCTTGTAGATTGCGCAGCTTCTCTGCAGGGACACCGCGGGAGATGTAGTCAGCCGGATTGGCAGCAGTGGGCACGTGACGCCATGAAGAAAGGTTTGTATTCTTATTTTATTTTATTTTATTTTATTTATTTGGGAAAACAAACGGTTACACATTACAGTAATACACAGAATTACAAGTAGTATGAGTAAATGTATAACCAACGACATTTTCCACGTATTATAAAAATAATTAGTTATAAAAACATGCGATCTTAGCTTACAATTCAATGCGTACTATAAAATTACAAAATGTGTTTATTTATTAAATTAAACAGGCATGCAAATTAAAACTGAAAAAAGGACAAGTGAAGACAGTAGGTACAAGTATTTCAGTAATAGAGACGAAAGAAAAAATAATAAATAAAATGATCAGTGTTCAATGCTAAATGATTTTGCGAACAAGGCCTTTAAATTTTCCTATTGGTACCGCAAAGATGTCAATACTTTCAAACAGATTATTATATTGACCAGTTATGCGGCGTAGGGGTGCTCGTAAGCCCGCGTTCGTACGACTAGAAGATACAGCAAATACGGGTCGTGCGCGCACTCCTCGGCTTATGGTTGTTCTTGGTACAACGTAACAAATTTTATTAGTGATATCCATACAATCACATGCGTTATTACATAAGTCATACAAAAACATTGTCTCTAAAATAATACGTCTGGCTTTAAGATTATGTAGCTTATACTTATACAAAAGGTCACTATAAGTAGCATAGGTGCGAAAACAACGGAAATGCATGGCTTTTAAGAACTTGCTTTGGACTTTTTCGATAGCATCTGAGTACTTCTCATAGAAGGGATTCCATACTGCAACGGCATACTCTAACTGAGACCTGATCAACGACTTGTAAAGGTACAAATATGTAAATGGGCGGACAAATTCAGTGGCTGATCTCATAACAAACCCGTACATACGGAAAGCATTATTCACGATTTTACTAATATGAACGTCAAGGTGTAGTTTTTCGTCTAATAGAACTCCAAGATCGCGCACTAATGTTTCTCGCGTTAAAATTTCATTATTTAAGGTGTATGAATGCATAGTAGTATTTTTGTTTTTAGTAAAACTTATACAGCAACATTTCGATATGCTAAGCTGTAGTTTATTATTTGAACAATATGCAGAGAATCTGTCTAGGTCTTCCTGTAGAAGTAAACAATCTTGCAAATTCCTAACTGGCCTAAAAATTTTGAGATCGTCTGCATATAGTAATATTTTAGAATTTAGAAAGCATTTGTTTATATCATTAATAAATATGATGAATAAAAGAGGTCCCAAGATCGAACCTTGAGGCACACCAGAAGTAACACTTAGAGTACTGGAAATGAAACCATTTATCACAACCCTCTGAGTCCTATTAGACACGTAAGAAAAGAACCATCTCAGAAGGTCTCCACGTATACCGTTGAATGCAATTTTACTCATGAGCAACTGATGGTCCACCTTGTCAAAAGCTTTGCGGAAATCTGTGTATATAGTGTCAACTTGAATACGGGAGTCCATGTTGTTGAACAAATAGTCCACAAAAGTCACCAAGTTGGTTGTAGTTGACCTTCTTTTGACGAATCCGTGTTGTTGTTGAATTATTATGTTGTGCAACAGAGGGTATATTTTATCGTGAACTTATCTCTCGAAAACTTTTGACAACGCCGGCAGTATTGATATAGGACGGTAATTCTGCACATCCTCCTTAGGTCCCGACTTATGAACAGGTGTTATATTTGCAAGTTTCCAAGCTTGAGGAAAGCATCCTTGAGAGATAGATTGATTAAATATAATGTGCAGGGGTATACATAGGTTAGCAGCAGTATGTTTTATAAAAATTACTGGTAGACCGTCCGACCCAGGCCCTTTAGCAGGATCCAATGCTTTGAGCGCACTAAGTACTTCATCAGTAGTAAACTGAATATCACTTAGCAGAGCGCAGCTTTCAGAACAGTCATCATAATCATACGTGGATTGAATATTAACAGAGGTGGATGGTTCATAAACGGATTTAAAAAAGTCTGAGAAAAGATTACAAATGTTTTCTGGGTCGCTAGTTGACTGATTGTTATAATTCACAGTTGATGGGATGCCAGCTGCAGATTTTTTCTTATTAGCAATGAACGTCCAGAAATGTTTGACATTGTTCCGAATCCCATCCTCAACAGAATTGATATATTTATTATAACAGTTCGTGCATTCGTCTTGGAATCTAGATCGGTAAAGTGCAAACTGCTCGTAATCCGATACGTTGTGGTACATTTTCCATTTAACCCAGGCCTTGGCTTTATTTTTATAAATGTGTATAAGAGGTTTTGAGAACCACACGGGAAACTTAGAGGTTCTACAAATAGTCAATGGTACATACTTTTTAATAATACCAAAGATAATGTTATAGAATGTGTTTACAGATTCGTCAACGGATTGGTTGTTTAGGACATCATTCCAATTTATTTCCTTTAAGTCGTCATTAATTTCGTCATAACTTGCCCTGTAGTAATTATATTTTTTTATAGTTTTGCGTTCCATTGTGTTGTAAGGTAAACATCGTGATATGAATACACAAAACGGGGGATGGTGGTTGTCAAGTTGCAGTAAGTAATTTGAAGGTGTAGATATTGAGCAATCATCATTACTTATGATTAAGTCTAATATCTTCCCGTTAATGTTTTTTATCGAATTAAATTGGTAAGCATTTAAGAAGGACATAAATATACTCAAGTGACTACATATGGGAGAATTTCCTCTACATATCTGCGCAGCAATTGAAATATTGTCTGTGCTAGCAACCCAGTCGACCTCCGGCACATTATAGTCTCCTAACAAATAAAATTTTTCGACTTTGGTGTCATCAAGAAGTCTTTGTAATGAGTCAAAATATTCAACATAAACACTCTCGGTTGTCTTAGGTGGTATATAAACTGCCGCAATAATTTGGAACTTACCTCTGGCTGAGCTCGGTAACTGTACAAGGATTTGTTCGATGTTTGTGTGCATAGATGAACGTGGTATTACTCTAACCGAACGCAGACACTTCAGTAAAGCCACGAGAACACCACCTCCATCTTTCTTATTAGTGCCCATGCGGTCACGGTCACATCGATATACTTCATAACGTTCATCAATGAACTCATTGTTAAATATCTCGGGCGTTAACCAAGTCTCAGTCAGAATTATAATGTCATAGCAATTAGCTAAGATATTCATATATAAAATATGTAATTTAGTGCGGGTTCCCCTGCAATTTTGGTAATATATTATAAGGTTATCAGTCATTGCAGCGTAATGTTCTACGAGAAATAGGCATAGCAGCATTATCCGCTATAAACGCAATCCTAACTAGCAGCATAGATAATACACTAAAGACCAGCAAGGCAATAAGAAACAAACGAGATATAAAGAAATGGACGAAATTGATCAACCGCAACGAGCAACATACCAGCCAGTATCTAAAATGTTTGATTAAAATGATTAATACATATGTTACACTAGCGTGGCCGCCTGACAAAAGACTCACAGCAATCATACTCGTATGTACATAATTGTCAGTAACCACATAGGAAATACAGTATTTCGCGACAGTAAATTCTCGCAGATTTCTACGACCTTGTTAGCAACAAAACTCTTCAGTTTGCTGGGAGTGCTGTTAAGCCATGCGAGTACGACACTGGAGTCGCACCAGTGTATGCATGTTGAAATAGGGTACCGCAGGGAGTCCAAAACAGTCTTCGTGAGATTTGCGGCAAGTAGAGCTCCAAGTAGCTCCAACTTTGGTATGGTAAGAGGCGGTTTAGTAGGCGCCACTCTTGATTTGGCACAGAGTAAATGGACTGCCACGTTACCTTCGTTATCAGTTGATCGTAAGTATATGCATGCGCCATAAGCATGCATGGATGCGTCACAGAAGGAGTGTAATTGAATTTCTTGTGGATTCTCACATAGAACTCTTCTGGGTATTGCCGTTTCATTAAGCAATGGAAGGCTAGAACTTATTTCCTGCCATTCCTTTCGTAGATCCTCTGGGACTGGCTCATCCCAGTTCAATCCTCGTCGCCAAAGCTGTTGCATAAGCATCTTCGGCTGGACAGTGGACGGTGAAAGTAATCCAAGCGGATCAAAAATGCTGAAAGATGATGATAGTATTGTTCTTTTCGTAGTCTTCTCTGAAGATTCGGGGCTTGGAGCTTCAATGGTGAATTGAAGAGAGTCGGATTGAGGGCTCCAGCCCAAGCCGAGGGCACTGGATGCGTCACTCAAGCTTAACTTGCTCTGCAGGTCGACACTGGAGATGGGAAAGTTGTCAGGAGCATTTGACCTGAATTTTCGAAGATTGAAGCAGCCGGATTTCAACATACCGGTGACTGCATTCAGTATGTGTAGTAGCTCTTCTTTAGTGTCAGCTCCTGTTAATAGGTCGTCACAATAAAAATCCTTCTGAATTATTTTCTTGATCTTATCGTCGTCACAGTCTTCTCCAAGTTGCCACAAGCACTTCGTGCTCAAGTAGCTTGCGCTAGCGAAGCCATAGGTCACGGTGTTGAGCCTAAGTGTTCTTATGGGGAGATTATCTTCTTCACGCCAAAGAATAAGCTGTAGGTCTCTGTCTTCTTCGTGGACATCGACTTGACGAAAGAATTTATCGATATCTCCAGCTAATACGTACTTGTATAGGCGAAATCGCAGCAGTATCGAGAATAGGGAGTCTTGTACCTTGGGGCCAATCATTTGGATGTCGTTTATGGAAACGCCAGTAGATGTCGCTGCGGAGCCGTCGAAAACGACGCGCAGCTTGGTGGATTCGCTCTGCTCGCGCAGCACAGCGTGGTGGCACAGGTAGTGGTGCCGGCGCGGCGGCGGCGGCTGCTCTAGCGGAGTGCAGTGGCCCAGCAACAGGTATTCTGCTATGAATTCACAATAGGCTTGCTTCAGCTTCGGATTTTTGCTGAATTTACGCTCTAAAGAAAATAATCTTTGTCTTGCTCTATGATAGGAGTCACCTAGAACCTCAGTAGACTCTTTAAGAGGAAGCTTCACAGAGAAACGTCCATTTTGTTGGCGGGTAGTGTGTGTCTGAAAATGCTGCTCACACGTCTTCTCACTATCACTTAGGAGAGGCCTTTTTGGTAGCTCTTCTAGCTCCCAAAATCGGGCAAGTTGTTGATCAAAATTGTTTAAATGATCGTCATTTTTTGACAAATTGCACTGAATACTTCCAGGTACATCGTTGGAAGGTATAGACATAGCGCCTGAAATTAGCCAGCCCAACTGGGAACTTCTCAAAAATGGCAAATTTGCTCCAAGTGATTGCTGCTCTCTGCCTATAATTTGCCAGAATAAATCCGCGCCAATCAACATGTCTATTGGGCCTGAAGTGTTGAAGGAAGG
This sequence comes from Orthosia gracilis, assembly GCA_947562075.1. Lineage (NCBI taxonomy): Eukaryota > Metazoa > Arthropoda > Insecta > Lepidoptera > Noctuidae > Orthosia > Orthosia gracilis. The sequence continues at coordinate 16,506 of CANOAQ010000001.1, forward strand.
ATCGGCTAGTGGAGTTTTCGGAGGTATCTTGAAGTAGCTTAAATCAATGGTTGAACTTGGAATATTTGCTGTAAGCTCAGGTAGAACCAGGCATGCCAGTGTGGTATGGTAGTCTGTGTGGCGAGAATGTATGCGGACGACGCTTCTCTCTGCGATTAATCCACAGTGTGTATTGCCCATACCGGTTATCCTTGTAGTATTTGTCGGTATGGCAGTTAAGCCCAACTTCTCTTTCAACTCTCTAGTTATAAAGGTGGCCGCACTGCCAGAATCGAGAAGGCAACGTACTTTCTGGCATGTGTTGCTACTTGGATTTATCACGTCAATAATGGCAGTAGATAGTAATACGAGATTGTTTCCTTGTACCTGAGACGAGAAGTTAACTGAAACTTCACTGGTTGATTCAGGAACATCCGTGGCTTCAGCAATGGCAGGTTGCGCAGGAACGCTGCTTGCAGGCTGTGAAGTTATGTGAAGCAATGAATTATGCTTTCTGTTACATTTTCGACATGGCCCTTGCGGACACTCCTTGGCAACATGTCCCTTTTTAAGGCAATTAGGACATAACTTTAGGCGGTAAATCTCAGCTTTTCGTTGTTCTGGAGTTTTTGATAAAAATGTAGGACATTTGTAGATGCTGTGATCTGCACTGCAATAGTTGCAGACCCATGTTGATTCTCCGTTAGGTTTATCATTATTTGTATTAGCTTCTATACATGCTAAGGATGTGCAAGCGCGCTCCTGCTTATTGCTAGAGTTGTGCTTCTTACTACTAGAAGTATTCTCTACAATGTTAGCACGATTTTGTAAGAATTTTATTAATTCGCTTAATTTGGGCATATTGTCATCTTCAGGATTCCTATGTTCATCCCATGCACGTTTGGTAGTGAAATCAAGTTTGTGGTACATAATTTGTACTATCAATGGGTCCCATTCGTCTGTGGACTGACCTAAACTTGACAGGGCTCTGAGGTTTTTGTTGACACTATAAACCAACGCTCTTAGAGAACTTTCAGAATCACGGTGAGTGGGTTGTAGTTCAAATAAAATTAAATCTATATGTTGAGTGATCAAGTGTCTCTTGTTATTGTACCTCTGACACAGCAGGTCCCAAGCAACCGTGTAGTTTTTGTCTGAGACCGATAGGTTAGTTAAAATATTGGCTGCTTCGCCGGTTAAGTAAGAATTGAGATAATGGAATTTGTAAATAGGAAGTAATCGTGAGTTTTCATGAATTAGTGATTTAAAGGTGTCTCTAAAGTCTAACCATTTGGAATAAGTACCATCAAATTTTGCTATTTCTATTTTAGGTAATTTAAAATTCACACTGTTAAATTGCTCGCTCTGAGAATTATGATGGTACGGAACTTGTTGAGATTCACTAGGGCATTGCCGCAGAATTATTTCTGCCTCAGCAATTAATTCTATAAACTTAGAGTCTGTAGAATCCCTCTCATCAATTTCAAGAGATATAGTTTCTATGGAAAGGTCATCGATTTGATCTTGCAACACAACAAAGTTTTTAAATAAATCTCTGATCATCTCTAATTTTAATTTATGCTCATTTACTTGTGATTCTTTGTATTCAGATATGGGTACTGTCTTGATTTGGTTAGTGTAATTTTCAAATTTAGTTAGCCTACCACGGATACTGGCACGTTTAGCTTTTAGAGTTTTGATATCCATGGCGATAATAAATTAATTAAATAAAACACCTTGTTAGAGACAGCACTGAATCACTAGTACAAATAAATGGAAAGATCTTACGTTCCTCTTCGTCTGGTTATCGGTAGTTACCGGCACTTCCTCGGCGTCAGCGAAGCAACCACGCGCGGGCGCGGAGCTCGGGGCAGGGGACAAGTGTGGGCTCGCGTGCGGCGGCGGCGCGGCGACTGCACGACGCGCTCGATGATTACCCGAAGTGATGTCGGGCTCTGGCCACAAGGATGGGCACGGGCACCTCTTGCGCTGAAATAGTCGGCCCAAGGCGGGGTACCTATATAACGTGCAACACAAGCCAAGGATAGTGCAACCAGAGAGCGGGTGGGGCGAAACAAACCACGCACAAGCAATAAAATAAACACTCGTCAGTAACCCATAAAAATTAAAATAAGATAGCTATGTTGCAAACGAGCACAAATGCTGGATAGCACATCCAACACGTGCGGGGAGGGATAGCGTAGGCAACGCGATAGTCCTAATGAACAACACAAAATGGCGCACGAATAAAGTTTTCCAAGGTCACTGTTGTAGTTGCACAATTTAGTGCGGGGTATGGTAGATAGCCTACAACGGAATAGAATAGGTGACTGGAACAATTGAATCGCAAAATAGTAGCGTGGAATTGTAAGTAGGTACCTTACCTATAGGTATTTTTCCTAGCCACTTGTAGCTGCCTATGCAATCGCACTATTGCACAGGGCTACAAAAAACAAGCGTATAGGTGGCAGGAATAAATATTGTTGTTAAATGAAATAGATACGCACAATGCACATGCATGCATGCTTTTCCTATCACTGATGTAGTTGTCCCGCAATTACGCAGGCTATAAACTACAACAAAAAAGGGGGTATAGGTAATAGGAAAATAGAAGAAAGGAAACTTAGCTGGGTAGGTATTCACGGGCCGGCCACGCCCAAGCAGGCCGCACACGCAAAATTTCTTATCTTGATTTGCTTCTTGATACTGATTCTCGACACGCACGATGGTCGAGGCTCGCTGCTCGCAGACAAGCCGAATGCACACGGTGGCGGGTGCACGGAGCTCAGGATAGGTAGCACGAAGTGGTAGAAGGTTCGGAGTCTCGGAATCCGAAGATTGCAGTTAGACGGTCGCCATTATGTAAACGCGTGGGTTCACACAGTTTATTAAATAAGACACAACTTGTTAGCAATTTGAAACTTATTATTAATTAAGATTATTAGTCATTTAGGTATCTTAGGTCGTTGTGGACAAACGGTAGGAAGCGCATAGGCGCGCGTGTAATCATTGGCGGTAGCGGAGCAACAACAACGAGAGCGCGGCTCTCTCCACGCAGTCGCGTTGCGGGGCTTGAGCGCATGCGCGGGACGCCTCATAGTGATGGGAGGCGCGGCGCAGGCGAGGTTTCGGTCGCGTAGTGTTGGCGCGAACATTGATAATTTTATTGAAAGTTGCACATTAAAAACACAGGATTTACAAGGTGTTAAAATATAAATTATCATTATTGAAACATTTATCAGATGATAATTGCATTGTGAGGACGTAAATAACGAACAAAAGTATATTTATTGTTTATGGAATATTCATTTTCACAAGGCTTGGTTTGTAATGTGTTTTGGTATGTTTTTTTGATTATGGGTTTTATCTTAAAAGTAAGGGATTTAATTTGTGTCTCGCGCATTGTTAAATTCTTTGAACGCGTCTCAAGGCGAGAGAGTGACTCCATCGAACGCCTTGTTCTACAGGAGAAAGTGGAGGAAACCAGAAGGCGTGGAAGGCCACATATACAATGGACCAACCAATTTATATCTGTAATGGGTGGTACAAGGATATCGCTCAGCGGGGAGAAGTGAAGACTGATCGTGGGTTGAATCATTTTTACCTCCACAGAAGGCGCTACGCGATAATCATCACCCACTGTCAAAAACTTTTACGATAAAGAAGTAGAAGGGATTTAAAGATTCTTAAGAACGGTCATAAATAACCAAAAAAACTACAAAAATCTGAAAGCAACAACTCTTCCAATGATATATTTAGAGCAAGAGTCACCAATCACTTTGTGGACCGTTTTAAGGGTTCCGTACCTCTAAAAGGTAAAAAGGAACCATTATAAGATCACACTCTTGTCCATCTGTCCATCTGTCTGTCCGTGTGTCACCACCGATTCTCTCAGGAACGGGTGGACCTAGCAAGTTGAAATTTATACCAGATTTTGCAGTCTATAGTCCTTTTTAGTTGTGTAAAAATCAAGGTCCTGAAACAACACGATAAAAAGATATGGGCAAATTTAGATTTACGCGAAAACTTGTTAGTACCAAAATTTACCATAATTTTCAACATTCTTATTTTTCGGAATTGTCCCTTTACTTGCTGTAAGATCTTGCTTTTAACTTAAATAGACAATTCTAGGTCAACCGGAAGAACCCTATCTATTCTAGGTTTCGGGTCGACAACTTATATGGTAGTTCCCGTTGACCTAGAATCACGAAATTTGGCAAAAAGTAAGGTCTTACAGCACAAATAAATGAAAAATTCTTAAAAATAAAAATGTTTGAAATTAAAGGGTGTCCCCATACATACAGTGACGATACATACATAGTTGACACCACCCTGGGCACGTAAGCCTTCGTGCGCGAGTCTCACTTGCACTTGGCCGGTCTTTTTTAAATAATATGACTGTTGCAGTCCGTAAGCTTTAAATATACCTACCCAAAAGCAATCCATTCATTCATTTATATCAATACCTGACTATTTAAAGATAAAAAAATGTGTTTAGTGTCACTTGTGTATAATGGCTCGAAAGCCTCTTGGTTAGCTTCCTTCCTTCGGTCTGCCTAGTGGTCTGTGTGATTCGAGTGGTTATCGACGGCTCAGTTAGATATCAACGCCGGAGTCCCTCAGGGTTCAGTGCTCTCGGCAACATTATTCTTGTTGCACATTAATGATCTAAAAAATTACGACCGAAGTTAGCTGGTACGACAAGACATGGAGTGGAGTCGAATATTATTATATCTTTTTTATAAGTCATTGACTTAGTTTTTTAAGAGTTTGTCACATCAAGGCTGGCCGATAGATGTAAATTATCGGGAAGTCAGGATCCCTTAGGTTAAGACATCGTGTATGACAGGTCGGTGGGTACAGTCGTGCAAATGAAATAACACAAATTATTCGAAACACTGGGTTTATTTAAATAGTTCACTGTTACAATCTTGCTCACTAATATTCCGGATCGATACTGATTCTACAACGTCTTAGCTCCAGGGCGGTCAGTACTCAACTCCTATAATCTGTGTCCCCACCACGCAGGTCGTTAGAGAAAGCGCGCTACAGCGTAGTTGTTTTTGATTTGCCGACAGGTGGCGTGCTCGTGATTTGTTTTGACGTCCGTACTATTGACTAAACCCGACACGGCCATCCTGCGAGACAGGCGTCCTCGTCTGTTCCTCATTGTCAGGTTTTAACAGTGTATCGATGTGTATCGTGTAACATGTGGAGATCCTCAATGGATGTCCTCAGCCCTTGGGGAAAGCTGAGGGGTCTGTCAGACACCTACTGACTAAAACCACATGGTGTTCTCTAGGTCGTAATTCCTCTTGAGAGGCGAGCGTGGAACTCAGCACGTCGCCTTCTCGGGCCTCTCTCAGGTGACAGATTCCCCAAATCTCAAAGATTATTATTATTATTTTTTATTATTATCATCTTCTTGTCCTTGCTCCATGCCATCTCATGTCGTGTTGCGCTATTCGTTCTTAGTCCACTCCGTTTTACCAGTCTCCCATCATACAAGGGATGTTTTTCGGAAACACAAAATCTCCACACAGTATTCGCTCGTCTAATCCTGACTCATAACCTAGGTGAGTGAAGAAACAATTTGCATAGTTACATATCGAAAAGATCACTGGTCTAGGTATTTCTTTACAACAGAAAACCCCTACAGTTACAATCAAACTGGACCGAATCGTCACCCACTAAAGCAGGTGAGATTCCTGCAGCACCTCACAGATCACCTAAGCTCAAACATGATGGTCCGAATCGTCACTCACTAAAGCAGGTGAGATCCCTACAGCGCCTCACAGATCACCAAAGCTCAAACATGCTGGTCCACATCGTCACCCACTAAAGCAGGTGAGATCCCTACAGCGCAGTTACAATCAAGCTGGTCTAAATCGTCACCCACTAAAGCAGGTGAGATTCCTACAGGACTTTACAGATCACTTAAGTCCAAACATGCTGGTCTGGATCGTCACCCACTAAAGCAGGTGAGATCCCTGCAGCGCATCAAAGATCAACACCCACAACAGCAGGACTGATCTTAATATTTAATTTACAAAAATGATCATCTTCCACAAAGATTCTATTATAGCTTCGGAATTATCTACACTTAAGGAGCGAGAGCTTATGGAAAATGATTCCTCTGACTCCGAGGGCATATTATTAATTACTGGTACAAAAGACATACCGAACTCATCTGTCGTCACGGTCCATTCATCATCATCATCATCATCATAACCATCATTTTCGCAAATTTCCAAATAACCTTCTTGCCCTTTAGGTACTACCCTTAAATTTTCATGAGCAATTTTATAAATTCTGTTAATCAAAATTAGAATACGAAAAATTATTTAAATTTTCGCAATGAGGGCTTGACGATTCGAACGTCATCAACATTAACATGGTGACCTCACCTCTGGCGTGACTATGTGAGTTTACCTTCTTTCAACCTCATAACTCAAAATGAACCTTCTGCAAGGTCTCTAACAGATACATGAACATTCACACCAGACATAGTGTCACACAGACTTACAGGTGCCATACAGGCCTTCAGTTGACACACAGGCTCACAGTTGCCACACAGGTCAACAGCTGCCACACAGCGCTCGGCTACTCCTGACCAAAGTAGATTTTTAGTAGATTTTTCATTACCCTGGGCCATGTACCACTAATCGATCCAAACCAACTTTAAAACTTCTGCTGCAGCAAAAACTGTCAAGCTTATAGAAACCCTCGAGTAAAATCTCCAACGCCACGGCCCTCTAGCCGATCAGCAATTGTATTGCTCTCACAATGGTCTTTAATCACTGGTACGGTCAATCATAATACATTCAATAGACTGAATTACTCGACACTTTAAGCTTGCTCATCATCATCAAAATTCCTTTAACATCAACATCGACTGGTACATGACCCGCTGGCATCTTCCCTAACCTATCGCATGCATACTTGTAGGTCCTAAGCGTACCTATTTAAAGCTTTCATTGTATAACTATCACTGTCCTATCATAATCACCTATCGCGAACTTAATAAAGGGCCTATTTAGTTTTCACACTAGAGTTTCCCACACAACACTATTGATTAGAAAAAGCTCCGACGATCAACAACTAAATAAAGTAATTGTAACAATTCCGTTAATCTTTACCATAATTCAAAGGCAATGCATACTCAACGAAACCTCTTCGCAGACCCATCGCCACATGTTACTCATGAGGTGCGGTCCAGAATTTGTCGCATGAGTAGACATGTTAATCAGATTTGATTTCACTACCACTGTCATCAACTATGGTGTCTGATTCTCAAGGAACTTGGTGATCGGGGATCCTTCCCAAAAGATTCGCACTTTTTACTCAAAGATTTACATACCGACTGCTAATGAAAGGGAAACAACTAACCCTGATAATATTAAGGAGCTTCACGAATCAACTCGGATCAATATCTTTAAAATCAAATATCAACAGTAACCATTTACTATCGCTCACTACCTCAGTTTTTATGTAAGGAAAACGATCGCGGGATCTACTGCTATCCTAATATTACTTTGAAAGTAAGCAAGTGAAATCAAGTTCAGATCTGAAGACGTTGGTCGTAAATCGTGACGCAACATAAGATTTGTTCTGAATACACGTACATGACCAGTACCGTTACTAACTCGATCCAATTGCGATGGCCCTACGACATTACTAACTCGCTTTGTCACTGAAAATCTCCTTCTTATGGGATATCTCATCCTAAAGTTCGTATTGAACCAAATCTTGAAACTATACTGCCAATAGGAAACTCATTACCTAACTACTTGCTTTTTACGAGTGTGTCTTAATAACCTAGTGATAGTGCTAGATATAACCACTGCCAATTCAGTGATCAAACATGAACACTTAAAACTCGAAATAGCATCTCTTCAGTAGAGAACCTTCGACCTCACTATCGAAATAACATGAAACCGACTCACCGAGTATTCCATTCCAAACTTGCGCGCTCCCAACCGCAAACTGCCAGTCTGCCGGTCCTCCCAACCTCTCAGATGTTGACAGGTCAGCCTTCGCATACAGCATCTGAACAGAGGCTCCACTGCGACATAATATGGTATCTGAAACATGAAAAACATTACGAGAGTACTTGTTTACACGGTTATCTTAACCATACACAGCTTTGATGGAAATTAACCAGTGTAGTAACCTAAACCGGCACGGCAAAATGGGTTATTATGAACACTGAATGTGAGTTCAGAGACCATGTCCAAAACATGAACCACACATTACAATGTCCCAAGTGCCCAGGTAGGTATATGGACTTTAGATAGTCCAATGAATGCCATAGCGTCAGTGGCATTTTAAACCGCAGTTAACGAGGCCTGGTAGGGTTTACCACCTTTTATATAGTTTGGCCCTCCGACCACAAAAGAAGAATACTAATATGATTCTTCTCAAACTTAATTAACCCTGACTACATAAAACTATCACCCTACAGAACTAATCAAAATATTTCATTTGGAATTATCATAATTTCCACTGACTGAAGTGTAAGGTAGGTACGTAACTGTCACCATATCGGCTTCCAATAATAGTCGGCCAAGGCCAGTCAAGGGTTGTTGCCATTGTTAGTAGAATAATAACTCTTCAACAACACCAAAACCATCCATGACCATCGATAACTAACATGAAGTTATGAGCTGACACGGGCCACCCCGACGATCCACAGACCGCCATACCGTTCATAAACCAGAATTTTGCATCAAGGCTGGCCGATAGATGCAAACCATCTGAAAGTCAGGATGTATTCCCTTAGGTTAAGACATCGTGTATGGGCAGGTCGTTGGGTACAGTCGTGCAAATGAAATAACACAAATTATTCGATACACTGGGTTTATTTAAATAGTTCACAGTTACAATCTTGCTCACTTATATTACGGATCGATACTGATTCTATAACGTCTTAGATCTAGGGCGGTTAGTACTCAACTCCTATATTCTGTGTCCCCACCACGCAGGTCGTTAGAGAAAGCGAGCCACAGCGTAGTTGTTCTTGATTTTCCGACACGTGGCGTGCTTGTGATTTGTTTTAACGTCCGTACTATTGACTAAACCCGACAACCTTAATATTGTAATACATTCTCTATTGTTTGGCTAAATAATAACAGACACACGGGTAATTTTTCAAGGTTAAGCAACGCTTGCCGAGGTCAATCCGTGGACCATCTTCACATGGCAATATTTCTCTGTGCAGAAAGCAAATTAAGCTGTTGGTCCTGCCCATCATGTATAGATCTTTGTCAGTCTTTACGGATAATCAGACACTAGTCTAGCCAAGGTGTATCGTGTTACCCAGTTGGTGGGTTGTGGAGGTTAGAAAGGCAGTCGCTCCATGTAAAATACTGGTACTCAGCTGCATCCAGTTAGACTGGATGCCAACCTCAATATAGTTAGGAAAAAGGCTGGGCAGATTGGATTGCTTTGAGTCCTTCAACAATTTGAATATGGCCGAGGCAGAAAGATGTCGTTTACAAAATTACTAAAATACAATCAAAGGGTTTTTCTTTCCGTTTTTTCTTTTTCGTATTCTGGTTTAAATATACTGGAAACTCTGAATGATTTGTAACTTTTCCCTTCTACTAAGAATGACATTCCAAAGTCACGGTTATTTTTCATGTCATCTTCACTAATGTCTGCTACATATGCATGTGGTCCTGCGGCTGTCATAGCGGACTAAAATAAAAGAAATAGTTATTAAAAATCAAACAAATAAAATATCGTACACAAGATTAACAAAGTGTAGAGTTTAACCTAGTCCTACTGCTAAATGATGATTTCTGAAAGAACTGACCCGATTCCAAAATACTTTCACTGTTTACAAGGTACCTACACTATTTCTTTGCAGGTTCCTTTATGTCATTCAAATAATTTTATTATTTCTTATAAAAAAAAACCTTTATTTAGTTTTTAATAATTCTTTGTCATGTGATTGGGTTCTCAAGCCATTAGCAGATGCGTTCTGTGCATATTGGCGCTTCGAGTGCGGTCTTCTAATAAGAGCCAACCCTCTACTAGTTACCCGATTATATCTGAGCATCTCCCATGTGTGCAAACGACGGTGTTCCAGTGGGTTGGTCAGTAAAGAGAGGAGGAGGACTTTATATGCAGAGGTTTTATATGCTTAACTTATATAGTGTTGTTCTGTGCTCATCTCTTCTTTTGCAGTTTTAATGTATAAGCATTCATGTACCTCACATATTTTGGTAAACCATGGGGCATTTGATATGGTTTTTAGTACCTTGTTTTGGAATCTTTGCAGGATCTCTGTATTGGATTTTAAGTTGTTCCCCAGATTTCGATTCCCTAGGCCCATACAGGCTTCAGTATAGTTTTATACATTAATTACTAATTGTCAAAAGATATTTGTAAGACAGAAAAAAAAAACTCACACGACGCAAAACTCCGCTGGCACAATTAATGACAATGGTGCAGCCTCGTGCCTTTGTGTTCATCAAGACAGTACTATGAGAGTCGATACGGGAACAAACAATGTTTTTGCCTGTAAAATAGAAGTTTTTATTTTATTTTTAATTTTTAATAATAACCAAGTTAATGTAACAAAAATGAAAACAAAACTGTTTCTTACCATCTAGCTGTGGAAACATTTTAAGCAGTATTTTTTTCTGCTCCATGCCTTCAACGGACGCATATGTTGTGTATCCCAACGAAAGAACCAAAGAAAGGATTGCTTGGCCAAAGGGTTCTGCTGCCCCATTTACAAATACAGAATGTTTCCAGCACGATTCCGCTTCCAAAAAGAAAATCTGCAGAATGACACGAATATGGCATGTAACTACAACGTAAGAACGTGTTTGAAAAAAGACAATATTTAGCATTGCCCGACGGTTGTTGGCTTATTGTTGTAAATGTTCAAATCACGCCAAAAACATTGCTTGCGCGATATAGGATTTTATGATTTAGTTCGTATGTGGCGGCATGGATGCCACATACAGATAATGTAAGAGCAAAAAACTTACCAGGCAATAATACGCTTTCACATAAGCCAAGGGCACAGTGACTGCATCCTCCAAGCTCCAGTGTTTTGGTACAGGCCATAGCAAAGCTGGATCTGCTTCAACAATGCTGCTCAATGCGCCCTCGGGAACTAATCCCATCACTCTTTGACCACTGAAAAAAACGTAGTATTCAGTATCTTAATTTATTATGACCTAGTTTAAGTAGTAAAATCACTACTGCCCGAAATTAGAAAAATAATAACTTACTTGATATCAATACCACTAAATTCTCTTCCGAAACCTTTGATTGGTGTTAGAGCCGTACCAGCTGCATTATTGGCATCTTCACTTGAAAGTCCAACATAACAGACTTAAACAGATAAAATAATTATTTGAAATATTATTTTTATCAATTCAGCAATCATATTATGATATACAAATAAAATATACTTTTAATTAACACTGTAATAAGACGATCGTTCAATATTACATACTGTGTGGGTATAGTGACAATCTTAACGGTGACATTGATATCTACCAGACAAACTTTGGAGCAACTGAACGAATTCATGTAAAACTGCTGCAGGAGGAGTTTATTTAATCTCACAGTTGTATCACAAAGTATTCATAGTTTTTACCTGAACCTTAGTATTGCTAGCTGGCATTTCAGGCTGTTCAACCCATTTCAAACTATCCATGTCTCCAGGTGATGTACTGGTTAAGGTGGCATTCGCTATCTTTGTGTCTTTGTCATTTGTTATGCTGTAATAGCCAACCCAGAGGCCCTAAGAAAAAAAAATGTATATATTATATATTTTGGGACGCGAATAAGACGCAATTTATCTTGAATATCCAGTAACATCTTTCTTACCTTCTTGAAAACGTTAATAGACAGTTTCTTTTGAAGCTGATCTTTGAATATTTCTGATTCCGTCTTGAAGTTTTCGACGTGATAATCATCGACTATTACCAAACCAATCTTATTACCATATTCTTCTCTTAGTTTCTTCACCATACCTGTTGATAAGTTATCATTTGGCATTCATTACAGTACATAGAGAGTTATAAAAAACATTATTTAGGTGTGTTAATTAAACATTACCTAAGAGGTCAGAGTATGGTTGCCTTTCCGAGACCAACATAAGTTTTCTAGGCCTTTCTAGCTCCGACAACACTCGTGAAACCCAAGTAAATTTATTATCATTAGTGATTGGCAAATACGTAATATTCTCATTGACAGTATAATCAACTGTATTGACTAAAACCAACATATGATTTTTGACGTTCATAGCTGTTATAATGTTAAATAATTTTTATTTCGGTAATATTCTTGCCGTGTCTTTTTCTACTGCTAAAATGAATGTAGATTTTGGTAAGACTCGTGACATAGTTTCCATTTTCTGTAAGCAAAAAAAATATAATAAAAACTAATTGAAAATAGCGGCTCTAAAATTTCGAAAAAATAGAGTTCGTCATAATTTAATCTCACATATTCATCTTCCAATAAATTGTCGACCACAAAAACGGTAGATGTATCCACAGAATCCTTAGTGGATCCGTTTAGTATAAAATCTTTATATGGAATTTCGTCCGTAACTTGTTTCAAAACTTTGATATTTCTGGATAATCCGTTGAAAATAGTTTCGTTACTTTTATTTGACCGTGCGTAATGTTATCAGCTACAATTTTTATGTTAACGTGAAGTGCTGATTTAAGCTACGAAAAATAAAACCAAAGTTTTTACAGAAATCAAAATGGAAGTTAGTTTAAATATTTAAAGTTGAAATCTTTTTGGGTTAACTCACATCAATTTTGATTTGAAGGATGTGTGGCACAAAGCAGCGAGTTTGTAGGATATCAGAATCTGTTTCGACGACTGGCATATCAGAATAAGTAACCGTACTAATTTCTACACCACCACACCTGCAAAAAATATTATTTATTTATTATTTATTTATCTTCAGCCTATTCTGCAAAAAATAATTTCTTATAACATGATTCTATCTTTTGCACAAAATCCGGCACATCGATTTTGAGGTTTGAAATGTGTTTATTTCCCATAAGAAATAAGTTCACTTACATGAAAAATGATTAACTAATTTATACAAACATTATTGATTAACGTACAGTTTTGGCAAAAAGAAATTACGATACACAAAAATATTCTAAAAGTGAAGGGTAAACGAAAAAAAATAACACACCCAGAACGTAAACATTCACAGAGAACGCGCAACTATCGAAGATTTTATCACGCGTGATTTTCGAAGAGTTTATCTAAAGTTAATGATTTTTTGCTAGCTTAAATTACCTTGTTATATCATGCACATCAATGTACTCAGCAGTCAGACATGTTACACCATCTACATCTTTCCGATCAGTTTTTAAGTGATTTTCAGTATTGATAATTAGCTTATTTATGTGCTTCAATTTTGATAGTCCTGCATATTCTCTCTTGAGCACAGTGAATTGTAAAAGGGAGTCAAGAAGTGAAATCCAGTGTTCTGTTTGCTTGATATTTGCTGTTGCGCAGTCAGATGTAGATGAATGGATCGATTGGAATTTACCACTGAAAAAAATAATAAATATTAGTTTAGACGCCATTTAATTGCGATCATTTTGTTTATTTTAGACTTATACTTTTTATCTATACTTACTCGTATGAATAACCTTTCATTCGTAAAATTTGGCAATTGTCTCGGGTGCTTAGTAGAAAATTATTTTTATCCGTTGATTTTGCCAATTGACGCTCAACTAAATATTTAGTTTTGATTTTATATATGTAGCCTGTAGCTACGAGTACTGTTGATAGGTTGTAAATTACCTGCAATTTAAAAGTTTTTACTGACAAGAATCTAAACATTTCACTCTTTTTCGTTTTTGTCTTCAAAACTTAATAGTCACAGTTTAAAATTTCAATCTCACTTACCTCAAAATAGTTATTATTATATTAATCACGATACCAAGCTTAAGAGGGTCATCAGTTTTAATTGCGACTTCTTCATAGAAGTGGACATAAAAAAATGTAACACACATGGTCCTGTAATCTAATCCTTTAAACATTGGCAAAGTTTCCCAAACAACAGTCAACAATGCAGCTTCGGGGAAAACGTAAACACCAGAAATTTTCAAAAAAATATTTTATGCAACTTATTATCAAAAATCCTTTTTTTGAACTGTTTTAGGAAAAGGAATACATAAACTGAATGCAGCTGAATATTTTTAAAGATGTTTTATTTCTTAATTATTGTCTACTTCTGTATGTCTCATAATTTATTGTAAAATATTTGTGCCATCAAAAAATGGGCTTCTTCTGCTGTTAGTTGCTTACTATTATTATCACTACATACGCTTCTGCCTTAATCTTTGGGAAAGATCTAAAGGCGTGAGACCTTTATTTATATTTTCAACCTGTTTGTTTTCAAGTCCAATTACTTAAGTCATTATACTAACCGTCTCTTTTATAATTTTCAAAACATTTGTAATCATCGTGATGGATAGACAGGACGAAATCTCTGCCAGATGTGGTAATTTTGTCTTTTGCATTATATTTCGCTTGAGGCCTAAAATTTTTACAATACAATTTGTATATTTATGTGTTTATGATAAATTAAACAAAGAATTTTGTAGAAATAAATAGGTTTACTAAGGACCTTACAATCTTTTTTATAATTTTTAAATGAGCAACGTACAGAGTTGTATGAATGAATTTGAACGAATGTTTGTAGGAATGAAGTACATTGAAGAATGAAAGTTTTTGAATGAACAGCGAATGTGTCGTAGACATCCTCGGGGGCCTTGAAAGTTATAGATGAAGCTTTCAAGATCCTTTATCCTTGTAGTTATCTGGAGAAGGCAGTAGACACAGTCTGTTGATGGCTCTCCGTATGGTGCCTTGCAAGGTAGACACCTCAGCGACTCGTGGCACTCCATCAGTACCGGGGAATAGCTTCGAGACTCTTCCAAGGCGCCAGCATAGTGGAGGAGTCCTATCATCTTTAATTAGGACTAGGTCGTCTATTTTCAATTCTCGGCACCGCACCTTCCACTTCGTGCGCTGCTGGAGCTCCGTGACGTACTCTGTCGACCACCGCTTCCAGAAGTGCTGACGAGCTTGCTCTAATCGCTGAAAACGGTCAAGACGGTTTGTGCTATAGTCCAGCAGGTACGGCGATGGTAAAGACGTCAACGGCCTACCAATTATAAAGTGGCCCGGGGTGAGTGGAGATAGGTCTTGTGGTGAAGGACTTAACGGACATAAAGGTCGGCTATTAAGTATCGCCTCGATTTGAGCAAACAACGAAGTCAGCTCCTCGAATGTCAAGTGAATATTTTTAGTACTCTGTATAGGTGGAACTTCGCGGACTTGACCCCGGCCTCCCATAGACCACCAAAGTGAGGAGCGTATGCTGGTGAGAAGCGGAATTCAATGCCTTCGCGAGATGCAGAGTCAATAATAGAGTCACTATACGACCTTAGAAACGAATTTACTTCTTTTGCTGCCGCAACAAAATTTCTACCATTTTCGCAGTAGATGACCCTTGGTTTACCCCTGCGGGCTATAAATCTTTTTAGTGTCAGCACAAATGCCTCCATTGTCAAGTCGCTGACTAATTCTAAATGAACGCATTTGTACCGAAAGCAAACAAAAATACACAGATAACTTTTAGTTATTTTACAGCCTCGTCCCTTGCGGTCCGTAATTAGAAATGGACCGGCAAAGTCGGTACCTATCGTGGAGAAAGGATAGTCAGCTTCAACGCGATCTGCAGGTAAGTTTCCCATAATGTTATCCATAGTACGAGCATTGAAACGACGACAGGTAACGCATTCGCGCGCTGCACGTCTAGCTAGAGCCCTGCCTTCTACAGGCCAATAGCGTTCCCTTATAGATGCCAGGAGATGCTGAGGACCGGCGTGCAACAAGCGTAGATGCTCCTGTTTGAATATTAGCCATGTTAAATAATTACTGGAATGCAACAAAATAGGATAACGTTTGTCATACAGGTAAGTAGATGAATCGATGCGCCCTCCGACTCTTAGAATTCCATTTTCATCAAAAAATGGGTTAAGAGACGCGAGCGCCGCTTTGGAATTTAAAGATTTACCCTTTTGTAGTAGTCCTAATTCTATAGGAAAGGAATCTTTCTGGGCTAACTTTATAGCTACATTGTGAGCGTTTTCTAACTCGGAAACTTGAAGAGGTCCTTGTAATCTGTCCGATTTTTTGTATGTCCTACAATTGTTCGCGAACCTTAATAACTCTAGCTAGAACCCGAATAAGAGTAGTTAAATTAGAATATTTTGCTAAATCTACAGACAAATCTAGCATGGAAGATGCCTCGTCTCCCTTTAAAGTATGGTGGGTCTTAAGTTCTGGCAATTCTATAGAGTCCGCAGTGTAGGCGGGCCAGGAATCCTCGGATTTTAAAAGGAACGATGGTCCGTTCCACCATATAGAAAGATCTACCTGGTCTGGATCGACGCTGTCCTTCGAGTACCCTTGACACGGGAACAATCTGAGTGGCTATTTAGTTTCGATCCGACGATTGTAGGTCCTGTCACGGTCGCCAATTTTGTTTATGATAAATTAAACAAAGAATTTTGTAGAAATAAATAGGTTTACTAAGGACCTTACAATCTTTTTTATAATTTTTAAATGAGCAACGTACAGAGTTGTATGAATGAATTTGAACGAATGTTTGTAGGAATGAAGTACATTGAAGAATGAAAGTTTTTGAATGAACAGCGAATGTGTCGTAGACATTATGTTTACGTCTACGTGCTTTTTAACTATTTTACTGCATTTTATTTTTACAAATACGCATGATTGTGTGTAAATTTGACTATAAATTATGTGTACCATTTCTCGCTGTGTTCCCACTCGACTAAATGTGATAGCAGTGGCGTTCTGTAGCTACTGGATATTCAACTCTTGGGTAGAGCGTTTTTACTCGTGGCGTGAGGCCTGATAAGTGCAATCTGAGGAAAAAACAGTTTTTTACAGGACCATACCACAATATACGTAGGGAATAAACAGCAAGTCCAGTACTGTGAAACCTCCGAGGTATAGAAAAAAATATATTTTAGAATCATCATGATCATTTCAGCCGAATGACGTCCTCTGCTGGACATAGGCCTCGCCCACGCGTCGCCACATTGACCGGTCCCGTGCGTATCGCATCTAGTTCACCTTGTGGGAGGCCTTCCAACGCATCGTCTTCCGTCTTCGCGGTCGCCATTCCAGAAATTTTCGGCCCCATCGGCCATCAGTTCTTCGAGCAATGTGCCCTGCCCACTGCCATATAAGTTTCGCAATTCTTCGGGCTATGTTAGGAACTTTGGTTCTGATCCTTATTTCTGATGCGATCACTTAAGGAAACTCCGAGTATAGCCCTGCCCATTTCCCTTTGGGTGACTTTAAGCTTTTAGATAAGGCCCATTGTAAGCTACCACGTCTCGGTCCCACAGGTGATCACTGGCAACACACACTGGTCATAGACTTTTCTCATCACTTCCCTCCGCGCGCTCCCATTGGTTAGCGGTGATCTGTTCGCTCCCTGTTTTTAATTGCAATTTTCAGGTTCCGAAATTTATTTCCGGCTTGTGAGTTGCCGTCGAATGTGTATTAGTTAATTTCGTCAGCTATCGGTGAGTACATTTACTTTGACGTGTGGGTATATCGAAATAAAAGTATCGTCCGTTAATTTTCACTTTTTCACGTTCTAATACGCTTATTCGCTTAATTTTCATAAGTAATTATGTTATCTAATAACGATGACCCACCTGATCGTGGTGGAGAAATAATATTCCGCCGAATAAATAAACTAAGGTCGCCGACGACCTCCGCTAATACTAAGCGTTTATTTAGTGAAATGTCTACTTCTTAAATTTCACTCGAAGATAGATCAAAGCAAATGCAAACATCAGAGTCCATTGTAAGGTCTTTGCCGATATTAAATGCCAATAATGTAAGCAATGACGACTATTGTGATTTGGTTTCTCAGGCGTCTGCGTATCTGTCTAAAATTAACGACCTTGTCAATGACCAAGGGTCTCGCATTAATGTTGCAATTAATTCCGCTATTATGGACATGACTCAGCGCATAACGTCTATTGTCCCTTTGCTAGCCATAAAATCATCCGCCAACGAGACTAAGTTGGCCAATACGGAACGCGAATTAGATAAAATAAAACATAATACCGGTAACCGCTAATTTGTAAAATCTTAGAATATTTTATACTCTGACATTTTCATCTGATCTGACATTTGTCTGTCCAATTTATTTTCTTAAGCCATAGACATAACATACCATGGACACTTTTCTTCTACAAAGCTCGTTGTACATTGTATGTAAACCGTTTTTTATTCGTTCTGGTCATGTAATTGATATTTGAATTTGAAATTAGGAAGATATGACACAGAACGAGGAAAAACGGGCGTCAGTTTTTACTTTTGTTCTGGGAGTGAACCCCGAAAGACGATTTATTTACCTATAATTACCATAAATACCATATAATATACATTTAAAGATTAGCCTTATCTGCAAACCCGTGTTGTCTGTATAATAACCAGTTGGTGTATGAGTGTTGAATCCATAGATATAGTATGTACAAGATAGACTGAGTCAGATGAAAAGCGAAACCAAAAAATAAAATCTATGTGTGAGGGAAATTGTCCATATGTTAGTTAAAAAAGTGTTGTTAAAAAGTCCATGTTCAGTATCGATATCGATACTTGGTGAACACAATAAGAAACACGATTACAGGGTTGTTGCCGTTGTTGGTTATATTGGACTGTAATAAGAACTGGGCAAAATACAAATGCTTTGCTTTTATTCAAATACAAATTAAAAAATACTATTTAGGTTGGCCACTTACTAACCATACGATAGGAAGTGTCATTCTTACAGGCACAAATCAATTAGGTATAGATTATTTCATTAGGAGTCGTCTATGTTTTCTTTGTATGCAGTAGGTATTTCAATACGAAATGTTTACTACATATTGTGGAATTTTTATTTGGTCACCATCCATCTCTGTTTAAAATTCGAATCCATTTTTCTCTTAATACAGAATTATTTGGGAATCTGTATGTACATAAATATTACTAATTATTATTTACACAATAGAAAAATTTGCTGGTGAGCAGAGACTGATGTATTCAAGACACTGTAAAACTAATAAATGCAAACAATATAATGACATTCTTAAACTTACTCAAAGTAACAAAACATCAAAACTCTCCGAAACATTTTGGAAAACAAAGGCTAATATAATAAACATGCAACTTAAAGTACAGTTTAGATGAACACATCTTCTCAATCCTAACTTAAGTCTATTTTAACAAAACTTGACTAAATAAGTTTGTATTCATGCCATGACGTCACTATAAAACGATTAAGTTTTTATCGATACTCATGACGTCACCGCTTTGTCAAGGCCTAGCGTAAACAAACAATTTTCTCTTTTACATTTTATTTTAGCAAATTCTGTTTAAAAATACGAAATATACTTTTATAAAACAATGGAAATCAATTTACTATTGTAAGAATATTTTTCGGAGCCGATTACTAGCAGATATTTGTCAAAATATCGTTCGAAACAATCCAAGCACAAAAATGTATTTACCTATGAAAAGTGTATTTATTGGGGTTATTTCGTCTTGTAACGTAACATTCACTCACAGAACAAGCCACCATAGTTGCATAATTAATATTATCAATTTAAATCTAAAGATTATTATTTAAATGCAAGAAATTCCCCGCGGTGTAAAACAGATGGGACGCTATGGACTATTTCTCGCGAAAAGAATGACATATTGGTACTTCATTCACCCTCTCTTTTTCTCTTGGGCGGTTAGTACTTGATTAGGATTTCTCGCTCGCACGCTTCGTGTATCTTTTTGCGCAAGTGCATTAATTTAAATATATTATGTGTGGTACCTTAAAGAGAGCATTATTTACTGGAACTTTACCTCAACGGTCATCTCATTGCATCAAAGGGCTCGCTGTTTGGCGTATTGAGCCATAACCCGGCCTCCACACCCCTTGCTGCCTACTTACTTACCCGTTTGCTTGTCTATCCATCCTGCTGCCTATTCTACTGCCTACCTGTCCGATTACCTTGTTATCTGGTTACCACCCGTTTTACCTGCTTGACCGTCGTGGTGCATGCTCACCTGCCTCTCTCGAGTATACCACGACTTTGAAGAGTTCCTGTCCGTCCAGCTGCCTGCCTAGCGGACGACCTCAAAACCCACGTCGCACGAAGCCGTCCCTAAGTTTTTTTTGTACACGATTTCGTTTTTTTATAGCTTTATTAACATGGCTTACGTTTAGCTCTAGTTGTTAAGTAGTAACGTTGTTGCTGCTGAGCTGAACGTTACATTAGATAATAAATAATTACGTAAAAATAACCTCATAGCCAGCGATTTACGCTTCATAATAAATCAAGACCAAGGTTGCAAGTCATTAGCATTAATTTGTTTTGACCTATTTTTTTTAAACCCTAAAATGTTAATTAAATTAATCGAATTAGAAAACAAAGGATTGGAATAATAAGGTGCCTACTTATTATAGTTTCATTACGTTTCAGTGCGTAAATGTTTTCAGCCTTTTGACCTGGGCCCTGTTTAATAAACGTAAGAAATTGTAATTGTCTTTTACAAGTTACAAATCTACAAGCTTACAAATTTACCTTGGTAGAAAACTGAAAAATTGTACCTAAAATTTTACATATTTCTGCTTAATTAACATTTTCTCTTTACAGGTGACAATTTACCTATTGTAAGGAAAACTGTTTAGCTGAACGCATAATTGTAATAACAAATTTACATATTTTGTAAATTGCAGAAAAATTCCGACAGGTGGTTTCGCTTTGTGTCCAAACTTAACAATTTTATACCTCAATGTAATTAGTGAAGAAATATATAGCTTCTTCAGCCTCAACTTGTCCTGTACTTGCTTCATAAGCGTATAGAGAGCGTCCTCGGTGCTTCTCCGGGGCATGAAGCCAAACTGACGAGTACTAAACCGCGGTACAAGCTGCCATTTTAGACGCGCTACGACCATCCTTTCCAGGACCTTCCCCAGAACAGGCAGTAGACCAATTGTTCTGTACGCCTTGGGGGTGGTATAGCTGTCCTTGCCCGGCTGCCTGAGGACTACGACCGTACGACCTCCTTCCAGGTGGTAGGAAAGTGTGCCAGTTCGAGGCACTTGTTGTAAAGGGCAAGGAAAGCGTCCGGGTCCTGGTGGATTGTTTGACTGCAGATATGAGAAGTCAGTCCATCCCCTCTTGGCGCCTTTTCTGGATTGAAACCAGAATTTCTAAATTTATATTGTCTCTGTGTTTAAATCTGGAAGAGATTAGTCTTAAAGTCTTCCCAATCCGCTTTTCTGGTGTTGTATTGTCTAGTTGTTCTAGAAATACTTACACCTTTTTCTCTTTTTTCATTTATTCTGAATAATTTATTGTGTAATGGTCCGAGGGGTGACATGTATTTATGTAAGTATATTTATGTTTTAATTTAATTCGTCATAGGTTATTTTAATTGTATACTGGATGCCTGCCCTCTATAATTGACAACTTTCTCTGTCACTCTAGGGTTTGCTGTAAGAGAACTCAGCATTGAATTAAGCTCGCCTTTGTACATGTACTTTATTTCTACGTATGTAATTTTGTTTTTTTGGTGTACAATAAAGAATGAAGAAATATGAGGATGTTGTTCCTGTGTTGACCCGCCAACCGTTCACCAAGTCGAAAAGGTCGAGCGAACATGCCGTGACATCCACGTGGCTTTTATTTGTTCTACTACCTCTGATGGTTTCAAAGATGGGAGCCTCACCAGTATTTAGCACCTGAAGCTCCAACTCATCCAGGGTCGCGAACATTTCCTCTTCCCTGGGGTATTCTTTGATGCTGCCCCACCAGGCACTTTTCGCGTTTGCGTCGCCACCTATCAGCAATCTACCGTTGGCCACTTCCGGGTCATCTGATCCAAGTATGGCCCTATGTGTTGGTTATAATACTGAATACAAACAAAAACAAAACTCACACCCTTAACTATTACTATCAACACAACATACTCTCATACATTAATAACTCAACACCAACATATTACAACTTCACCATGATACCATGATGCATTTACATATGCTTGCGTTCATCCCTGTTTTTCCTTACCTAGCTACTTTGATATCATAAAAAATATGTTTTTTTTAAATTTATTACCCCCAATCTTAAGCTTTCCACACACGTCCCTAAAACAAATACCACCCTATTTTCTCGTAACCATCAAACTACTTTTACAGTACCGCAAAAATGCATAATACCATGAACAATTTAATTGACAACATCGAAGAACTATCTGTATCAACTACCTATACATGCGCACCTGAGGAAACACTCTCCATGGTGAAGTGTCCTAATAACTTCATTAAAATCCTGACACAAAACATTCGCTCTTTAAACCGTAAATTTTTAAACTTGCAAACGCTTCTGCACCGAATTTCTTTCGATTGCGATTTGGTTGTTTTAACTGAATGCTGGTTACCTTGTTTTAGCAATAGCACCATCCCGATTCTCAATAATTACTCCGCGTTCATGACCACCAAACATATTAATCAGAGTGATGGTGTAGTGGTGTATTCGAAGTCAGACCTGTCTGTTACATGCGAAGAACTAGATTCCTACCGATCTGCGATAATCTGTATTAACCGCATTCTTCCGTCGCTGCATAGATTTAAATCGGTAGTTATAACAGGCGACCTGAACGTGGACATCAAACCTACCACATCTGACATGCGCCCCAATGTTAACGCAGTACTGGCCGTGCGCCCGCTCGCCAAAATATCAATATTGAACCTCCTTTTGAACAGTTTTGTTTGCAAAATATCTTTTGCAATGGATCGTTAACATAACTAACGAAATGTGTTTAATCCGTCAGCCTTCAAAGAAAGAGTGAACATCAGCCCAATTGCGTAGGTGAGCTCGGCAGGGCAAAGGGTTTGACCCCATGATAGTGTATGATAAATTCTCTTTGAATAATTATGTGTTGCCAATAACTATTCGATGCTTTCATTGGTGAAGATATTCTTATCGAAGGAGTCAAATATTTTTTGGCAACACCTATCTACTTATTTGGGGAGTATGTGGTATACTCTTTCATGCAGTCAAACCCTTTGCCTTGCGTAATTCACATACGCAATTAGTCTGCTAGTGCTCGCGCAAGTGTTTAAAGAATAACACATTTAATTTTTAATTTCAATTTCCGAACGCATCTCTTCTAATATTCAAATCATGGTTTTTAATCGACCGCAGTATGAGTTAGCTATCCTTCCCTTTCCCTCCTATCCCGCTCCCATACCGAAGAGAGAGAGGGAAGACTCGCCGCACGCGCCCAATCGCGGCTGCAACCAACGAAGAAGTATCCGCCATATTCGCCTTTTGAAGGTTCGAATCACCGCAACACCGCTCCGCAATATTTTGTATTAAACCGCATTTAACCGCACAGTTTTCTATCCAAACCGCTTGAGCTTTGCTAGTGTGGCCGGTAGACGTGTGTATAAACTAAAGTGATAGTGCAGCCTACGTAGGAACATCAGCACAGCAGGCCTGCAACAGCGTGCACCGTCATCATCCACCTCAAGTAAGTCCATACTCCTTTCCCTTAGCTCAACTCATACTGTGTGTCATATTCTACATTCCAATTACTCTCATTCTGTCTATTTACAATCCGCAAAAATCTAGTTCCCCGCACCCGCTAAGGTCCTACGAAATACCCCCAATTTAAATGAATGGTCTACACATTATTCATATTTTTGGGGGTATTTCCAATTTTCTCTCTTTAAGAGAGGAGACCCGTGTCCCAGCAGTGGGAACAACAAAAGGCTGATGATGTTGATGTTGAAGGTAGATTATTTTTATTGCCTATGTTAAATATGTACATTTAAATGGTCTGAATTAATAAATAAATAATAAAATTTATTATCGAAAAGCCAAATACAATTTTCCCATCTCAATCAAACATAAAAATTTAACGCCATTATTATGATGTACAACACTATGCATTTTTTGAGACAGAGTGAACGTCTGTGTCTGTGCTAGTATAAACTGTGTTACAGACACAGGCGCCTTCCTCTAACAGTACATTTACAATTAGCTGCACCTTGTAGGAGTTAAGCAAAAACTTAGTTTAATATAAGTACTTAACACTTATTAAAATTTATGTAAGCAAGGAATTTGTGTATGTGTGGGTGTGTGTGTGGGTGAGTGTTTGTGGGTGTGAGTATGTGTGTATGTGTGTATGGGTGAGTGTTTGTGGGTGAATATATGGGTGTGAGTGTGTGTGAATGTGTGTGTTTGGAATGTTACACAGTATAAAATAATATAAAATAAAGGAGCACTTTCAATCTGTTTTTAGATGCGTTCGTAAGATTTTTTTACAAATAGTTTTTCAGTCTCATCGTATGTTAACTTTTGGAGAAAACTACTAACTGCAGTTTTACATTTAATTCTAGGTAAGGGATATACGTTGCAGGTTTCATTTATAATGTTATAAAAGTGACTGCTAAGCCACGGGTAGCTTCGCCTTGCCAGATCAGTTTTGGTGGTGACAGTTGGGCATACAGGATCTTTACGTCGTTTATTTTGCTCCAGTAATCTTGGGTCATATGTCAATGATGAATGTACACGTAAAGTGATGTGAAGTGCACAGAGCTGTCGGATAGTGAGTACAGATACGTCTTTATAGAGCTGGGTAGTCGGGTACCGATAAGGTTTGTGAAGCATGACTTTCAAGACAGCTCTTTGAGCCCTCTCAAGGCGAAGTAAATACGTTTTTAGTGTACCACCCCAGACAGATATGCAATAGGTAAGAAGTGACTGAGCCAACGCAAAATAAATAGTTTTTAACAGTTGGTCGGAAACTACTCCTCTTAGTTTTTTCATAGGAAACATTAGCTTACGAACACGCGCAACTGTCACACTGATATGCTTATGCCAACTCAATGTGTTATCGATGTACACCCCCAAGTATTTAACACAAGAGCTTCTTTGTATAGTAGGACAGCTGCAAGGGGTCAGTGTGGGGTGACAACTATGGGCTTTAACGTCTGGCATACTAGGCTGTGTGGCAGAGTTCGCTGAGAAAGGGACATAGTGGGTTTTAGAGACGTTTAGCGTGAGCGAATTCAGTGAAAGCCAATCCATCACTATGCCAAGAGCATTTTCGGCTGCGTGGTGAGCAGATTCCCATGTTTCTCCACTTATTATAAGCGCAGTGTCGTCTGCATATACGAGTATCTTGCAGTTTGGGATTGACAGCTGGCACAATCTATTTACAAATAGAAGAAAAAGGGTGGGACCCAGCACGCTTCCCTGTGGCACGCAAAAGGTTAGGTTCTCATCGCCACTGATGTAGTTGTCTACCTTAACTCGTTGGTTACGGTTAGTTAGATAGTCTCGAAAGAGGTTTAGAGCGATGTCTCTTATTCCGAAGTTTTCTAAATCATGAAGAATTTTTTTTCAATCTTATAACATAGATTTTTGGAATCTAATTTTTGCTACGATTTGATTTAAGATGATAAATCGATAATCAAGTCCAGAAATAAACATTCATAAATGATGATATTTTTTAAAAGATAAAACAATAGATACAATAAAATCAGCATGTTATAACTGTCTCACTGTAGGGTAAATACCTCTTTTCATATAGAGAAGGCACAAGGAATAATCGTACCGCTTGCTCAAGTTGGAAAAAGGCTAGGCAGTCATCATATCGATTTGTTTAAAAAAAAATACGGAACCATACACCTTTTGTCTCCCTAAAACAAGCCAAACTAATTGAATCTTAATTTACAATAATATAAATAGAATCTTTCTAAACAAAGTAATCAGTTGTTCCTTAACCCACAAGGCAAGCACCTTGACTTTCACACTTCATTCAATCCTCAGTCTTCATCAGTTTGAGAAACCATGGCTCCATTTCCTCAGGAAACTACGGTGGAACAGCAGCCGAAGACCATTCGTCGTAGATTGACTGGTGAAGAATGTGTGATCAGTGGTATGTCTGGCTTGTTCCCTAAATCAGACAGTGTTTTGGAGTTCAAGGAGAATCTTTATAATGGGGTAAGTGCAGTTTTTTTAACCGACTTCCATTTTTATGTAAAGCTGGAGGTTATATGTCCGACTACATGTTTTTTGTTATGTGCGATTATATTCACCGATTTCTCCGTCAACTGTGGACGGATCTTGTTTTTTTTTTAAAGGGTGCACTCTCGTGGTTATTAAACCGACTTCATTAACAAAACACTACAAAGTATTAAAAAAAAAAACTTTAATACCGGAAGTCGGTATTTCTGGATATGTTTCTTAGTTTTGTCACCAACTTCCGAAATTAAAGCTATTTTTCACTTTTGTTTGTATGTGAAAGTCGATTATATTTTTATACCTATGTGTTAATCTAGGGTGTTAGCTACCTTCATACCAAATTTCATCAAAATTGGTGAAGCCATTAGAGCGTGAAGAAATATCAAACATACAAACACACACTCATAAACTTTCGCCTTTATAATATTTTAGTGTTATTAAAGTGTGAATACACTTTAATAACACTAAACGTTGGTCTAGTGATCGCAAGCTGATACTGCTGACCATGAAGTCTGGGTTTGATGCCCGGGTAGGGCAAAGTGCTATTGGATTTTTTCATCTGGAAATTCTCTGCAGCAGTCCGGAGTCTGCCTGTGTGCCTGGCTGATGGCAATAGAGTCGCCCCCTATTTCATAGGGCTTCTCTAAATTACCTCTGTCTAAACATTCGGATAATTCAGTTATATACATAACTTACTAGTACGTAATTTGTTTCTTTTTTTAATACTTAGATAGATATTTCGCTTTTTCCACCGAGTAAAATACCTGGATTAATAAATAAATAAGTGTATAGGATGATAAAGTGACACACGAGTGACCTACCTACGCTCACGTTAAAAAGAACTAGAAGCTAGTTTCTTTCTTTTCTTATCCATAAAAAAGGTAGATTCCTAGGCTAGGCTATATACTTACTTATGTCCTTAGCTACTTACATATATTAAAAAAGTTCCCTTAGAGAATCGCACCGGCGAAGATTGTATATCGCTCTGATGGCTCGTTTTTGCAGGATAAAAAATGTCTCAATGTCTGCAGCCCTTCCCAATAGTAAGATACCGTAAGACATGATAGTATGAAAGTAACTAAAATAGACGAGCCTCGCGGCATCTACATCAGTAATTTGACGAATTTTTCTAACAGCGTAAGCTGCCAAACTTAGAAGTCCTGCAAGTGACATTAAATGAGGACCTCATTGTTACCTTGGGTCCAGCGAGATCCCCAGGAAAACCGTTTTATCGACGAATTCTAAATTCTTCTTGTTTAATATAATGACAGTATGAGTAATCATTACTTTTGACATTCGGCAAAGCAAATTTTTCTGTGTCCATTACTTACTTAAATCATTTATACTGCATTTATATGTGATCGTTAAAAACGTACCTGATATGACAATGTAAAAAATTAATTAAGGATTGAAGATGTATTGAAAAATACATAGGTACTGTTTAGTAATCGCTTTGCAGATTCTAAACAAAAAATCCCTTAAGGAAAATGAATAAAAATATGCTCACAAGATTTGTATAAATAAGGTCCGGTTACCTATTGTCTATTGTCTTTCAAATGCAAAAAATAACTTGATCCAACGACAGCCAGTTTTTTTGGTCATTTGCGATAATTACCCATTGTGTGAAAGTCATCTGGTATAAGAAAATATTGTGTGAACAAATATTATGGATAATCAAGTAATTTTACCTCTTAGGTGGACATGGTCACCAACGAAAACATTCGCTGGAATATCGACCATCCCGAGATTCCGAAGCACTTCGGCATGATCACTGGAGTAGACCGCTTCGATGCTCAGTTCTTCAAAGTACACTACAAGCAAGCTATCATTATGGACCCGATGAGCAGAAAATTGCTGGAGCATGCGTATGCCGCCATTTTTGATGCAGGTCAGTAAGGATTAGCTTTTAATTGGATTATCGCAAATCAGTCCTGAATTGTTGATGTGAATAAGTAAGTAAGGTTAAGGCCATTTTCAGATGGCAAAATTTTGACGCGCGTTTTCAAATCGCGCGACTAGATATCGTAGTATTTACATACAATCGATCACAGGAGCGCGTGTTAGCGCGCGTCAGCGAGCGTTGACGCGGTGCTCAGAGAAAAAGTCTCTAGACGCAGGCGATCGCGCGTTGACGCGCGCTTTGACAGCTATGTAACGTCCGTCGACTATTCAGTTGAGCGCGCGCTTCCATCGCAATTGCACGTTTTTTTGTGACTTGCTTTCGTAGGTATTCAGTTCAAAATGAGTGAATCAGATATTGACATCGACTTACTAATTGACGAAGTCAGGAAAAGGCCAGCGATTTGGGATATAGCTTCAGAATCCTATAAAAATAAAATTTTAAAACGACGTGCTTGGGAAGAATTGGTTTTAATTTTTTGCGATGATACCGACTCTCAAGAAAAAAAGAAGAATTTGGGTAAGTAACTTTATTAATAGAAAAAATAGCGTTTGCGTATAGAAAAAAGTATTTATATCAATCGATCCTGATATTCAAGTTTTCCTTCATTAATAAAATAGTTCGTGAATTTAGTTCGAATGTTATCCGCTGATGAAGTAGCTCGTCCATTGTGAGTAATATTTATGCTTGAAAGATTTGCTTCTTTTATCTCTTTGGGTCTAAATCCATCTCTGATTCGAACATAATTGTGGAGTACTGTAATTGCCTTTACAATCTCTTCGGCACAATCCACAGTGATATCTAGAGGACGATGTAGTATTCTCCATTTATTACTGGCTATTCCAAAAGTACACTCAACATATCGACGAGCTAAAGTTAGCCGATAGTTAAATTTTTTTTTTTCATAAGTTAGCTGGTTTCCACCATAGGGCCTCATCAATTTTCCATTAGCCCAAATGCTTCATCACCTACAATTACGTAAGGCAGTGCCGTATCGTGGTTTTCTGTTAAAGGGCTCGGTTTTGGTATATCCAAAGACGTTTCTGTCAGTTTCTTGTATAGGATTGATTCACTAAAAATTCCTGAATCACTATCCTTTCCGTAGACACCAATGTCTACCCAGTTTAAGCTATAGTCAGAGTCACACAACGCTAGTAGCACCAGAGAAAAAAAATGTTTATAATTAAAGTACAAAGAACCTGAGTGTTCTGGTTTCAGTATTCTGATATATTTACCATCGAGTGCACCGATGCAATGAGGGAATTTGGCTCTTTGCTCAAATCCCTGTGATATTTCAATCCATTTTTGTTTGTCTGGGATCGGCATATAACTATAAATTTCGTCTATATTACTTTGCATACTTGACGAATGATGCCAGATATAGTTGACTTCCCAATTTTTTATGAATAGTGTAGCTCTGCCATTGAACTACCGCTTGCAAGATATCTCAAATGTTAAATTTTATTTTAATTTCATTTTTACAGGTACTTTGCTGCAAATAAAGTGGAAAAGTTTGAAAGATAATTTCATTAGAGCATCGAAAAAGGAAATCAGGATCTGGAGGGGATAAAAACAATTATATACATTTTAAAAGACTACTCTTTCTAAAAGGCACTACACCAGGAAAAGAAAAGCATAGTAATTTCAGCAATGATTACGAAACTGTGGCTAATAATAATGAAAATGATAAACATGAAATGCCACCACCTTCCCAGCCAACTGCTAAGAAAGTAAAACCTAATCCAAGTGATGACAAATTCATTAAGGTCCTAGAGAAGAGCATGGAACAGAGACATATTGAGTTCACAGTATTAGCAAAGAAAACACAAGAGGTTTCAGACGAGGACAAGTTATTTTGCTTGTCTTTAGTAAACGAAATAAAGAAAATATCCGAACAAGCGCCTTAGAGCCAAGATAGATATATACAATTTAATAGCACAACACCAAACATCCAGTCCTTCTATAGCTTCTAATTACTCGTCTGAAAACTATTGGTCCTAACCACAATATTCATCGTATGGTTATGGCTACACAAC
This sequence comes from Orthosia gracilis, assembly GCA_947562075.1. Taxonomy (NCBI): domain Eukaryota; kingdom Metazoa; phylum Arthropoda; class Insecta; order Lepidoptera; family Noctuidae; genus Orthosia; species Orthosia gracilis. Next base: position 46,553 of record CANOAQ010000001.1, read on the forward strand.
TAACGAACGAGACATAGCACCAGCGACACCGTCATCAGTTGCCAGCAGCGAAGATTCACAACTAGACTTATTTACAGATTGTTAAAAAAATACAGTAATAAATAAATCTAACCTTAAAGTAATTATTAGTTTTTCTTTCGGTGAAATGCAATATCTGATGGCGTTCGGAGCTGCTGTAATATCATCCTGGATGAGTTGAAACAAATTGTCGAATGATTTTATAGACATTCTGAAGTAATTAAAGAATTTAGATTCAGTGTCTCTCAGATTCGGATATAATGTTGCAAACAAACTGGGTCTATTTTTCAAAATGGGGTGAACCTAATGTTTGCGTTTTCTTTTTCCATTTTTTTTTATACTGTAAACACAAAACAATAGCTTCTTCCGCGTCCATTTTGTAAGCTCTATCGAAACAGATTGACGAGCTCCTCGCAACGCGCGTAAGCGTTTGTCATTTGAACTCTTATTAATTTAATTACGCGTTGACCTGCGTTAACGCGCGTTACATGTGAACAAGGCCTAAGGCCTAATTAGTGCGTTGCGTTGCGTAGTCACAACGGATCAACGCATATTATGCCACACCTTTTGCGATGACGCACGACTACACAACGCAAGATGTCTCAGTGTGGATTTCAGATTCGACAATGAATCGAACAAACACTGTCCATCTTTGCAGTGGAGCTCCGACAGTGCAGAGCCTTACCCTTTCCCCGCTTCGTCTTCCGCATGCCACATTTTGCGTTGAGTCGTACATTTTAAAATGAGGCAGCGTTGACGCTGCGACGACGCAATGCAACGCATTAATTAGGCCTCAACCTTACTTATTTATTCACATGTATAGTATAAATACTTAAACTGCAGTTCCTAAAGACTGGCGTTTTAATTATGGAGATACCGAAAACTTGTCAATAACTATTATGTTCGTGTACACCAATCAAGATTCAATGTCTAAAAACAATGCATCGATATAATGAAAGTGTTAAGGGCGGAGTCCTGCTGTCTTGAAACACAGGCTTGCAGCCTATTTTAGGCACCAGTCTCCCACAATAGTAATAAGCTTATTAAAACATTCTAAATGATTTATTGTGTAATATTGTGGTAAAAAAAAAACATATTTTTTTATTAACATTCCATTCGCGGGTTCGATTCCCGCTCGGAAAAAATATTTGTATGACCTTCAGATAGTTGTTCCGGCTCTGGGTGTTGTGTACGTGAGTTTATATGTTTGTAAATGCACCCACGATACAGGAAGAAATTCCTAGTGTGGGGCAAAGTTTTATAAAAAAAAAAAAAAAAATAATATATACGTACTTTTACATTTTTAAATATTATTTTATAAAAAAAAATACATTTAAAAATATAAAAATAGTAGCCCACGGGCATCAGGAGCATGGTCCAAGCAACCGGTGGTCACGGCTCCTGAGAGAGGAACCTCCTGACTATATGCGCCGTGTCCAGGAGTACCGCTTCTGGGTCAAGTCCTTGATCCAGCTGCCCAACGATATTCTGCTTCTCAGATATTGGTTGAGGCTCTTGGCTATTATGCCATTGGCCGTCACGAATATCGGTAAAATGACTGCTGTATACACATCCCACATGTCGACAATCTCGCAAGCCAGATCAAGATATTTACTTTTCTTAACTCTCTCAGCCTTCCTGAGGTTCTCATCGTGGGGGACCGCTTTATCAACAATCATTGCGCGACGCTCGAGTCAGTCTATTACCACTATGTCAGGCTCATTAGCAATAGTCCTGTCAGTGATGATAGACCGATCCCAGTACAACGTGATATTGCCATTTTCGAGAACTGGGTCAGGCGTATACTTATAGTAAGGCACTTTCTATTCCACAAGATTGTATTTAAGAGCAAGTTGCTGATGGATAATCCTGACTACAAGGTTGTGCCTATGCAAATAGTTTCCGTTAGCTCGACTAGAACAACCGAATATAATGTGACGGGTTGATTCCTCCGGCCAGTGTCATGCCCGACAGATGTCAACCGTGCCGTCCTTCTTATCTTTCTGAATCGTTTGGACATTTGAAGAGCGAGTAGGCACAGTTTTTTTGTTGTATTTAACCAACATAAAATCTATCTTCCATATAAATAAAAATCGATTGCCTAGTATAAAAAAAGCGTATCGATTTAAAACGGCTGCGCCTATTTGTTTAATTCTTATTTTGTTGTTTTTGTAATAGTCAGGACAAGGTTTGATGATAAAAAAATGTAGTTTTCTTCTTGCGATATAATAATAATAAATACTTTATTTTTTCCGACATCAAAATTACACTTACTGTTTAATAGAATGTACAACTTTGGATAGAGAAGTGTTTTTAAAATGGGATAGTCAAGCTGAACGAAATGAACAAGTTAAAGTATTGCTCTAGTAAAAGTGTTATATTATTCTTGAAAGGTGTCAACCCAATGGAGCTTCGAGGAAGGAAAATCGGTGTCTTTATCGGAGCTGCCTTCTCTGAGTCGGAGAAGCTTGTCATCTATGAGTCTATTCAGATCAACGGATTTGGGATTACTGGGTAAGTTCATTCACAGTAATTGTTATTTGTACCGTGGTGGCCCTAGTGGCTAAGATCTCGCTTCTCGGTGCGAACACCAAAGTGAGTTTTTAAAATTCATATGTACTTTCTAAGTTTATCTTGGCAATCATCGACAACCGTGAAGGAAAACATCGTGTGGAAACCTGGACTTATCCTACTTTAATATTATTATTGCAAAAGTTTGGATGTGTGGATGTATGTTTGTTACTCAATCACGCCAGAAATTTTCCTCAGAGATTGAAATAGCTCAGCTACTATTTATTCCGGTAGTATGTTTTCGTGGGATAATTTCCGACTGTCTCTGTCTGACGAAGTCACAGGCAGTAGCTAGTATTTAATATAAGTTTGAAATCGCCAACCAGTCTTGAGTAAAGCGTGGTGATCAATGTTAGAGCCTTCTCTATATGAGAAGAGGCTTTTGCCCTGCAATGGGACAGTTACACGCTTGTATTATTTTTCCGCTGATCTCAAGGACCTATAATGTGTATCACAGAGGGAGCGTTATTTAAGATAAAAATTGCTAGAAGGAACAATGAGCACATTATATAGCAAAGAAAGTATGTGATCATTCCGACGAAGGCGAATAGGAACCCATTTGAGCTAGGTTCGAAATTCAGAAACATAATGATCATACCTGCGCAGGTAATAAGTCGTAAGCAAACAGCTTACGACTGATATCCTTCAGTTGTTTGGTCCAGGAAAGGCGGCTGTTGATACAAATCCCCAGGTTCTTCAGTGTGAGTAATAGGAACCAAAGTGTTGTTGAAATAAACTTAGAAAAGTATTGCCCAATCAATCCTAGAGTCAGTTTGGGAGCTTCCAACAACAGCCACTTGAGTTTTAGCTGGTTTGATCTTAAGCCCAAACTCAATGCTCCAGTCACCCATTCGAGCTAGGTCCGTATTAATAGGGTCAATAGCGTCAGATAACTCTCCGAGAGGGCCTAACTATATATTTGGAGATCATCAGCATACAGGTGGTAGAAAGAAGATAGTCGTTGAGCGATAGCATAAATAAAGACTGCGAAAATAGAGGAGATAAAAAACCGTCCTGCGGTACACCGGCAGAGGTGTGACACCAAGAAGAGAAAGATTGCTCAATGCAAATACGCTGCCGAGGGCCAAACAGGTAACTATGAAACCATTCAAATACCGAAGGAGATATGTTAAATTAAAAGACAAAGGACGTTCAGCAAAATGCTGAAGAAAACCGTATTGAAAGCATTGCTGGAGTGAAGTAGACTAAGTCCAGTCAACTCGCTCATTTCCATGCCTGACCTAATATCGTCCGTAATATCACAACATACGTATGTACAAGTACTGAGGTACTGCTGTGTCCCGGACGAAAACCAGATTGGAAGGGATTTAATAGCTTGTGTTTGGAATTGAACGAGCTAAGTTGATGATGAACAAGTTTTTCGAGGACTTTGGATAGGAAAGGGAGAATAGAAATCTGACAATCGTCAGAAGAAGATGAAGGATGAGATTTTTTGGAATAACTTAGGCATCTTTCCAAGCTTGTGAAAAGACACCACTGGAAACAGAGAAGTTGAGGAAGTAAAGGATAACAGGAAGAATGCCATCAAGGAGGGGGATGATCATTTTACTGCTGACACAGTCACCTTCAACAGCGTTGGATGTTATCGAAACAATACTCTTTTTAACATCGAAAGCAGTGAATTGACTTATAACAAAAGGGGAAAATTCAGGTACCGTATTGTTTGAGAGATAACTTATCCATATGTAGTCGGGAATGGGTTAGTCAGATTAACAGTATTCGAAATCTGTGATTCTGTAAGTTAGATAAGGGTAAAGGTAATGTTGTGCGTCTGATAGGCCCGTTTGCAGGTTGTATTGTTTGTTATTTTAATAACTACATAGCAGCCACCCGCAGCTCTACCCGGGTAAAATAGAACTTCGCCCAATATCTTAATAAGTTATAGCCTATTTTTTATTCTGATGCTATTATTACTGTGACGTTACATCAAAATCCGCTTGTTAGTTTTTGCTTGAAAGGGTTACATCCATATTACTGTTGCTACATATTCAATTTTTTTTAGAAATACGTGTATAGTAGCTAAAGCTTTATACATTGGCAATAAGGTTAAAACCGCAGATAATAAAATCAAGACAGTTTGGAATATCATAAACAATGAAACGAATAGGAACAAAAGAAATAATACTGATTACACCCTTGAAACTACACATGGACTTATTAGCGATAACAAAAAAGTTGCTCAAGAATTTGTAAATTTCTTTACCATCGCCCTCGCTTGCTTTTGGTTTATTAAACGCTCACGTTTCAGCCTGCCCGACTGAATTTTGACTTTTCACATATAAACCCTATATCAGTAATAAAAGCTTTTAAGCAAATCAAGATCAAACCGACCGAAGATCTATGGGGAATGTCCATCAAAGTTTGTACCTCCATTATTCAGACTATAGCGCCGTACTTAGTTTTAATTTTTTATTTGTGTGTAGATCAAGGAGTCTTCCCGGATCTAATGAAATATAGTAAGGTTATACCACTTTTTAAATCCGGGGACAGTAAAGACACGAATAATTATAGACCAGTATCGGTGCTGCCGGTTTTCAGCAAGATATTTGAAAAGATAATGCTAAATAAGCGTATGTTTGTATGCATGTTTGTCCACGCATTAGCTCCGAAACTACTTATCGGATCGTAACCATTTTGTTGGTGTTTATCACTAAAAAGTAATCAATGTCTATAGTAAGATACTAAAGGATTGCCGAAATACCCATAATAACTTAATTTACACATTCGTGCTGTTTGTTGCTAAGGAGTTCGGTTGTTCGACTTCCAAAACTATATTATTTTTGTACTTTTTAGTGTTTTGCTTTAGAAGATGGTTTATTTTTTTTGTAAAAAGTTTTTTAGGTATTATTATTGAACTCCGCAACAGACTGCGCGAGTCAAATGGGAATTAAAGCTGACATGCTAACGAAGTTTGATGTAACAGCTGGTAAGTTATCAAAGACTTATGAAACTAGAAATACGTACGGAACTTCACTTCCATAGTATTTCCTAATCTTTTACATTTATATAGTTAGCGACGTGTACGAAAAAACAGAAGCAATTTTCGTCCGGCTACTAGATTCTTAATCTATACATATAAAATGCTTTGTCCTGAATGACTGACTGACGGATCAACGCACAGCCTAAGCCGCTGATCGTAGAAACCTGTAACTTTAAGAGTGTGTTTTTTGTATGACGTAGGCAACCGATAAGAAAGTATTTACCGAAATTCTACCCCTAGGAAGGTGAAAAAGGGCGGCAAAGTTTGTATGAAAATTGTAATTCCTTTAGCTAATATTCTTGAAACTTAGCACAAATAGTAATCTAAGTAAATGGTAAAGATTGACATTATTATTTTTTTGAAACTACCCCCTCAAGTCAATTTAGGGGGTGTTGAAGTTTGTATGGAAGAATCTTATTTCATGGGTTACTAACCTCGAAACTTGACAATAATACCAATCTAAGCAAACAACAAAGGTTGCTATTATTCTATTATTCTTTTTTCCAAAATACCCTCAAAAGATGATTTAAGAGCGCGTACTCAATTTGCGACGAAAACTTCATGTTTTCGTGTTTTTCCCAGACCTATATCGGAATGATGGGAAAAGATTAATCAAAGAATATTACGGATTTAGGAAGTTTAAGTCTTGATTTAGTGAACTACAGAGTAAAAATATAATTTTTAATGTTAGTACTGTAAAGAGAAGACAATCCCTTCATGGCGTTTTACAAAAGTAGACGTCAGAGTGATCTTTCAGGACGAATACAACCATTGTAATGTGCTAAAATGTTTTATTTTATGCGTTTGTCCAACAGAATATATAGTCTCAAAGTGCATTACGTAGCCTAATTGCGAAAATATTGCTATTATATATCAAAAAAACAATATTAAAAAAGTACAAAATTGGCTCACTTTAACATTTTTTTTTTACCAGTATTTAAGGCGAATCATAACAAATAAATTTATTTTATGAAATAAAGGTTATTGTTCAATATGCGGTTTTTTTTTCAGTTAGTTTTATGTACGCATTTATTTTACGCGATTATTTTAAAAACACTATAAATCCTCGCGCACAATTGTTTGCTGATCAGTGCGTGCCGGGTCCTCCCAGCGACAGGACGTATCACTTTTTCCCGCCACCCGCAGCTCGCTCGCGTAAACATCGACAGCGTAGGCGACTCATAGCGCGACACGCCAGTATTGATACTTTGGCAATTTTTATTATTTGGTAAGTAATTTTGAAAAACGTTATCTACAAATAATATCATTATTTAAATATCAAATGGCGTAATCATAAATAATAGTCACAATTTTACATAAAGTGTTTTTTTTTTCAGAAATGGGTAATAAACAAAAATTATTTGGAAGTAAAAAAAATAAAACGTTGGCTTTCGCCAGACAAGCAAAAAGGTGAGTTAGCCTTTATAGGCTTTATAACCGACTTTAAAAAAAAAAATAGTTTCTATGCGAGCATAGAACTATATATATTTTTTTTGTATTTCTTCACCGATTTCGCCGTAAGTTGTGAGACCGATTTAAAGAAATCTTTTTTTTATTGGAATGCCTATACTCTTGAGGCAGTGACATAGAATTATCAAGTTAGCATTTGATGGTGTGATTAGACTAGAGGAATCGAGGCAATTCTTCAAATTTTAAAGGATAACTATAACGATTTTGGTGATTTCACCAACAAGTGAATCATTAGTCTTCTGAAAATACCATTTAGTACCGGAACTACGTAATAAGTCAATGTATCTTAGCCGTTTTTAGGCTACGATACTTTGTTACTTTCCCCAAGATAGGGTAGCCATAATTCGTATTGACCGAGAATAGTGATTAGTCATACAGTTACACTTACATTGCCCCATAGATGTGGGCATTATATATAGGTACTTAACGGTCATTATTCGTAGTAACCTAACTTATCAAATTGTCCGTAACATATTAGACGTCTGCGATTCTCAATTTAATTTTACTATTTATTTATTTTTGAAATTATTAAAACCAATATTTTTGAAACCAGGCCAGGGTGTAAAAAAAATTGTGTTCCAGAATGATAGAGACGATTATGGTGAAAGTTGGCAAAAACCGGATATGACGCCAGAACAATACGAGATTGCGAAGAGTTTGTTTTTGAAAAATTTGAAAAGCTTGGTAAAAAAGCGGCATGAGGTTGAACGGGACACAGTTTTGCAAGCTGAAAGTGCATTATGGCTGGATTTACGAAGATGCCTCTTAACAGCCTCATCCTTTAGCAAGATAGGTACATACATTTTACGAAATATGAAAATCATCCTTGAAGATTAAGATAAAGACTGCTAAGTCGAAAGTACTAACATGACATAATATCAACATTGTACTTATACTTAGTTCGCAATAAACGTTTTGACTGAGTATAATTATAATTTGGTTACGACGACTGGTACTTTCAAATCCAAGGACAGCTCCATATCAGGTGAGAATCAATATCACTTCAGCTCTCTAGTCTAATATAAATTGGGTATAATTTAGACGGTCATCAAAAATATTTTTAAGACTCTAAGCTTAGGCACCAAATAAAATAAACAACTCCAAAAAAAGTCAATTGACTTTATTAAAAGGGCCCTAAAGTATATAATATTATGATCCAAAATAAATAAAATAAAATCAGAAAAATCGCAAACCTCGCACAAATATTATTTTTGGTTCCTAAAATGGATCAACGGTCACCAAATTCTTATACCGGGTGTATTCGTGTTTTTAACGAATTAGTCCAAGAGCGAGCGAAGCGAGCTCAGGAGCTTAGGGCACCCCGACACGGACAGGTTAGGTTCGAACGAGATGACGGGAGCTGAAGTGAGCGAGCAAAGCGAGCGAACTCGGCTCCCGTCATCTCGTTCGTGTTAGGTTACTTTAGACCCTGCGGACGGAAATAGGAGCCCCGCGCAGCGGGGCTCCGTCGACTTTAAAGGCGTCCATATATTTTTTTGGCAGTCAATAATACGAAAAAATGGATTTATTTCATAATATTTTAGGAAACGTTATTTGGTGACCATTTATCCATTTTGGTAACCGTTTAGAATTTTTTTGGTAGTAAAATAGGTACTTTTTTGGGCGGTGTTTAAACACAAGCCATATAAATTGTATGTAGTCCACAACATGTCCTTTGTTTGCTTCTATTCTTTAATTTTCTAATAAATTATAATTTATTTTCAGTCAAAAAAATGTTTGTCTCTTTGCGGTATGGACAGGAAACGAATTTCCATTGAAAACCACAAGATACCTAGAGACGATATGTTTTGGGCGACAAAAATGGAACATAAGCTATTGGACTTTTATGAAAAATGTCTTTTGCCCGAGATAATTGACCCCAGGAAAAGTCGGTCAATGACCATCAGAGATGTACGATATTAAAATAAAAAGATCTAAACTTCGTTTCATTATAATTTTACCAGTAATTATACGCACGATAAAGTCTGTGCTTAGACGGTTGTAATCCAGCGTCCCATCCAAGGCGGCCTTGCGTGTTGCCATACGTCTAAACGGCGGATGTAATCCAAATTTTGATTTGACCTTCAACCTCCTTGGTCACATTCTGTACAATATTTCTTAGGTATGATTTACAGAAATCCTCATTCTGACACAGTCATCAAATATAAGTTAACCAAAATTCACAAAAGTGTCTCATGAATGGTAAAATAAAAAATTTGTGACCTTTAAAAAAAAATTTTGGCGGCCTTACCCAAAAATCAAATTCTTACAATAAAATATAAAAGTATCAAAACGATTCATTTCTAGCTCCGGGCTCACGCACACTGACGAACCATTGTAGTGTGCGTCAATACTTCGCCGTTCTTGCAATTTTGTACCTACGCTAAATCGAATACACGTTCTTAAGGGGAGTTTTTTTTTTTTGAAGACTTTTTTCTTAGGCTTATAATCTTGAAATTTAGCATAAATACCAAACTAAGTAGAAAATAAAGGTTGTTATTATTAGTTTTTAGAAACTAATAATAACAACCTTTATTAAAAAAACTTTAATAGCCCCTAAAAGACGATTTAGGGGCTGTTAAAGTTTTTTTGAAGAATCTTATTACTTGGGTTAATAAACTCGAAACTTGACAATAATACCAAACTAAGTAAACAACAAAGGTTGACATTATCCGTTTTTCGAAACTAACCAACCCAAGCTAGGAATCTTACTGGACAGGTTTTCGTTTTTGATGTAGGGTACAAAGGGAGCACTAAGCAGGAATTTACGGCAATTCAACCTTTAAGGGGGTGAAAAGGGGCAAAATTTGTTTGTAAGAAAAACCGAATAATTATAGTATATTTTTGGTTGCCTTCACCACAGTATAAATATGGACAAACAGTATGGAAACTACCTACAAAAATTCGATACGGCACACTCACACAAACATGCGCATCGACGAGAACCCTAAGCGGCTCGCATGCTGACAGCATCGCGACAACCGCTTATGTGAGCGTGCCGTTTCGAGCGTTTATAGGTAGTTTCCTGACTGTTTGTCCATATTTATAATGTGCCTTCACTAATTGCACTTTATAGAGTCATTTATAGGATAAAAGAAATCACGCGAAAGAAGTCGCGGGCGAAGTGCTAGTCTTTACATCCGAAGGGCGAAGTGTTAGTCCTGAATGACTGACTGACGGATCAACGCACAGCCTAAACCGCTGATCGTAGAGACGTGAAACTTAGAGGGTGTGTTCCTTCTATGACGTAGGCATCCGATAAGAAAGGATTTTTGGAAATTGCACCCCTAAGGGGGTAAAAATAGGGTTGGAAGTTTGTATGAAAAATCTAATTCCTTCGGCCAAAGTTTTTGATACTTGGTACAAATAGTAATCTTAATAAATCATAAAGGTTGTCATTATAAGATTTTTGAAACTACCCCCAAACGATGATTTAGGGGGTGTTGAAGTTTGTATGTAAAAATCTGATTTATTAGGTCAATAAACTTGAAAATTTACATAAATACCAACCTAAATAAACAATAAAGGTTTTCATTATTAGTTTTTCAAATCTACGCCCAAAATATTAATTAGGGTTTGATATTTTCTTATTGAAAAATCTTATTTCTTGCGTTAATAAACATGAAATTTGACATAAATACCAATTTCAATAAACAATTAAGTTGTCATTTAATTGTTTGTTATCATAAGTCTTTTGAAACAGTCCCCAAAAGACGATTCAGGGGGTATTAAAGTGTTTTTGGAGAATCTTATTTCTTGGGTTAATAAATTTGAAAGTTGATTTAAATTCCAACCTAAGTAAGCAGTAAAGGTTATCATTGTAAGTTTTTCGAAAAGCTTATGGTTAAGCTAGGAATCTTTCTGAACAGGTTTTCGTTTTTGACGTAGGGTTCTAGGGGACCACCAGGCAGAAATATTCGGCAATTCAACCTGAAAGACCTGGAAAGAGGGTGAAAAGGAGCAGAATATGTTTGTATAAAAAATCTAATTACTTGGGGATAAAGTAAATAATTAAAATTTACATAAAACTTTTTTAAAACTACCCCCTAAATAGGGTTAAGGGGTGTTTAATTTTTTTGAGGAATCTAACTGCGGCATCTTACTAAGAACGAACTACGAAAAATAAAAAAGGGAAGAAAAGAGTGAATAACATATTTGGGTTGGTCCCTTCAACGGGGCAAATTATTAAATTTTAGGGGAGGATTTAACTTTGTGGCGGTAAACTAAAATTTATTATTATTTAAGTCAAATAACGAATCGTCCCAAATCAACAACCCTATATATCAACAATACCCCATTGTTTATTGATTTAATAGCTTATTTTTATTCAGCTTCACCAACTGCACATAAGAATCATTTATGGGATAAACGAAACCACGCGAGCGAAGTCGCGGGCGAAGTGCTAGTTTAATAATAAAAGCCTGTGCAAAAATAATATTAAGTTCTGGCAAACGAGTCCTTTTGGTCTTCTAGATTACGCATTTTGATAGTAGTTTTTAATAAGAGTGAAACAGTAAAAGACTATTATAATTTGGTATTTTGGAAAGGACTTTTGAGGCGCTAGTTTTAAAGATTAATGTGAAAGTTACGCAAAATTCTGTACTTTCGATAGAATGCCTTAGTTCAGTGCTTACTGAGGTACTCTGGACTGTAAGTCACGTCTTAGAATTTAAATAAAATTGTTTAAAGTTAAATAGAGACGACTAGGAGATTTTTTATTGTTGTAAAAAAACATTTATAACATATTATAAAAATTAAAAATATATCATACGACTCGCCATTTGCTGCGGAAAGACTTAAAATTGACACTTTGCTTTCATAGTCAACTCTTCATTAAAAAATAAATTTTCATCTAAAAATATAATAATATGTATTCATCATGTACGCAATTTAACTTGATATCAGGGAAATTAAACACTCATCCACCGATAATTTTAATTAAAAGGGAGTTACCCTCGCAGCTGAACCCGCACACAAAATCTAGTCTAAAATAAATTTAGTCATAAATGAATTTAGTTAAAGCAAATATTATTTAAGGGGTCATCAAGACACGCTTGGGGCTAAATCCAAGACCAACGATGCGTTTAGTTATGTAAATAAGATTTTAATTTCGTTGCCGCCCGTAAGTTTTATGTATTTATTAGTCACCGTAGCCCTACAGCCGCGTGCAGCGTATTCATAATTGAGCCGCAGGGCTAAAGTATGAATGAGGGATGGCCCTTAAAATAATGTAGTTATCGCTAACGTTATGGGTACCTTTTTGTATGGGTTGCTATTTCATACAATAAAGAAATGATCGTAAAGGTGAAACAGAAGTTCAAGTTAGTAATTTTAGCATACTTGAGGGAGAATTGAGGTAGACTTATCGTCTACCTCAATTCTGCCTAAACACAAATGCCTAGACTAAATTTTATAAAGAGTTAAAATAAAATTGTATGTAACAAACCCATCACAAAAACCGCTAACTGGTAGAAACTTTCGTACATTCCCCACTAACGTAGTTAAACCAGCAAAACACGTCCAAAATTCGTTTAGAAAATAATTTACTAGATTGAATTAACTCCTAATAAAATTACACCTAGTTCCGACGCCTGCGATGCTCCGTTCTGCTTAATTTACTGCTATCGAAAACGAAAATAAATTGGTATACTCTCTAAATCAGTGTTAGGTTTCCTTGAAGCATAGGACGCGATAAGGTTTCGGAAGATAGGCTAATTTTTGAGCCATAAATCTTAGGTTTGAAAAGGGACGAACTTAGCCTTTTAGGTTATTTGCTGTTTGATTTATTTTATGTCTTAAATTTTAATTTCATTTTTGTTTTTAAGACACGAGTTTTAGTTTCAGCCGAAACTGACTGAAGAGACGAATATTCGGTAACGGTTTCAGTTTCGGCTGAAAAATGTAATTCAGTTGGACACTAGGTTTCAAGTACAGGGACCTAACCATAAGCTCTTAGAGCTAGGTAATTTTTAGTGTGCGTTAGGGACAGATGTATATGACTTGTATACATCTGTCTATTTTGAACAGTTGCACCATTTAAAACCTATCCGAGGCCAGCGTTATGGCTTTCGACGTGGCTGAGTTCTGGTCGAAGCACAACATCTAAATTAAAAATTGTAAATGGAATCATCGCCACGAGGAAGAAGTCGCACAATGATAATTTTGACACGTCATGGTATGGGAGATTTTTTTTGGCTGTGATATCTTCCAATGACTTTGCAAGCTCTGGGTGAAGCGGGAGGTCGTGTCAGACTTTCGATGACTAAAACCCACCCGTGTTCTTTCAGTTGCGTGAGCCGGGGCCACGGTAACTCTCATTGAAATTTATCTGCGACCATGGCACGGGGGCCAGTTTAATTTTTACTATATTAAACCAAAGGATGTGAGTGGAAACGCCTGTCTCCAAATAAGATTATCATAATATTTAGAGACAGACGTTTTCACTCACCCCTTCAAAAAGTAGAAGTTTAGATAGAACTTTCATTCCTAAATCGTGTATGAGCGTATGGCACCTACAAAACGTATTGAAAGTTGTTTTTGTCTTGGAAGTCGAAAAAAATCAATGTCTTTTTTATAGGGTTTATTTTTGGGTACTTCCTATTATCCTATCCTTCTAATCGAAATCAAAATAGTTTATTTCAAATAAACCTCAAAGGTACTTTTGAATTGACAAAAAAAAAAAATTACTCTATTTGCAAATTCGCAAACGTCAGTAGATCACAATGGAGAAGAATTTGCAAGAAACTCCACGGACAGTATTTTTAATCAGTTTCAATTACAAGTTTTCGGTTACATCATTCTTGTTGAAAAATAAATACATATATGTGAGAACGATGCAAAAAGACGTGCACGTAAAAGCGTCCAGAGTAACAAACAATTTTAACATAAAATGCAATAACAGGCCGAGGCAGCTAAGTTATGACCAATCCCAACTGATGGCGCCCGTTCACGAATATGACGCATGGATCAGCACCACTCAGCTCAACCATCATGAAGGGAACCGAATGATCCAACACATGTGCCACCATCAGAGAGAAATTAGAGAGCATGACACACTCAAATGCCAGGGCACACAGAAGTCAACGAACGACACATAGGTAGATTTACAGTCGGAACATAGTACTCACACATGTGCTGTGCAGTTATATAACACTAAAAGAAATTGAGTTTATACAATACAAATACATTCATACAGTCTTCAGCAGGTCCAACAATACTTCAAAACTTTTCTGCCCATCACTAATTGTTCTTGCGCCCTAATGGCTGCGGAGCAGGACCAGCATTCAGCCAAGCCTTTTTATCAGCGATGTAATCCCCCAACTTATAATATGCTTGCCTGCACAGTGTGCGTTTTATACAAGTTTTAAATTTCGTCTCATTCAGTTCTAGAATGTGGGGAGGTATTTTATTGTAACATTTTATACAGTACCCCATAAAAGATAATGCTACTTTAGCCAGCCCGAAACCTGGTTGGATTAATTGGTCCCTATTTCTAGTAGCATAATTATGTCTGTCGCCGTTTTTACTGAAAAGATGTAAATTAACGTACATGATGTTTTCATAAATATATTGACAAGGTACCGTCATGATGTTAATGTCCTAATACAGTTCCATTAGAGAATCGCGCCGGCGAAGATTGTATATCGCTCTGATGGCTCGTTTTTGCAGAATAAAAATTGACTCAATGTCTGCAGCCCTTCCCCATAGTAAGATACCGTAAGACATTATACTATGAAAGTAACTAAAATAGACTAGCCTGGCGGTATCTACATCAGTAAATTGACGAATTTTTCTAACAGCATAAGCTGCCGAACTTAGCCGCCCTGCAAGTGATATTAAATGAGGACCCCATTATAACCTTGAGTCTAGCGTGATCCCCAGGAATACCGTTTTACCCAAGATAATGTCACAATCAGTACTTTTGACATTTTTGGCAAGGCAAATTTTACGCACTTAGTCTGTTTAGCATTCAAAACTAAATTATTAGCCGTGAACCAATTTTGAACCTGACACAAGACGTTATTTAAGTCGTCAACGTTACTCGTACGTCTATTTATCTTAAAAATCAAAGAAGCGTCATTAGCAAATAACACCATGTTTAAATTGTTATTCAATAGATGTGGTAAATCTTTAATGTAGACAAGGAATAAGAAAGGCCCCAAAATTGAACCCCGGGGTACCCCCATTTTCACGGTTAACCGGGACGAATTGACACCGTTTGTTTGAAATAATTGCTGTCTATCATTTAAATAAGATTTTACTAAACTCAACGCTGATTGGCCTAGCCCGTAAAGCTTCAAGTTTCAAAAGTAATGTTTCATGATTAACGCAATCAAACGCTTTCTACAGGTCGCAGAAAACACCTATAGAATCTTGTGCCTCTTCCCACGCATCAAAGATGTGTTTTAATAACACCTTAAATCCAATAAAGGACGTTGTACGACCGACGCTGGTGTCACCACACCAGCGTCGGTCGTACAACGTCCTTTGGTAAAACCATACTGTTAATCGTGTTCCTACACGAATATTTTGTGATTGTTATTCGTATAAAAATGAATGACTGTACATTTTTCAAATATTCAGTGAATGTGGTATAAATAAGCCAGAATTGACGGGCAAATGAGACATTTCATGCTTTGTGATTTGCGATTGCGATATCGATATCTGCGATTTGTGCGATATCTTTGATATTAAAGATAATTATTATTAACAGGCTGACCACTCACTAATTTCCCATTTGTGAAATACTCAGATCATCATCATCATCATCACGTTGAACTGATCTCGATTTATTTGTGATCAATATATCAGAACTAAGTCACCTACTGAAAAAATAATAATATTAGAACCTTGCAGAATCCTAAAACGGATCTCAATTTAACCGTGGAACGCAGGTGGCGTTCCCAACTCGACTAATAAGAAAATAATTATGAGTAAGGGTCGGTCCACTTGGCAATTTTGGTCGTTTATTAAAATGGTAATGAGCTGACTTAAAGTTTATAATGGAAGTTCAAATGTAGTGTTTCAAGGTTAAGTGGAATAGTGAAGATTATGAGGGTTTAAGGGCTTTTCAAATAAATATTTAATTATAATTAAACGTCTCGGATCCCTTGCAAATGTTTTGGCCTTTTCTATAGAAAAACTTTTTCTCATCAAAATGACGGTTTGCTATGCTTGAATATCATGTATGCTAATCAAATCATTAGGACTAGTTTTTCTGAAATAAATCTTTCTCTCGAAGTCCTTCTTAACTTCGATGGAAAGTTCCTGCACTGTAATAAAAAAACAATTGCTTGTTTAATAATTTTCACGCAATGAACATAATAGCAAGAAACCGAGAACAACCATCAGGCCACCTGATCACAAGACCCTCTGTTTCCCTGGAGGATAAAAAACTTTCAACCCTGTTCAGCTACTACCACATTTTTACCCCATGACCTAGTTTCAACCCAGGTCTCTACAAAAACATCATCACACCATTTTCACAACGCGGAACCAATCCAAACAGAACTGCCAATCTCTAGATATGATATCAAATGATAGCACGTTCCCTCAAGAGCGATTGAGTCTTCCCACTGATTCTAACGCACGTCCATCCCTTCATTATACTAAGTATCGTATCCTTAACCTTGGGAGTGGTCGTAACTTTGACGAATACCATCATTTGTACTGGCTTCTTGAACAAAGGGGCAGGAAAGAAGATCCACTGATCGACTACCGCTCGCAAATTCAAAGATTACTCTTTCAGTCTTTATCAAAATGGGACTACTTCCTCTACTTCAACCCGTTTTCAACTAATACTGAGTGTTGATTTCTTCTTTTGTATACCGTATATAGAAGTTTAAACAGATAATAAATCAGTGGACCAACGATTTGGTTAAAGTAGCAGGCATTGGCCCAATACCAAGGAAAATGGATCTGCTTGTTGCTGATTAACAATAGACTTGAAAACTAAACATCAGACATTTTGGATAGCAAGGCACTTCTTTTCTGTCCGGCTGTCAAGTTTTTGAAAGACTTCCCAATGAATCCAGGAAATAAAAGAAAAATAACTACACTTTGGAATACGATATGAAAAAAATAGACATCATGAAAGGAGTAAGCCTTCTGCATCAATTTCTTTATTTCCCCTAAGGCGACTTAGCGCAGTAACTTTTTATTTTTGATGTAAAACAATAAATCTCTGATATGATCCGATCGCCTCCCATTCGAGATAGTTTCGCTTTGCGATACTCGTACCTTCGCCTTTTCTCCTTCGGCTTTTATTTATTTCAGTTTTGTTTCGGGGCTAGATAAGAAATTGTTCACGATGAAAATGGAAACTGGATTAGAAAATCTGAAATCTTTTTATGGTGCTATCCACTATAGTTAAAGTCAGAGGCGTACAACATTATGCGGCGGGAAACTTTGAATGTGATTGGGGCATAGTTGCCTTAAAGTTATTGGAAAAATCTCTACAGTATTTTTTATATTATTAGTTAGCATTACTATGTATTACACATAATTACAATAAAGTTAATTTTTATCTGAGTTTGTGGATTTGACCCTTGCAACATAAATTTACTTAGGTTTTTAAGAAACCATTATAATATCATACAACTAAATAAAACTTGAAGATGTTATTGGAATAGGACACCTTGAAATATTATGTCTCTTGTCTTGTTCATGGAATTATTTAAGAATTTGGGAAGGGTTTAAAATGAAATGAAACAAAAATTACTTAAAAAGCTGAAAATTAAAATATTGATGAAAAAAATGGCCTCTAGTGCCCGGTAGTCTGCCTTACCTCGACTACGTTACCTTTTAAGGCTACGGCATGGCAAGGATGTTGAGACTCCCTGGAGGAGATCTGGCTATCCCAAAAAACACCGACGACTGGAACCGGCAACATATTATATAACATGCGCACACTTCGGGACTACGAGAAGGTCACCGAATTCAAGGAGGGATTGAGCAGATTACGACGGAGTATTAAAGAGTTACCTGAAGCCCGAAGAGTGGGGGAGGACTCGGAAATCCTTGAATCCGGTAACGTGCTCTATTTCTGAGAGGGTGACCGGCAGTCCTAGTGTGGTATCGGGTTTATCTTCCACAAGTCCCTTGTGAATAACGTGATGAAGACGGCGAGTGTGTCGACCAAGGTAACGTATCTTATACTCAGAATACCCATTCACTTGGTCCAAGATGCGTGAATTCACTAGTTGCGGGCAGCTGATCGGTGTGGCGACGCCTGGGAAGGCCTATGTCCAGGATTGGACGTCTACCGACTGAAATGTCGGAGAATGCACTGAATTCAAGAAGCTCAGGTCTGATCGGTGTGGTGACGCTGGGAAAGGCCAATGACCAGTCATCATCATTAGCCTTTTAATATTCACACTGCTGGGAAACAGGCCTCCTCTGTGTGAGAGGGAATGTCTGGTAGAAGATGACATCCACCTAAAATGTTAATGAAGATGATGCGCCGCATAACAAGATATAAGAGATTCCCAAAAGACGCCTAAAACCTAACACAAATAAAACATTACCAAATAATTACAATACGTTGGCGTCTAGTCAACGACAGACTGCCACCTTCAACAATTTTTTTAAATAGGAACTGATTGTTTAATTCAAAAACAGAACAACACGTGCCTGATGCGTTAGCATTTAAACAAAAGCCGAACAATATACTAAATAAGGCCTATTAATAAAACCCCAAAATAAAGTGCATATATAAATTAGAAAAGCAGTTCTTTTACGGAACCGAAACTAGTGGTAGGTTGAAAGGTGAAATGTTGCGTTATTTTTGTTGCTATGTCAATAAAATGCTGGTGGTTTATGCAGAAGCACGTTCATTGTGAAGGAATATTCTTTTTGTTAATTTGTAATTTAAATACGTAATTTAGTATCATTACAACAAAAAATATTTGGTAAAAAGGTTCTACAGTACGAGTGCCGATACTAAAATCAAAAAGATTAATTCAGAGCCCATTTGGTTAACTTATCACAGCTTGATTAATTCTCACCGACTGTAAAATCCGTTCAAACAATGTTATCATGTCATTGTGTATATATCATCAGTCTAGACAATCTACATTATATACAAGATATCTCCAATTTTAGTAGCCTATCTACACGATACATATGCAAATCAGCTTTGTTCTACCTCAATACTACATTTTTCCACTCTTCCCATAAGTAAAAAGCAAACAATATCGGTACTACACCAATAAAACGGTAACCATTTCGGCCACTATCAAAACTAGAATCAATAATTACGCGTCTCAGTTTATTCGCTTCATTGAAATGTTGTTTGTTTGAAAGTGTTCCATTTGGTTTTCCGTTTCGATACAATTTTGTGTACCATTGCTTTGTTTAATGATTTATTATATAGATGTGCTGATAGCGATTGTTTATCTTAATTTGTTCCGAGCAAACCAGTTTTTGAATGTAATGAATGACAATCAAATTTATGGAAACTCACAAATTGGTAGCCCTTTTGGTTTGCAATCATAAACACCAAAGGCATTGTAGTATTTTAATCCATAGGTTGACCGGTAGAAAACGCTTTGTTGCATTAAGTACATGTATTTACTACTTCTGTAAATTATCAAAGCTGAAACATATAAATGAATGAAGATATTAAGAGGCAGCTTACAATCTTTGAAGCCAAAACTACGGTAACCATTTCTAAAATTAAAGGAAAAAACTTGTTTCTCTTACTTGTACGAACATACAGGCATGGCCATCTTTACTTATAAATTTGTATCATTGTTTTAGATGCAACAAAGCCATGTACGCCAACCGTATCTCGTACTGGCTGGACAGCAAAGGCCCTTCGTATGCCCTGGATGTGGCCTGTTCAAGCTCTATGGCCTGTCTCGAGCATGCCTACAAGAGTATTAGCAGTGGATTATGTGAGGCTGCCATTGTTGGGGGATGTAACTTGTGCATGCACCCTAATGTGGCTTTGAATATGAGAAAGTAAGTAGTGTATTTTTCTATTTCTATCCTAGAAGTTCCGTGTCTCGAGCTTCGGGCCACTGAACCTTTTGAAAAATTTATGCAGAGAATATTACATTAATTGTCATATCATAATATGAGAGCACTTTATAATTATTTTGTCTTTCTTTGGTTACTTTGAACTAATAGACTTGAGCATTAATTTGTAACAGATCATCAAGCATTTAAAGTTTTTATTAGATTTGTTGAACTGAACGACGAACAGAGCCAAGCATAGACCCAAATATTGCTACGATCGTTCTAGCAACGCTCTAGTAAATGCTCGTCAAAAAATGTATTATTCACGAAGATGTGACTTGACAGTCGCGTGTGATGGATTTATGCTTATGAGCTATACTAACGTGTGGGAGGTATAAGGTGGAACAATGACAAAATTGCTCGGGTCGGCAAAAAGCTCGAAGCAACTGTCGTTCCGTTAGAATGCTCGCTAAAACGCTTCTATTTATTTTAACATTCACTAGAATGCTCATTACAAAATAATGCTTAAGTCTATCAGCGGCTTTATATCTTGGTCTGAGATTTGTTCGAATGACAATCAGACAATTTTATTTGAACGGAAACTCCAGGACTTTACGTTTACCAACATTTACTAAACAAATCATAATTTCCCAGGTATGGGTTCCTGTGCTTGGATGGCAAGACAAAATGCTTTGACAAGCATGGAGATGGTTCCGTGCGGTCTGACGCTATTAGCATTCTCTTCTTACAAAAGGCCAAGGATGCAAAGAGGTAAGATTATAATGAAATATCAACCCCTTATTTTTTTTCATAGCAGCTGTGACCCAGTGGTAAAGACTCCGAATTAAGAGTTGTGGGTCGCAGGTTCAAAACCTGCTTGGCGTTTTACTTCGAGTCATTCATTTCATCACCATTGCTCTTAAAACGGTCAAGGAAAATGGCATGTCTTAAAACCTAAACTTGAAAGATTTCAGCCCACTCCCTCTCACAGAAAGGAGACCTGTGACGCAAAACTGGGAATGTTATCGGCTGATTGTGTTCAACTATGCTTTATATTTGAAATTTCAACCTTGACACTATCATAAACTTGAGCTCGCAAAATGACTGTAATGTACATTAGTATCAAATTGTTCATTTGTAATCGGAATTGACTCAGTCTGATAAAGCTACAATAAAATGTTGTGTTTTTTTCACTCAATTGTATATGGAACATTATGGAAGTTTCCTTACTGCTGCTTATAATATAATTAATGAATCGATACATTTAAATAAATTGTGACAATGGGCATCGAAATGTACGACCATTATCGGAAGTGAAACTCATTACATATTAATGAATTGATTTTAAATGATTCATTACTATGCCGTTTTACATTCTGGTAAGATAATGGACGAATAAGCTTTAAATAATCTCTACTCGGGTTGAGATTTAAAAGTTGCATAATAACTTGAAATGTTTATAGACTAAAATATTCAAATCGTCACTTCTTAGGTCATTTAACTTGTTGCCTGCGCTTTTTTAATCTTCATCTCCGTCATTCCAAAGATTCTATGCATGTTTATATTTACCTACCTATGATCATCTTTCAGGTAACCATAGAAAATTTATGATATTTTTAACAAACTTATATCAACATCTTAGCCTCTCATGTCGATATATTACGATACGACTGTTGCACTAGCCAAACCATTTCTCGGGTTCATCCAAACAGCATAAATTTAAAGCCAAGTCTAACAGAAATAAATTATTTCTCGTATAAAATATATTCCCTCTATAGTATACAGTGGACTCTTTCTACACTGACGCGATAATGAAGCTGCGACATACACCATTTCTTACTCCGCTAGCAAGTGTAAGCGTCCACTTTTTCATTGTCAACCTTTATTTTCTAAAGTAAATTTTATTTTCAGTTCTAAATTAACGTTTAGTTTCTGTACTCACATAAATCTGAAAGTCAGTGGCTACTCGTTATTTATTGTTTTACCGTTAATTTTAGAAGTTGAAAATAACTTTTTTATAAACCGACCGACTTCCAAATTCGAAAACTACAAAGAGAAAAATAACTTTATTTTTGGACGTCGGTGTCTTTCGTAGGTACCATTTTTTTGCGTTACAGACACCGACTTCGAAAAATAAATTTATTTTTCACTTTGTAGTTTTCGAATTTGGAAGTCAGTAGGATTTTTTTGTAAAAAGTGTTTTTATTTTTCACTTTTTAGTTGTACCTACCTAATAGGCAAGTTGTTTAGTAAGTTACCTTAACTCCAGAATAGATTAGCCGAATATCACGAAATTTGAACATAAAGGTGAAATGAGAGATCAGCGTATTGGCGTGATGCTATGTTATGAAATGGTATAAACAATAAACAGACATGCGATTACAGCAATCCCTGGCTGGACAAGCATTTTCAAAATCGGTTCAAAATTAACGGAGATATCGGAGAACAAACATAAAAAAAAACATACATGAAGTCGAACATAGAACCTCCTCCTTTTTGGTAAGTCGGTTAAAAAGCAGTAGCTTACGTGGCTAATAATAAATCATGTTCAAGTCCAAGTTTTTTTATCAGTTACTGTTTTCCGTTACTACGGTTATTCTTATCATGAGCTAGTTTCTGTTGAAAGCTATAAATCTAAATAGTCTTAGATTTGTAAAGAATTTCTTTAAAACTTTTATCTACTGGCAAAGATTTTCTAAAGCTCACCACTGACCATTATTAACATACGTAAACCATAGTTGCTTTATCCATATATAAAAGAAATGCCACTGCAGTGCCTCAAAAACTACCCACAATCCCACATTCCACCATACACTGCAAGTCAAATTACAGGGTTCATTAAAACCCCTTTTGTTTTTTGCACGGTCGTCAGAACCGTTGAAATTGTACCGTGATATGACATCCGTGACAGATGACCGTATAACTAGGTTGATGCATTTGCACCACAATTTTTTTTTTGGTGACTATTTTACGTGGAAGAATTAGAACTTTTTGTACAACTACGTTCGTATAGCTGAATGTATAGATGGTTTAAAATAATATCAACAGAATTCCATTGGGTTTTCTTGTCACTTTTTCGCTGAAGTAAATAATATACGACATTGAAATACGGGTAAGTAATATTTGATATAATTACAATATCTCTAATATTTACGAGATATGACAACTGAATCTAAAATTTAATTTGATATTATGATCAGTTTATATAATAAAGGATATAATTTTCAAATAACTAATTTTTATAAGCATAACTTACATTGCATATAAAATCGTTAGATATACCACTGAAAAGACATAAAACCTATTTAGTGTAATATGATAAAAACACCTAATTAATAACACAAAGCAAATTGCATATGTACACATTATTACTTAGTCATACTCAGTCAATGATTTTTTTTAATTACTTTTATACGAAATATCATTTCATAATACATTTCTAAAATAGTCATAAAAGTGATAATAACAGTATTGTTTTGTTTAATTTTATTGAACTTTAAAGTAGCGGCTGAGGCAGATCAAAACTGGAAAGTCGAAGCTGCGGAGGTAACCAGTGAGGGAAGGGGTTGTTCTCCCTTTGCGTCTCCGGTTTTTATATACACTCTAGGGGTAGCAGCTACGGCGCGTAGTGTTCCACGCGCGCCTCAAAGAGATGTCAGCACAACTGACGGGGTCCGCTAGGGCCGATGCCTGTCTGGGTCGCGGATAAATTTGAAAAAGAGTTACCGCGGCCCTGGCACAAGCAACTGAAGGAACACGGGTGGGTTTTAGTCAGTAAAAGTCTAACACGCCCTTCCGCTCCACCCAGAGCGGAAGAAGTCATTGGATGATTTCCCACCCAAAAAAAAAAATAAAAAAAAAAATAATAAAAAAAAAAAGTGGTAGCAGCTAAAGGGCACGCCACAATTGCGGCGGTAAGGCCCGCTCTTTGAGGAGTAGCTTGAGAGGCGTCACGGCGTTCTCACCTTCCGTCTGACGCAGGTCGTCACTGGACACGGCTGTTTCGGGAGGTTCCTGTTCAGGATTAAGCGGGAGGTAACGCCCGGGTGACATCATTGTGTGGACCACCCGGAGGACACGGTAGAGCATACGGTGGAGGTCTGCCCCGCTTGGGTGAGGTGAGGTGAGACCATAGGAAGCTGTCTCCTCCCTCTACAAAACAGTAATGCTTGCAAAGGAGGAGGCGGAACGCGTGAGGGAGACGCAAAGGAGACGTCCTCACGCCCCTAGCCACCAAAGGAGACGCCCCGGGCTTCGGGAGTCGCAAGCCGATTCCCGGCCACCGTAGGCGCGGGCTTGCCGACGGCAAGAAATGGGTAGCTCGCCGTCCGATAAGGACCAGGCTCGAGTTTGCAGCGCGTAGTGTTCCACGCGCACCTCAAAGAGATGTCAGTAAAAGAGACGGCACCCGCTAGGGCCAATGCCTGTCTATCGTGGATAAATTTGAAAGACAGTTACCGCGGCCCTGGCACAAGCAACTGAAGGAACACGGGTGGATTACATTCAGTAAAAGTCTGACACGCCCTCTCGCTTAAATAACACTGCGTGAAGTCGAGGTGCCCCGATTCGGTTTTGGAACAGATTCAACCTATTTTAACCATGAAGTGTCATGAACTACAAGAGGAATGGAATAATCTAATGTCGTATCAGGTCACCGACACACAAAATGGCGGAAAACGTTCCGTTGCATGATCGTACTAATATTACTACTAACCCCACCGCAGTATCTCTACGTTGACGTCGTGGTGGGGCTTGCGCGCTTTAATGATCTCTAGGTTTGTGCGGGTAGATTGTGCTTTGCTGTAACATGCCAAGGGTGACAGGTCAGACTAAGAGAGATACAATCCGCTGAGCAGCTTTGTGACGAGCTGGTGGGCAGTGGCGACCCCACGGACCTGATGCCCAGGTAGAAGCATTGTTCCTCATCTCTGGCTTGTCTTTATTGGCCAGTCGGAGTGAAAAATGTCGGGGACCAGAGCTGCCACCTCTCGCTTGCCTTAATTGGCTGGCGTGAGTGGAAATTCGCAAGAGCAAACATGCTCAGAGGAAGGAAGTTAACCCAGTAAGATGCTGGTAGGGATCTTGACCGTACTGCCGCGATTGTCTTGATAGCCATGGTGACTCTAAATTCCTCAAGCTCCTCCGGATATGTTGCTCCCTTAGCGCTACGTCATTTCAGTGCTAGCGACCCTTTTTGGGGGCCCATTAATTGATGTGCAAGTCACCCCCTGCCATATTACAGCTGTGTAGTTCAATAGTGGTCAGGCAGGGGCTAGTAATCCTCCTATAGTTTGAGCCCAATAATTTTTTTCTCCATATTTTGCGATAGTCCTGCACCAACCGAAGATTGCCCTTGGGTGCACTTGCGTAGCGCAAACAGGGATAATCGACAGTTGGTGTCACATTTCCTGATACATTCCTAACAAGGCCTCTGTGAGTTGGCTTCGGCCCCTCGCACGCCTTTCAAAGGACCCCTATGGTCTCGAGATTGTCAAAGTCATGTCAAAAATACTACTAATAAAAATAAAACCGGCATCAATATATATTTAAAACTAAAGACCTAATGATTTTCGATTAAACGAACGTTATATCCAATAACATAATAACATAATACGAAATAAGTTTTAGAATATATAAATGTAATAAGTAAAGAAATTAGAATAATATCAACAGTTGGTATATCTCACGTATACCAACTGATACATCAGGTGAACGTTATTGGAATGAAAATATTAGACGCACCCATGAAATACTCGCATTTATTATTTGGAAATCATTCAGTGAAAACTTCTTTTTTCTGTCTTTATTTTAATTAATGTAATCCCTTTATACTAGCTCGTTCCCGCCATAACTATTGTTGTAGCCTTAAGTTATAGTTATACAAGAGTTTAAGTGATAAACTGTAGTAAGCGCGTAAGGAACTTCATGTACAATCAGTGGTTAAAGTGTTTTATCGTGGCATGAACTGAAATCGTTTTATTACGACAACCAGCCATCCTAATATTAATTAATTTCACAATGTAAATTGCTCAGCGACAATCTGTTTTAAGTTGTGTTCACAAGTACAATTTCTCCAACATTTAACAGGATTTACTCCGAAGTATACCATGCCAAGTCCAGCTACAGCAGACACATGCAAGAGCAGTTCTTGCCATTGCGACAGCCGCAAGAAATCCAAGAGTTTCTGGAAGGATTCTATAAGGAAACAGGCGTTTCACCACGTGACGTGGAGTATATAGAAGCTAATGCTTCAGGTAAAATAGTTTATCTTTAACATAATTTAATTTCAGTCGATTTTTTCGGTGCGTTATATTGTATTAAAAATATTAAAATACTTTTCCTGTAGACTATATTTGCACTGCAGTATTTAACTGCCCTTGCTGTATAAGTTTTGGTTAACTTTTGTGGCCGTTATTGTCTGTTTCATTTTAGGAATATTATGATAGATTTATTTATTATATACTTTATTGTACCTTTTTGTGTGTTGTGTTTTGATAGATCGTGCCTATCTAAATGTCGTAATCTAGAGTCTTCGTAGAAAGCAATTGTTTGGTGAACCTGAAAAATTATCGTGACGATCACTTTCTATTAGAATACCCGGTGATATTTTAATTTATCAATGAAAAACTTGACAAGACATATCAATATTCCATTTTTTGTCTGAACAGCTATCGCCGAAGCAGATGGCAATGAACTGGAAGCAATCGGAAAAGTGTTTGCGAAGGACAAGACTATCCAGGTTGGATGTGTTAAATCTAATATGGGTCACAGTGAGCCAGCTTCCGGAGCATGCTCGCTAACGAAGGTAATAACTTTATCCATGTTGCTTTGACACTACTAGCGATATGAGGGTCAAAACACAAAGTAGAGCAAACTTATGAACAAAAAAAAGGTTTAACAACATTACAGCACGTTTGTGTTTTTAGAACGAAGAAGGAAGAGGTATCGTTAGCAAGCCTACTTTTTGCAAATTAAGTTTAAGTTCCATGTACGAACAGCTCAGAAAATAATGGCTCCTAAAAATTAAACAAATGGGATACGAAAATAAGTAGGCACGATTATGTTTAAAGCTAATGTAATCATGGTTCAAGATTTTTGAAAGCCTTTCTAAATTCAAACATTATACTTGTGGAAGGTTTTATGATTTATTAGATGAGGTTGGTCATTGCAGATACTCACCTACATCAATTTTATTTACAGGTCTGTCTGGCATACCAAACTGGCCAAATTCCTGCGAACTTGCACTACAATGAGCCACATGATAAAATCCCTGGAGTTCGTGAAGGAAGAATTCAAGTAGTGACTGAGAACACACCTTTTGACCGGGGCTTTACTGCTTTGAACTCGTTCTCATACAGCGGGACTAACATCCACGTGCTTATGAAAGGACATTACAAGCCTAAGGTAAGTGTACCTTCCAGAAAAAGTTTTGAATAAAACTTACCAGAATGTTAGCATTTTCTCTCAGTTTTTTATTTTTTTCTCTCAATGTTTATAGTAACCTGTACGGTTCTGTGCATATAAGTGTGTACGTAATGTTTCAATGCAAACAATAAGACATCATATAAGTCTAAGCACTAGTTTAACGGGCGTGGTCAACGCCACACAAAGATAAAAATAATATATACTTACTCATTTCACTTAGATATAACTGCAAAAGTCCGTGTCAAGCCGGTTCAAAACTAAGCCTAAAATTCGTCAAAGTAGTTATCGTAACTCGTGGCAGACTCGTGAGAGAGTGCCACTTCAAAGTGGAATTCTAGTAGAGGCGAGACCAAATCTCGGCTGCACGAAGTTTTTTTTTGTATTTTTATCCTATACTCATGCTAATGATGTCTATTAACTTACGCGAAAGGAAAATTTTCTTAGAATAGATATAAACTAAAAACAAAAGCTTTTTATGCACCCTTTGTTAATATTGTTCATATCCAACCATTAAAAAAGAAAACATGTTGAAAACAAAATAATTTATTGATTTAATAAACATTATTACTATTTAATAACTTATTTAAATGGTAGTTAAAAGCGATGGTCTTCCTATTCATGCATGACTCTTGGGACTTCCTTCTTCCTCAAACTTCGATATCGAACGTATCACAGTTCTCCTCTAAAAAATAAAGAACACTTATTACACATTTCAATAAAGCGATTTATTTGCTTACTTGACACAAAAATATCATGCACCATATTAAAAAGATCATCATTTTATTTTTATAATATAACTTACACATAATCCGCTTTAATCAGAAATTTGTGATTGTATTTAGCCTATTATTGTGCAAGGCAACAATGTTTGCCCTACTTTCTAAACTTATATTTGATTGCATTATGGTATTCAAATAAACACCGTTAATAAAATACCTCGAACGCTCCGATTAAAGTTCACCAACCAACAACGTCGTACTAAGTATTTCTTCAAGCAATTCATATTGTTTCAATATACCCCCGAAATCATCGGGGGTATATTGAAACAATATATTACCGAATAAAATAAAAAGTTCTATCCTCATTCAAATGCAATGCTCAAGATCCAATTAGCTCAACACTTAAATGCAAATCTTCCTAACGCTGAATACTTAAGGTCATATAATATAAAGTGATTAATGCAGCGACGAACGTATTATTATTAAAAGGACATTTTCTATCACATAACAAATAAACATTGAACATTGATAGTTTGAGATAACATTAAAAAGATAGCTAAGATCTAAATCTATAATAATCTGTATGCTTTATATTTAAATGAAGGAAGAGGTATTCATATTCATAAATTAAGTGTATTCAATTATAATAATTATTTTTATTTGGTTATTTTTTAAGTTACAAATAATATTTAAAAATGTATAAAATGTGCATAGAAAAATAAATGAAGAAAAATAAAATAATATAATTTATACGTGTTGAATAATAATAACTATATTTTTGGATTTAAACCAAGCTTATCTTACATACGCTTCTTGGATCTCTCTCGCACCTTTGACCTTGTGTCTTACGATGTCCTGTGAGAGAATTTACGGGATAGAAGAGTACCAGCGGTGCTGTTGCGTATCTTCCAGTACTGGTATCACAACCTGACTAACAGTGTGAGAGGGTCCGAGGGTCCGCTGTCTGTGAACTAGACTGTGGGGTTAAACAAGGAGGGATATCATCACCAAAGTTGTTTAACCTCTATATAAAAGATCTAATCGTTGAGCTTAGCAGGAAGAAAATCGGATTTCGCATTGATGATATAAGTGTCAATAACATCAGTTATGCTGACGATATGGTGCTGCTGAGCCCAACGGTTAGGGCGCTTAGAGAACTTATGACGTGTTGTGGGGGCTATGCTCAGAAGCATGGCCTTAACTACAATGTCAGAAAGAGCGAGTACCTGTTGTTTAAGGCTGTCGATGGTAAATGTCCGGAATACGTGCTCCCGATTAAATTCAATGGGAATGAGTTGGAGCGAGTGTACCAGTAATTACTTGGGGCACTATGTCACCGACAGCCTTGATGACCGGGTAGATATTGAGAGGGAACGTAGGGCGCTGGCAGTCCGTTATGTTGGCTCGCAGGTTTGCACGGTGTGCCTCATGGAGGCGATCAGCGGTGGCGACCTCTCGCATCCGGCCTTGGTTCAGGCCATGGTACGGAGCGAGAGGGCATGGGAAGCTGTCACCTCCTTCAGCGAAGCAGTAATGCTCGCAAAGGAGGAGGCAGAACGCGTGAGGGAGGCGCAATGGAGACGCCCTCACGCCCCTAGCCACCGCAGGAGACGCCCCGGGCGTCGGGAGTCGCAAGCCGATTCCCGGCCACCGTAGGCGCGGGCTTGCGGACGGCGAGTAATGGGTAGCTCGTCGTCCGATAAGGACCAGGCCCGAGTCGACGGCGCGTAGTGTTCCACGCGCGCCTCAAAGAGATGTCAGCAAAACTGACGGGGTCCGCTAGGGACGATGCTTGTCTGGGTCGCGGATAAATTTGAAAGAGAGTTACCGCGGCCCAGGCACAAGCAACTGAAGGAACACGGGTGGGTTTTAGTCAGTAAAAGTCTGACACGCCCTTCCGCTTCACCCAGAGCGGGAGAAGTCATTGGATGATTTCCCACCCAAAAAAAAAAAAAAAAGGTTTGCACGGTGTACCAATTCAGTAAAATTAACACTTTTTAAAGCTTATTGCCAAATATTTTACACGTGCAGCCTGTGGACCAACTACTCTCAACGGGCTATCGGCGCCTTACGGGTCCAATATAATAACGGGTTTAGGATGTTGATGGGGCTGCCCCGTTTCTGCAGTGCATCAGGTATGTTCGCGGAATGTCGCGTCGACGATTTCCATGCCATTGTCAGGCAGAGATCTGCCTCTTTGCTCTGCAGGGTGCGGGCTAGCTCCAACTCTACCCTTAAAACCATAGCCGGGAGGTACGACACTCCGTTATTGGGGGATGTTGTTCTGAAATGCATTCGGAACAACAATCTCGTTACTGAATAAGTTTTTTTGATAATAGTTTTTTAGAAATTAAAAGTGTACATATATAGGTATAAGTTTTCTCGTTTACTAACCCATATGGATGTTACCTGTCCGAAATAAATATTATTTTATTTTATCGTGGTTAATATAGCAGTGTTAAACGCTATGCCTGATGGACACTAAAGTTTAGCTTTAAAATTAAACACCTCATTCTAATCAACCTAACTAAAAAGGTAAATGATTATCTACCGCGCTCTTTATGATTAATGATGAATAGCAATATACAAGAGTAAGTTTGGTCAATGTTGGCGACAAAACGTGTGGGCTTTGTGTTTGAAATCTACCCGCAATATTATAAAGTTTAGGTGAACGTTTGTTTTAAATTATAATATCTACATATGAGGATGGATTTGAAACACCATCACCCACATGTTTTGTGGTTTTAATAAATAGTATGACATTGCGGCCATGTCGCTTTCTAATTGGTTCATTATGTATGATTCCGATATATAAGTATGTGTACGATTGTGATGTGTCTATAGAAAAAGGTCGTAAGTGAGACTGATGTTATATGTTCGTGAAGTTGTGACTGCACTTCAGACCGTGATAGTACAATCTCAATTATATTCTAGTCCTTAAATTACTTACTGAAAAAATACCAATATATGCTTAAAACTTTTACAAAATAAATTTTCTTCCTAGGACGTCGATCGCTACCGCAGCAGCATTCCCCGCATAGTTCTCACATCTGGCAGACAAGACCAATGCGTGAAGAGCATGATTGATAAACTCAACAAGCAACTTATAGACGCTGAACAAATAGGTCTTCTGCATGATATTCATGATAAACCTGTTGCTGGACATACTTGCAGAGGTTACACCATACTTGGTACGTATAATAATACAATACTTCTAAAATATTTTACTGCCAGCCCTGCATCATTCAGTTTCTGGTAGGTAAATATACAGTTCTACACCTTTTCAGATTGTAAAAAGCTCTTAAAGAATACAGTGGTTTACGGATTTGAACATAGGATATGTTAGAAAAAACATTTTTCTGTGTATAGAACATAGATGTCTAAATTGATGTTGGAGAAAAGGTGCAGAGATCGCTATGTTGTACCGGGTTACCAATCATAAGTTCGAAAAATATTTGACCGAATTTCATTTCACCTAAAACTTTCAACTTCAATTATCGTTTCGTTTTTTTTACTTTATCGAAGTTACGTTTGCCACTGTATCAGTTGACATATTATCAATTCGATTTTTTTCGTTTCTCCGACGTTTCATTTAGTCGAAAAAGTTTTACCGAAGTTACACTCAGCCGATATAACATTTTTTGGAAGTATTATTTTTCAGAACATTCATTATACCACTGTTTTAATTACCATATTTTCATTTTACCAAACGCCTGTTCCGTATGGTGCCGGACGTTAAGAATTTCACCATCCCATGTCTTCCCGTGGGTGTCGTAAGAGGCGACTAAGGGACAAACCAGAGAATGGGCAGCAGCGTTCTCTGTGCTTCTGTAACAACCATACTGCGATCGCCAACCCGCCTGCCAAGCGTGGCGATTATGACAAAACCCCCCCAATGAAGAGCACAAATAAAAAATGGCCCCTAGTACCCGGCAGCCTGCCTACCCTCGACTACGGTAGCGGTCGCGGTTACGGCATGGCAAGGGGTGCAAAGAATCTCCGGACGAGATCCGGCTACCCCAACAATCACCGACGACTGGACTTGGCAACGTACAACACGCGCAAACTTCGGACCGACGAGAAGATCACCGAACTCGAAGAGGAATTGAGCAGGTTGCGATGGACTATTATAGGGTTATCTGAAGTCCGAAGAGAGGGGGAGGACTCGATAATCCTCAAATCCGGTAACCTGCTCTATTTCCGAGAGGGTGACCGGCAGTCCCAGGGTGGTGTCGGGTTTATCGTCCACAAGTCCCTTGTGAACAACGTGGTGAAGATCGAGAGTGTGTCGACCAGGGTGGCGTACCTTATACTCAGAATATCCTCAAGATATTCGCTGAAGGTCATACAGGTCTACGCCCCAACCTCGGCACACCCCGACGACGAGGTAGAGACCATGTATGAGGATATCTCCAGAGCCATGCATGGTTTCAAAACTCACTTCACCGTTGTCATGGGAGACTTCAACGCGAAACTGGGCAAACGAGATGAGGATGAGCTGCAAGTGGGGCAATTTGGAGTTGGACGTCGGAACCACCGGGGTCACCTACTGGCCAGTTTTATGGAGAAGGAGGGCCTCTATATGATGAATTCCTTCTTCAAAAAGCGTGAACACAGGAAGTGGACCTGGCAGAGCCCCGATGGTGCAACAAAAAATGAGATTGACTTCATCATGTCAACCAAGAAGCAAATGTTCAATGATGTCTCTGTGATCAATTCGGTAAAAACCGGGAGCGATCACTGCATGGTAAGAGGCACATTGAACATTAATATTAAGCTTGAAAGGTCTCGACTGATGAAGTCCACGCTCCGTCCAGCACAGATCCAGGTCCAAAACCCC
The DNA here is from genome assembly GCA_947562075.1 of Orthosia gracilis. Lineage (NCBI taxonomy): Eukaryota > Metazoa > Arthropoda > Insecta > Lepidoptera > Noctuidae > Orthosia > Orthosia gracilis. Next base: position 79,557 of record CANOAQ010000001.1, read on the forward strand.
GAGAGCTTTCAGCTCGAACTCCAGAATCGTTTCGAGTGCCTAGGTAGCTCAGTGGACGAATATAGCAGCGGGTTCGTGGAAGCTGTCCATACGGTCGGGTTTAAGTTTTTCAAGACCCGTCGTACAGACAGAAACAAAAAGATCTCTGATCCTACCCTCAAGCTTATGAAGGAGAGGCGTGAGATGATCCTGCAGTCTTCAGATGAGGCGTGCAAATACCGGCAGCTCAATAGACAGATCTCTAAATCCTTGAAAAGAAACCTCCGCCGCTTTAATACCGAGCGTATTAAAACCGCGATTGAGCGAAATAAAGGCTCCAAGGTTTTTTCAAGGGATCTGGCTATTGGGCAGAGACAGCTCACGAAACTGAAGACCGACGATGGCAGGACCGTATCCGCCAAACCGGAGCTTCTGAGGGAGATCGAGACATTCTATGGGCAGTTGTACACATCAGTCAGCAAACCCGTTGCGAGTCTAGCAAACGACCCAAGAGCTAGATTGACCCGTCACTATACCGAAGATAACCCGGATGTCAGCCTGTACGAGATTAGGATGGCTCTGAAACAGCTTAAAAACAACAAGGCGCCGGGTGATGACGGAATCACGGCTGAATTCCTGAAGGCGGGTGGAAAACCGGTCCTTAAGGCCCTTCAGAAGCTGTTTGATTCCGTCATACTCGAGGGCAAAACGCCACAGGCATGGTGCAGGGGTGTGGTGGTACTTTTCTTCAAGAAGGGCGACAATGCCCGGCTGAAGAACTATAGGCCCATCTCACTTCTTAGCCATGTCTACAAGTTGTTTTCAAGATTCATCACGAATCGTCTCGCGCGCAGGTTTGATGATTTCCAGCCTCCCGAACAAGCCGGATTCCGAAAAGGCTTTAGCACCGTAGACCACATACATACGATGCGGCAGGTTATACAGAAGACCGAAGAGTATAACCTGCCTCTCTGTTTAGCGTTTGTGGACTACGAGAAAGCCTTCGATTCGATCGAGACTTGGGCTGTACTGCAGTCTCTCCAACGGTGCCAGATCGACTACCGGTACATTGAGGTGTTGAAGTGTTTGTACAAAAACGCCACCATGTCAGTCCGTCTTCAGGATCAGACCTCGAAACCAATCCTTCTCCAGCGTGGCGTGAGACAGGGAGACGTCATTTCTCCGAAACTGTTCACTGCTGCGCTGGAGGATGTATGGACTGGAGGGGCCTAGGCATCAACGTTAATGGCGAGTACATCACTCACCTTCGGTTTGCCGACGACATAGTGGTCATGGCTGAGACCATGGAAAGCCTCAGTAAAATGCTCGATGACCTCAGTAAAGCTTCCGAAAGAGTGGGTCTTAAAATGAACATGGACAAAACCAAGATCATGGTGAACGCCCATGTAGCACCCACTCCTATCAAGATCGGAGACTATACACTCGAAGTTGTAGACGATTATGTCTACCTGGGACAAACGATCCAGTTGGGTAGGTCCGACTTCGAGAAAGAGGTCAACCTTCGAATCCGACTCGGCTGGGCGGCGTTCGGGAAGTTGCGTGGTATCTTCTCGTCCAATTTACCGCAGTGTCTCAAGACAAAAGTCTTTGACCAGTGTATGTTGCCAGTGATCACCTATGGGACCGAGACATGGTCGCTCACAATGGGCCTTATCAGAAAGCTTAAAGTCACCCAAAGGGCAATGGAGAGGGCTATGCTTGGAATTTCCTTGCGTGATCACGTCAGAAATGATGATATCCGCAGGAGAACTAAAGTTACCGACATAGCCCGGAGAATTGCTAAACTTAAGTGACAGTGGGCAGGGCACATTGCTCGCAGAACAGATGGCCGATGGGGCCGAAAAGTTCTGGAATGGCGACCGCGAACCGGAAGACGATACGTTGGAAGGCCTCCCACTAGGTGGACCGATGACCTGGTTAAGGTTGCGGGAAGGCGCTGGATGCGAGACGCACGGGATCGGTCAATGTGGCGACGCCTGGGGGAGGCCTATGTCCAGCAGTGGACGTCTTTCGGCTGAAATGATGATGATGATGATGAAACGCCTAGAAAGGTTGTGTACACTATCTCATCTCTAATTTTTTTGTTTCTTTTTTATCAGGCACCATTCTAAGCGTAGGTAGACAATAAGAAAAAATGTGAACGCCGTCGTTTTAAGTGGTCCCAGTAAGAAGCATGCAAACAAGGATGCTTGCTTCAAGCATGCAGCAAGCAAGCAGTTTTGCAGCATGCAAGCAAGCAGTTATGCAGCATGCAAGCAAGCAGTTATGCAGCATGCAAGCAAGCATGCTGCGTGCAAACACGCATGCAACATGCAGCAAGCATTGTTTCTGTCACGGCTCCGGCGCTGCAGGGCTTGGGCTGCCCCACGCGAGCCTATCGTCGCAGATAGTTTTAACGCTCACCACCGCAGCTTTGGCTGAGGCCTCAGCTGCAACGGCGGACCTTCAAACCACCTGATTCTCAGCTCGTGGACCACCTCACTCCTCCGCACCTACGCCGGCTTAAATAACACTCTAAGGGGAGACAAGTCTGCGTGAAGTCGGTTTTGCAGCGATTCGTTTCTGTCACTAAATTTTGTAGCAGAACATATGACAAATAATGCATATAGCAAAAAAGACGTCGGTCAATAGTTTTCGGCAAAACGAAATTTGAATAAAAACATTTCGGAAAAGTGATCAGTTCCCGTTATACCGTTAAAGGTGTCAAAATCAAACAGGACTTTATCAAGTCCTCCTAAAGTCTATGCTTATTTTTCAGAAGCTTATTATCTCAAAATCAACATAACAATAATTCACATTATTTCAGATACAAACGACAAGAATGAAACAGTGTGCTTAGGAAAAGAAGTGGAGTATATAGATGGGTTGGCTCGACCAATATGGTTCGTTTACAGTGGCATGGGATCACAGTGGGCCACTATGGGCGTTGATCTTATGCGCATTCCGATATTTGCTGCTGCTATTGAAAAGTAAGTATCAATTTGAAATAAGTTCAAGGACTACGTCGTACTAGAGATGCCTTTGCCTTTAAAGGTAAGAGTATAATAGTACTGTAGGTTCATATGTTTAGTAACATGACAGCATCTTTCTAACTCATATAGTTATGCCAACGGTCCCATGATACTCTCTAGGCTTTTACAAAAGCAAATCATACTCATACTCAAGCAAATAAAAGCAATAAAAATTATGCTTTACTTTCAGATGTCAACGAGCACTAGAACCGAAATGCATCGATATTGTCAATATCTTGACTAATCCAGACAAGGCGATCTACGACAATATTCTACATTCGTTCGTTGGTATTGCTGCTGTGCAAATTGGTCTCACTGATATACTGAGAGAGCTAGGAATTGTTCCTGACAATATTATTGGTAAGTACGACATCCAAAAACACAGTTATGTCATAAACTATCTATAACTCACTCTAAATAAGGGATACAGCTAAATTGAAAACAAAACTTATTAAAATTATTTTTAATGTTTTTATGATTACATCTCACTTTTGCTTGAGGGGATACTACCACGATCTGTCCAGCATGACTTATTTTAGTGTACCATTTGGTCCTAAAATTTTTAACCTAAATCAAATCCCATTTTTGTCCAAAAGCCAACATGTTCTAACGATTTTGTTTCATTACAGGACACAGTGTAGGTGAACTTGGTTGCGCATACGCCGACGGTTGCTTTACGGCTGAGGAGATGATTCTCTCAGCTTACAGTCGCGGTCTAGTCTCTTTACAGACACCGTTCGTCCGTGGCTCTATGGCTGCTGTTGGGCTTGGTTTTAAAGCAGTAAGTGTTTTAAAAACCGTATCTATTATTTTACTCTATCTTATTACAAAAATTGCTGTTGAGGATTATACGAACTTACATGCAATTTTGTTTATTATTCACCTTTTTTTTTTACAAGTATGTACTTTTATATACATTATAGATACCTCCTTGATCCTTTTTTAAATTTTAATGTTTTCGTCTTTATTTTGATACTGTTGCCGGATTTAATCTCTACTTACGATCTATTCAATGATGTTTCTTTATCTCCGTAGGTAAAAGCCCTCTGCCCGGAAGAAATTGAAGTAGCCTGCCACAACAGTTCTGATTCCTCTACCATATCAGGCCCAGCTGATGTAATGAAGACGTTTGTTAGTGAACTTACTGCTCGTGGTATCTTCGCCAGGGAGGTTCCTTGCTCCAATATTGCGTACCATTCAAGATATATCCAGGATGCCGGTAAGACATTAACGATTAATTGAAAACTTTGCTACACAGTACTAGTTCAGTAGCACACTTTCAGCTTAAGAAATAGCGATTTTAATGATATCACCATTAAATACACATTTTGATAAATTCAGATGGAACTATAAACGTAATGTAAATGTCTAGGTCCTGGCCTTCTAAAATACTTGCGCGAAGTCATCAAAAACCCGAAAGAACGCAGCCAGAAGTGGGTGTCTACTTCCGTACCCCAGGACCAGTGGAATGAAGCTGCTGCTAAGTATTCATCGGCCGAATACCACACCAACAACTTATTGGTAAGTACCTAAATCCAAGAAATGTCACAAAATTGCACTTGACTAAGGTGTTTTTTTGTTTTGAAATGAGAGTCAGAGTTAGAGTAAGAGCTGTCAGAGCCATATATAAGTTTAGTCACCGAGAATCTCTTAAGAAACTATTTAAAAATATTAATATTTTGACAGTTTCTTGCCAATACATTTATGAAAATATGTATTATGTAAGGAAAAATAAACATCTCTTTAGTAAAGTCAGTGATAGACACAATTAAAATGGAGATAAAGATAAGTTAGATCAGCCATCTTATAGATTAGCTAAAGTGCACTCATCATCCATGGGGTACTGTGTTAAATTCTATAACAAAGTATCCTGTGATATATTAAAACTAAATGAAAGTCAATTTAAAACCTTAGTTAAAAACACACTTTTTAAAAAAGCATATTAAAAATTAGATGATTATATACAATATAAGAACGCTTGGAAACATGCTGGTCCTGCTCCATAGGGCAATTTTTAGTTTGGTAAAAATCAATTGTGTTAATTTATATACCTATTCATAGTTACTGTATTTCTTTATTTGCTTTTTATTTAAGAAATTGACTCACACGCTGTTCCGTTGTTGTAGAATTAAGTATTTTACCTATGTTTGCAATATTTGTAAGTATGTGAGAACCATGTTCCTATTTATCAAATTAATGAATTTACCTGTTAATGCTTTTAATACTTTATACCTATACGTAGTGCTATTCTGGGGCATCGTCCTCATATATATAAATTTATTAATGTATGTACTTATGTAAATATTGTAAACCACATGTTATTTTTAAAAGAGTAAGTAAGGAGTTTCTTGTGCGTTCATTTCCATAACAAGCTCCTTTCAAAGTGCACGGTAGAAGTAATTTTAATTATTTGTAAATTTTAATTAACGTTCAAAAGTGCTGCTTGATGGCCTAGTTGAAATAAACATTTTGACTTTGACTTAGAGTCATAAGTTTAGATCAGAAAGTAGATTTCATAATTTTAGTATTCTACCTTCTTCGATATGTTAATTTTGTTACGTAATTCAGATGGTAATTTAGTTACATGTATATATTTTAAGAGTTCTAAAACATTTTCATGCCGGGATTGGGTTTGCAAAAAAATTAAAGATTTAATTTCTTTATCAGAATTCAGTCCTCTTCGAAGAAACATCCAAGCTTATACCATCGAACGCTATAGTCATTGAAGTAGCTCCACACGGTCTGCTACAAGCCATCCTGAAGCGTTCACTAACAGAATGTACTCACATACCACTCACCAGACGAGGTCACGCCGATCCTGTGAAGTTCTTGCTTGAAGCTGTTGGAAAGTAAGTACCTTACTAAATGATCTATAACTACGGCATTAATGCCCTTTGTTCTAAAATATGTCAGAGTTTCTTCAGGATCAGACCTCGAAACCAATCCTTCTCCTGATGGCGTGAGACAGCGAGACGTCATTTATCCGAAACTGTCCACTACTGCACTGAAGGATGTCTTTAAGGTTCTGGACTGGAGGATGCTAGGCATCAACGTTAATGGCGAGTACATCACTCAACTGCGGTTTACCGACGACATAGTGGTCACGGCTAAGTCCATGGAGAGTCACAGTACAATGCTCGATGACCTCAGCAGAGCTTTCGAAAGAGTGGATATTGAAATGAACATGGACAAACCAAGGCCATGGTGAATGCCCATGTAACACCCACTCCTATCAAGATCGGAGACTCTACACTCGAAGTTGTAGACGATTATGTCTACCTTGGACAAACGGTCTAGTTGGGTGGGTCTAACTTCGAGAAATAGGTCAACCGTCGAATCCGACTCGGCTGGGCGGTGTTCGGGAAGTTGCGCGATATCTTCTCGTCCAAATTACCGCAGTATCTCATGACAAAAATCTATGACCAATTTGTGTTGCCAGTGATCAGCTATGGGACCGAGACGTGATCGCTTACAATAGGCCTTATCAGAAAGCTTAAATTCTCCCAAAGGGCAATGGGCAGTGCTATGCTCAGAATTTCCTTAAGTGATCGCATCAGAAATAAGGATAACTGCAGGAGAACTAAAGTCCCTAACATAGACCGAAGAATTGCGAAACTTAAATGGCAGTGGGCAGGGCACATTGCTCGAAGAACGGATGGCCGATGGGGTCGAAAATTACTGGAATGGCGACCGCGAAGACGGAAGACGATGCGTTGGAAGGCCTCCCACAAGGTGAACTGGATGCGATACCCATGGGAACGGTCAATGTGGCAACGCGTGGGCGAGGCCTATGTCCAGCAGTGGACGTCATTCGGCTGAAATGATCATGATGATTCTAAAATTTTTTATTTACTATACCTCGGATTTTTCACAGTACTGGACTAAATGTTTATTCCCTACGTATATTGTGGTACATATTGTGGTATGGTACTGAAAAGAACTGTTTTTTTTCTCAGATTGTACTTATCAGGCCTCACGCCACGAGTAAAAGCGCTCTACCCAAGAGTTGAATATCCAGTAGCTACAGAAACTCCACTGCTATCACATTTAGTCGAGTGGGAACACAGCGAGAAATGGTACATATAACTTATACTCAAATTTATACAAAATCATGCTACTTTGTAACAATAAAATGTAGAAAAATAGTTAAAAAGCTCGTAGACGTAAACATGAATATACAAAATGTTTTGTAAAAATTTTAGGCCTCAAGCGAAATATAATGCAAAAGACAGAATTACCACATCTGGCAGAGATTTCGTCCTGTCTATCCATGACGATGATTACAAATGTTTTGAAAATTATAAAAGAGACGGTAAGTATAATGACTTAAGTAATTGGATTTGAAAACAAACAGGTCGAAAATATAAATAATATGGTCTCACGCCTTTAGATCCTTCCCAAAGATTAAGGCAGAAGCTTACTATTATTATCACTACATAAGTGATATTAATAGTAAGCAACTAACAGCAGAAGAAGCCCATTTTTTGATGGCACAAATATTTTACAATAAATTATGAGACATACAGAGGTAGACCATAATTAAGACATATAAAACATCTTTAAAAATATTCAGCTGCATCCAGTTTATTTATTCCTTTTTCTAAAACAGTTTAAAAAAGGGATAGTTGATAATAAGTTGCATAAAAATATTTGTTTGAAAATTCCAGGTGTCTACGTTTTCCCCGAAGCTGCATTGTTGACTATTGTTTGGGAAACTTTTGCAATGTTTAAAGGGTTAGATTACAGGACCATGTCAGTTGAATTTATTAACGCCCACTTCTATGAAGAAGTCGAAATTAAAATTGATGACCCTCTTAAGCTTGGTATCGTGATTAATAAGGGTAATAACTATTTTGAGGTAAGCGAGATTGAAATTTTAAACTATAACTATTAACTTTTGAAGACAAAAAAGGTTAGGTTCTTGTCAGTAAAAAACTTTTAAATTGCAGGTAAATTACAATCTAACAACAGTAGCTACAGGCTACATAAATAAAATCGAAAATAAATATTTAGTTCAGCGTCAATTGGCAAAATCAACGGATAAAAACAATGTTCTCCTGAGTACCCAAGACATATACAAAATTTTACGAATGAAAGGTTATTCCTACGAGTAAGTATGGATAAAATTATAAGTCCAAAAAAACATTATGATCGCATTAAAATGTCGTCAAGACCAATATGTATATATTTTTTCAGTGGTAAATTCCAGTTGATCCATTCAATTACGCCTGACTGCACAATAGCAAATATCAAGCACACAGAAGAATGGATTCCACTTCTTGACTCACTTCTACAATTCACTGTGCTCAAAAGAGAATACGGAGGATTATCAATATTGAAGCACATTAACAAGCTCATTATCAGTACTGAAAATCATTTAAAAACTGATCAGAAAGATGTAGATGGTGTAACATGTCTGACTGCTGAGTACTTTGATGTGCATGATATAACAAGGTAATTTAAGCAAACAAAAAATCATTAACTTTTGATAAACTCTTCGAAAATCTCGCGCGATAAAATCTTCGATAGTTGCGCGTGCTCTGTGAATGTTTACGTTCTGGGTGTGTTAATTTTTTTCGTTTACCCTTCAATTTTAGAACATTTTTTGTATCGTAATTTCTTTTTGCCTAAACTGTACGTAAATCAATAATGTTTATTTAAAGTAGTTAATCATTTCTCATGTAAGTGAAATAATTTCTTTTGTGAAATAAAGACATTTTAAACCTCAAAGTTGATGTGCCGGATTTTGTGCAAAAGATAGGAAATCATGTTATAAGAAATTATTTTTTGCAGTATAGACTGAAAATAAATAAATAATATTTTTTGCAGTATAGACTGAAAATAAATAAATAATATTTTTTGCAGGTGTGGTGGTGTAGAAATTAGTACGGTTACTTATTCTGATATGCCAGTCGTCGAAACAGATTCTGATATTCTACAAACTCGCTGCTTTGTGCCACACATCCTTCAAGGCAAAATTGATGTGAGTTAGCCCAAAAAGATTTCAACTTTAAATATTTAAACTCACTTCCATTTTGATTTCTGTTAAAACTTTGGTTTTGTTTTTGTAGCTTAAATCAGCACTTCACGTGAACATGCAAATTGTAGCTGATAACATTACGCACGGTCAAATAAAAGTAACGAAACTATTTTCAACGGATTATCCTCAAATAACAAAAGTTTTGAAACAAGTTACTAAAGAAATTCCATACAAAGATTTTATACTAAACGGATCCACTAAGGATTCTGTGGATACATCTACCGTTTTTTTGGTCGACAATTTGTTAGAAGAAGAATATGTGAGTATAAATTATGACGAAATCTATTTCTTCGAAATTTTAGAGCCTCTATTTTCAATTAATGTTTATTATATTTTTGTTCTTACAGAAAATGGAAACTATGTCACGAGTCTTACCAAAATCTACATTCATTTTAGCAGTAGAAAAAGACACGGCAAGAATATTACCAAAATACAAATTATTTAACATTATAACAGCTATGAACGTCAAAAATCATACGTTGGTTTTAGTCAATATAGTTGATTATAGTGTCAATGAGAATATTACGTATATGCCCATCACTAATGATAATAAATTTACTTGGGTTTCACGAGTGCTGTTGGAGCTAGAGAGGCCTAGAAAACTTATGTTGGTCTCGGAAAGGCAACCATACTCTGGCCTTTTAGGTAATGTTTAATTAACACACCTAAATAATGTTTTTTTATAACTCTCTATATAATGTAATCAATGCCAAATGATAACTTATCAACAGGTATGGTGAAGAAACTAAGAGAAGAATATGGTAATAAGATTGGTTTGGTAATAGTCGATGATTATCACGTCGAAAACTTCAAGACGGAATCAGAAATATTCAAAGATCAGCTTCAAAAGAAACTGTCTATTAATATTTTCAAGAAGGTAAGAAATATGTTACTATTCAAGTATAAGTATAATATATCCAAGATAAATTGCGTCTTATTCGCGTCCCAAAATATTTAAAAATTGGATTTTTTTAGGGACTCTGGGGTGGCTATTACAGCATACCAAATGCCAAAAACACAAAGATAGCGAATATCACCTTAACCTGTACATCACCTGGAGACCTGGATAGTTTGAAATGGGTTGAACAGCCTGAAATGCCAGCTAGCAATACTATGGTTCAGGTAAAATGCTTTGAATACTTTGAGATACAACTGTGAGATTATTTTTTTTTTATAAATAAACTCCATCTGCAGCAGTTTTGCATGATTTCGTTCAGTTGATCCAAAGTTTGTCTGGTAGATATCAATATCAGCGTTAAGATTGTTATTACACCCATAAATTATGAAATATTGAACAATCGTCGTATTACAGTGTTGATTAAAAGTATATTTTATTTATCTATAAAAATATGATGGCTGAATTGATAAAAATAATATTTCAAATAATTATTTTATCTGTTTAGGTCTGTTATGTTGGACTTTCGAGTGAAGATGCCCATAATGCAGCTGGTACGGCTCTAACACCAATCAAGGGTTTCGGAAGAGAATTTAGTGGTATTGATATCAAGTAAGTTATTATTTTTCTAATTTCGGGCAGTAGTGATTTTACTACTTTAACTAGGTCATAATAAATTAAGATACTGAATACTACGTTTTTTTCAGTGGTCAAAGAGTGATGGGATTACTTCCCGAAGGCGCATTGGGCAACATTGTAGAAGCAGATCCAGCTTTGCTATGGCCTGTACCAAAACACTGGAGCTTGGAGGATGCAGCCACTGTGCCCTTGGCTTATGTGAAAGCGTATTATTGCCTGGTAAGGTTTTTGCTCTTATATTATCTGTATGTGGCATCCATGCCGCCACATACGAACTAAATCATAAAATCCTATATCGCGCAAGCAATGTTTTTGGCGTGATTTGAACATTTACAACAATAAGCCAACAACCGTCGGGCAATGCTAAATATTGTCTTTTTTCAAACACGTTCTTACGTTGTAGTTACATGCCATATTCGTGTCATTCTGCAGATTTTCTTTTTGGAAGCGGAATCGTACTGGAAACATTCTGTATTTGTAAATGGGGCTGCAGAACCCTTTGGCCAAGCAATCCTTTCTTTGGTTCTTTCGTTGGGATACACAACATATGCGTCCGTTGAAGGCAAGGAGCAGAAAAAATTACTGCTCAAAATTTTTCCACAGCTAGATGGTAAGAAACAGTTTTGTTTTCATTTTTGTTACATTAACTTAGTTATTATTATAAATAAAATAAAAACTTCTATTTTACAGGGAAAAACATTGTTTGTTCCCGTATCGACTCTCATAGTACTGTCTTGATGAACACAAAGGCACGAGGCTGCACCATTGTCTTTAATTGTGCCAGCGGAGTTTTGCGTCGTGTGAGTTTTTTTTCTGTCTTACAAATATCTTTTGACAATAAGTAATTAATGTATAAAAACATACTGAAGCCCGTATGGACCTGGGAAATCGAAATCTGGAAACAACTTTAAATCCAATACAGAGATCCTGCAAAGATTCCAAAACAAGGTGCTAAAAACCACATCAATTTCCCCATGGTTTACCAAAATATGTGAGGTACATGAATGCTTATACATTAAAACCGCAAAAGAAGAGATGAGCACAGAACAACACTATATAAGTTAAGCATTTAAAACCTCTGCATATAAAAGTCTGGCTTCTTTACTGACCAACCCACTGAAACACCGTCGTCTGCACACATGGAAGGTGCTCAGATATAATCGGGTAAATAGTAGTGGGTCGGCTCTTACTAGAAGACCGCACTCGAAGCGCCAATATGCACAGAACGCATCTGCTAATGGCTTGAGAACCCCATCGCATGACAAAGAATTATTAAAAAATAAAAACGTTTTTTTTTTATAAGAAATAAAAAAAATTAAATTCAATGACATAAAAGTAACCTGCAAAGAAATAGTGTAGGCACCTTGTAAACAGTGAAAGTATTTTGGAATCGGGTCAGTTCTTTTAGAAATCATCATTTACAATCGTTCAAACAAAGGTTCAGCTTCACTTTTTATCACATAATTATATTTCTTTTTTAACTTTGTGTCATCATCTTCCTACCCTTTTCCCTTGTTACTTGTGGCGCACACTACTACACTTGGTTAATCTTGAGTACCATATTTTATTTGTTTGATTTTTAATAACTATGTCTTTTATTTTAGTCCGCTATGAAAGCCGCAGGACCACATGCATATTTTGTAGACGTTAGTGAAGATGACATGAAAAATAACCATGATTTTGGAATGTCATTCTTAGTAGAAGAGAAAAGTTACAAATCATTCAGAGTTTCCAGTATTTTTAAACCAGAATACGAAAAAGAAAAAACGGTAAGAAAAACCCTGTGATTGTATTTTAGTAATTTTGAAAACGACATCTTTCTGTCTCCGCCATATTAAAATTATTGAAGGACACACAGCAATCCAATCTGCCCAGCCTTTGTCCTAACTATATTGGGGTTGGCATCCAGTCTAACTGGATGCAGCTGAGAACCAGTGTTTTACATGGAGCGACTGCCTATCTGACCTCTAAACCCAGTGACTGGGTAACACGATACACCTTGGCTAGACTAGTGTCTGATTATCCGTAATGAATGACAAAGTTGATGGGGTGGACCAACAGCTTAATTTGCTTTCTGCACAGAGGAATATTGCCATGTGAAGATGGTCCACGGATTGACCTCGGCAAGCGTTGCTTAACCTTGAAAAATTACCCGTGTGCCTATTATTATTTAGCCAAACAATAGAGAATGTATTACAAGTAGAATATTGAGGTTATAATTCGTTAATTAGTAATCGAATTCAGGGATTTATATTGCTAGCGGGCGTAAACAATTCTAGCGTTCTGTAAATCCGAATTAGTTGATTCACAACCAACTAGAACATAAATATATTTTACTTACAGAAAATGCAACATTTGGTAGCTGAAGGCATTGCGAAGGGTGTAGTTAAACCTTTGAACCGACTTATATACTCTCCAATGGAGGTCACCAGGGCTTTTAGAGTCTTATCATTAAAGAGATTCAACGGCAAGGTGTTAATAAGAATGAAAGGTCCTCAAATTTCAAACGAAGTTTTGAATATAACTCCAAGGTATTTATGATACATATCTTTAAAATAATTAAATGGTTTTTCAAAAATTTAGCTCAAGTTATGAGAACTATATGTCTGAGGACTTAGCATTATTTAAAACGTTTTTTTCTTTCAGATTAAACTATTCATCTGAAGGGACCTACATCGTTGTATGCGATGAAAGTGAGCTTGGAATCGAAGTAGCTGACAGATTAGTTCGGCGAGGTGCCAGAAACCTGGTTCTACAGCTAAAGCCCAACTGTTTGGCTGGATATTGCTATAATAAGTTGGCGTTAGTAATATTCCTTTATTATTTTATTTTTCCCTTCCTTGGTCTTTAGATACAAAAATAAAAGTTAAAGATAAAAAAAAGTGTCTGTTGTGTGAAATATGAAACTGGCCCCAGTGGTCAAACTGATTCTAAAATTTACTATATTCTAATCGTAGGAAACTAAAAATAAATCAAGGAGGGTTATACTAACCTTTTATATACCCCTATTTGATTTTCATATAAAGTTCTTTTATTCCTTAGCTCCTGGAAGAAACTCAACGTATCAGTAAAGATGTCTTCTGAAAACTTATCAACGGATAAAGAATGTGTCAATTTACTGAATAGAGGAACAAAAATGGCTCCCGTTCAAGGAATTTTTGTTATACAGAACTACAATACTGAAACCAAAGAAGTAACTTTGGAATCTGAAAGTATGGTACAGAAATTTAATAACGCCGTTCGTTTTGTTGCGAACTTAGATGTGTCTTCGAGAAACCTTTGTAGTAATTTGAAGTAAGTAATATTTCTACAAATGAAAAATGTTTTATTCTATTTCTCTGATTTTTAATCAAGTGACAAAAATGGAACTTTGTTATTTATTCATTGATTTTTGGTACTAGTGGAACTTACAATCTCTTGCAGTGTTATGCTTGAAAATTTTTAGTAATAATAATATTTTTTAAAATAATTGTAATTTTAATTGGCAGAAAACGAAATATACTATTTTAATGATCGTGTTTGTCATAGATATTGAAATTGTCACAAGTTTCTATATATTTCTTTAGTTCCCTATATTTTTACTAGAATTGATTAATTATGTGCCAGTGCTCCGGAATTTAGTTTTAAAGAATACCGGTCGCACACTTTTCTCAAAAAAACTCTATCCTAACTGAAATTAAGGAAACAAAATACTGAGGTTTTTACCATTGAACAAAGTTATAAATAGGTTATGAGCACTTAGATGGAAAGCTAGACATCCAATTTAGAAAAGTAATATAAGGATAAGAACCGCAAAATAACAAACGTATTAAGGTTTATAGACTGGTAGTAGACCCAAGAATACGATCTAGACATTTTGAAAGGTTTTCACTTTTATAAACACGTTCTTCTCACTGCTTCTTTATCCTTAGATATTCATTCCTTAAAACATTGTTAAATTACATACAGTGTTACTCGACCTTCTTAATTTAGTATTCTGGTAAGGTAAAATTAGTAGTTACTACAATAAAACAAGTACAAACTATTGATTTATAGAATTCACAAAGAACGGTAACCGGGAACAAACTGAAGTTAAAAGAACACAGGGTTAGTTCTTCAAGTGGGCGTGGATGGCCAAATCTAAAACTTTTAGTAATCGCGACAAAAATTGAAAGGAGTATCGGGCCCGATTTTGATGAAAACTAAAACTGCATTACTGCCTTTTTGAAAAATCAATATTCATATCTAATAGTCATAAGAAAAATTAATATCAGACCACTTGAATAACTCATCCTATGTACTCGTTGCTTTAAAGAAGAAATCGATGAGAATATTGGCGTACCACACGTTCGCTGTGCGTGACCCACATGTGAGGCATTTCGTAGTTTAGATGAGGCGTGAGTGCACCACATGTAAGTAAAAAGGATACTGTAAAAATATATATCCCCTGTAAAAAGTTTTAGTCTTGCACGTATGATCGGGACATCCAAAAGAAAAAAACCCTACTATTTACAAAAATATTGTTCAACAGGCATTTCGTAGTCTTGAACTATTCTTCAAAAAGTGCCAGCGACGAGTATGCGGTTTCTGTGATTGAGAAAATATGTGAGGCGCGCAATGAAGCATGCTTGCCAGCCCTCGTCTTCCGCATCCACTCGATCAACGAGGTATTCCTGTTCAAGTTATTTCAATATTTGCATTTCATTTGACGCTGTGTGAGAGCGGTATCGATAAAGGAAATTGGCGTACTGTTTGTGAGCTTTACGTGTGTGTATTTAGTTGTGAAATGAGCATTAACAGCTTTTGTTTATGGAGCAAATACAATGTGGGGCTCCTTATGCTTAACTTCTTTATTTATTTTCGGTTTCTTACATACATAATATAACTCTTATTAAAAATACATATCACACGATACATTTTAGTGATTGCTTATCAAATTTTCTATAGACAATTTGAGTAAAGAATCTGTTCTTGTAAAGAGATGTGTAACTTTTTATTCTATTTTAGAGTATTTTCAATTCTTATCAATTCTGCTAATGAATAGGTAAACAGCTCAGAACTTATTTTTAGTAAGGTTCTATATTTGTATACGAGTGAATTATTATTTTTCCTGATTGAGCATAACCGGTGTAGTTTAGGTGTATTATTAGTACAGTAGTCTGCTTATCCTTTGGGCAATATAAGCGTGATGATGAGCTTACATTTAAAGTCATTAATGATGCCCATCTTTACATCCGCAATAGCTTCGTTCATAATTAAACTATATCTTTGTCAATCAATATTCTTGTTCGCTTTTTGCCTGCGAGACAGTATTTAAGGGAAATTTCATTTTTTCAGTTCGATAACAATTTGAACAATGAAACTAAAACACGATCACAGAAACTGTCAACAGTTATGAACGCTTTGGAAACAAGTTTGAAACTGAATTACACGAATGTCGTGTCATTCGATTTGAAGAAACAAAACAATTATGAATTCTTAGAAAAGGTCGCAAAAATTATTGGTGAGTAACTTTTTAACTTCGTATTGCTGAAAATATTAGATACTTTTATATAAAATGATTTGGAATTTTTCGTTGGTAAACAGACCAATGAGGGATTATAGTCATCATTTGTTCGGAAGCCCTTATGCTGAGCATAAGGTTCTGGATACGATTATCCTTTCGGAAAAATGCTAAGGATTTTTCCACCTGGGATTTTTATTTTAGTAGGCGAATATTACATGACTGGTAAAATATAGGTGTACTATAAATACTAGTCTGTTTAACACTTCAGGGAATACATGAATCTTATGTTATCTTATGCTCCGATAGTGTACGGTTAATCCGAGTAGTCGTTCACAGCTGCTTCTTTGACCTTATGGCTATTTATGGCGGAATTCTTCAGGGGTCTGTTCCTTCTGCAACTCTTTTCCTGCTGTACATCAATGACCTACTTCAGCCTGGTATCGTTAGGGTCGCAGACAACAGTACTGTTTCAGAGACATATTTGACCAGCGTAAAAACTAGCGTGGATGAAGTTCGTTTCTTGAAAGATGCTGTGGTAGAGCGGGCAGATTCATAGAAAGAAAGAAAATATATTTATTTGTGAACCACACAAGAGGCACGAGATAAGCAAAAACACAAAAAAAAAAACTATAATAAAAACTAAAAACTCCGTGCGAGACCAAAAAGACTCCTATCTCTATTTGACCTTAAGCCTTGTCTACCAGTAGGGTGTTGACAATCTGGTCATCATCCAAACTTTCGCAATAATAATATTAATATGATTTGACACTCAACCTAGAAAACCATTTAATTATTAACAGGATACCTTCTTTCCGAGGAGTTACATAGTTTTCGAAAATCAATGTTGTAAAGAAAAATATTACAGTTTTTTTGTCACCTACTCGATTAAGTAGTCTCTGATTTCTTTTGATCTATTGTGTTCCCTGGAGATATAATAGAATAAACATTTTTCTAATAAAGCATATATTTTGTATCCAGGAGTGCAACATGTTGACGATATTGGACAAAACCATACTTTGAGCGAACTCTGCTTGAATGAAACCAGTTTACAAGAAATTAAATTACTTATCAAAAATGTCTATGATATCAACTTTTGTAATGAGAGGGTGGCACAACTGGATATTGCAAGGTAAGATATGTTAAATCATTCATACATATATATTTTTATTAACTTTTAGAACAAACCATATTTTATGGGTACCTAATGATCAGACTCCAATCAGCAACAGGCTATTTTATAATAGCTAAATTTGACAATTTTCAAGAGTTTCGTAAATTGTAATCTACTTATTAGGTACATTATACATAACTAACAACTTACATGTAATATAGTAGATTATGCACTAAGGGAATAAAGTAGTGTCTTATGTAGCGGGTGCCATATTAATTCCCAAGCAAAATTAAGGATTCTAGCGTTAACTCCCAAGCGGAGCGCGGGACAAAGAGGACGAAGGTAACTTTATCCCCGAGGAATACTCTACTTTTCACACCATCTACGAGATAATAAAAAGCAATAGTACTAGAAACAAAGTAGTTATTAAATTAAAATTACAGTTAGTAGACCTATTTAAAACAATTAAACGTTAATGTTTGATACATTAGACCAGTTGTGGAAAGAAAAAGTTATATTTTTATTCGGTACATTTATTGAAGTTGAGGTAGAGTTTATTTGAGTATTACTGTTAAGTAAAGTTTCAGAAACTTGGGTCTTCTGAGAACCATTTTTGATCGTGAAAGTTGGTGAAGGTGAAGGTGGTGCTTAAGGCAGCGGGTTAGATGAATAGTGTTTTGATGTGGATGGTTGTGGTGTCCTAGGCTCAGTTATCAACGGTGTTTTTGGTTTGATCTTGTCAACAATGCGGCGCTTATTTTATCCTTATTTTGTATAGAGTTTTCAAAGTAGACCAGCGAGCTAATAACCAGTGGGTCATAATGAAATTTAGTACAATATTAATGCACTGCGAGACCTCAGGTTTTAAATTACTGAATGACTTAGGTTAGGTTTGCTTGACATATAATTTGACATTGTCGAGCAGGTTGTGTGAAAAATATTTTATTGTATTTCATACATTTTATGTGGTGTGCATACGACCACGGTATTAATAAAATATTTATTGCATGTAAGTTGTTTATTTAGTACCTGATACATATCAATAAGTTTGTACATAACAATTTCAGATGTGAATATTTTCTTGTTTTATACTTTCTAGACCGTATTTTTTCAGTAGTCGGGTTTTAGTTTTTGAACTTATTTTTATTATCACTATTTTAAACTTTTTTGGAACAATCAGCTTTACCTTATAAAAAAATATTGGGGCCTACTATCAATTAATTCCAATGCAACAGAACTTACATATTTAAAATGACACCATTCCACACGATACGTAAATTGAAATGAAAAAAAAGAATCTCAAAGTTTGCATTCGCCGAAATTTGAATTTATATTTTGGCTTACCACATTATTTTGTCTTCCCAGCCTGAAGAGTTTCGGCGCTATAGAAAAGAGATCAAATACAAAGTTCGAGGCTGGTCTAGGAGCGTTCTACACCTACACTGATGAAGATGAGTGCATGGCTACCGAACCTATGATTCAAATGCCAACTAAACTTAGCAATGGTTCTGAGGTTTGTGAATCATTATTCAATATTTGAAACACAAATTAACATATTTTATCTATATACTCGTATATAAAAGCGAAAGATCACTCACTCCTTCATTACGAAATATGCTTCACGTATAAATATGAAATTTGGCAAGGAGGTTTCTCAAGTGACTTAAGTGTGCACTAAGAAAGGATTTTTGGAAATTCTACCCCTAAACCTACCCCTAACCTACCCCTAACGGGGTAAAAGAAGGGTTGGATGTTTGTATGAAATTTCTACAATTGGTAAATTGGAGACGTGAAATTCTACATTTACGCTCGGTCTTTATGTCTAGAGTGAAGAGGTTTCTTCTAGGCAAGCGTGCTTCACCGTAGACCATATCATCGCTTATCGTCAGGCGAGATAGTGCTCAAACGTGAGCCTACAGATTACAAAAAATATGATAAAAAGAATTCATGTATTTATTGATTTTTGGAAATTCCACGCTTCATGGAAAAGTTTGAAAGTTGGGAAAGGGAGTTGAAAGTTTGTATGAAATTTGTACATTTTGTAAGTTGGACACGTCAAATTTTAGATTTACGGTGTTGGTTGAAAAAAGAAATGTATTGTTTATTAATTTATTTAAACTTCATGTACAATGGTGGTTTTTTTTTTTTTT
This sequence comes from Orthosia gracilis, assembly GCA_947562075.1. Classification (NCBI taxonomy): domain Eukaryota; kingdom Metazoa; phylum Arthropoda; class Insecta; order Lepidoptera; family Noctuidae; genus Orthosia; species Orthosia gracilis. The sequence continues at coordinate 98,888 of CANOAQ010000001.1, forward strand.
TTTTTTTACTTTTGATGGGTTTGCTCTTGACTCTAGTCTAAGTCAATGACAGAGACAGAGTCGACGATGGAGCGAGCTTACCCAGAAGAAGCCTGTTCACTGGTGGTGGCGGTTTTTGGCCATTCTAACCCTAAGGGGATAAAATAGGGGTTGAAAATTTATGTAAAATTTCTTCGGTTTGAAAGGTAGAACAGCTGAAATTGTTGGTTTACGCTCTTGGTTTATAAAAAAACAAGGAGTTTTTTTTTGGTAATTATACCCTTTTATAATAGCCAGAAAATGAAACATGGATAGTCCTAGGAAGACCTAGTGACGGTTGCTGAGATCGTTGGACGTGACAAGCACACGACCGATCGGTCTGTCAAGAAGTCAACTATTTCGACTAAGTGATAATGATGATGATCTTTTATTTTTAGGAAGAGCAAGAGTTGGACCCAAAGAAAACTTACTTGATGCTGATACCAGGTTTTGAAGGCCATCATCAAATCTTCACACGCGTCTCCGAAAGACTGAAGGTTCAAGCCATGACCTTCCAACTTGGTCCTGACATGACAGAAGATAGCATAAAGAAAATGGCTGGTAATATTTTGAAAGTGAGTAATTTTTTACGTTGTTAAGTTTTTCTGCAGCCTTAAATTACGGAAGCATAACTTTAATTTTTAGGGCATCAAAACAAAGTTGAGAAAGAAACAATCTTTTAAAATTTCTTTCAACGATTACTGAAACTTTTCCAATATCCATTGACCAGTTTAACAGAATATTGAAAACAATCCTTCTATCCTCGGAAGCGTACATGAAAAATATTGTATTTACTCTTTATATTTCCCAAAGAAAATCCAGCGTCTCGATTCATCTACCATTTCCCGTATATTTATTAAGTATTGAACGTTGTGACCTAGTATTGATCGCCGTTAAGATGTCGTTCTCTTTTATTATAAAAGATTGAATTAATTCAATTGATATTTCCCTAGAAACAGTGATGCAAGAACTCAGTGGACATCGAAATAAAATGGACCGTGATTGGTGTAAAAATTGTGGTAGATTTTGTTTTCTTTGTTCATCCAACTGGGACTCCAATTCGTTAAGTTATTCATCACTTCGTTAAATATCCATTTGAATATGGAATTTTTAAATTTCAATGTCGATCGGGGGCGAAAGAAAACAGTTGGATTAATTGCAGTGACTCGTGTACATGTTTGTCTTATAGCGATTATTATACTTTCATTTATTTTCGGGACAAAAAGAGGTGGCAAAACAACTTGGGCGCATGGAAGAGCTCTTAAAGGACTTTGTTGTTGACTTTTGCTCAGAAATAGGACAGTATAGCTAAATAAGAAACTAAAACTTCTATTATGTGAGTCATGTAAAAGCAAAGGCAGCAAATCATTTGTATCCAGTTTGGGATGTAAAGGCTTTCTCACTTTAACATTTTTGTGTTTATTTATACCAAACTTTTTTACCAATGATGTCCGAAAGGATCATTCCAAACCTTGTTGAAGCCAAAAGGACCAACAATTTCGTTATATTTACTAAATTAAAACACCATACAATAACACATTAAGCTGGTCTTTTTGAAGTTCAGAACGGAAAGTTCCAAGTCGTGTTTGTTGTGTATCAGCTATTTATTTTATCCGCCGGAGCAACGGATTGTTTTTGTTTTTGTAAACGGAACGGACGGTTCTCTTTTGAGTTTATTTGTAATTAATTTAACACTTTCTGTTTTACTGGATGTTATCGCTTTGAGAGGTTGTTTATTTTATTATAATTATGTGAAAGGATTTTAACGGGATCCCTTCTTTTCGCATAATGTTCTTTGTCCTAATATACTTCGGCATAACGATATTGGCACAATTTGTTTTGGCATAATAATACTTCGGCATAATTTTTTTAGGCATACATTTTATGTTGGCATAATCATCTTAAAGACTAATTTGTTTTGGCATAAATTTGATTCGCATAACGTTAGTAGGCCTAATGACTATTAGCATAACGTTAGTAGGCCTAATGACTATTAGCATAATAATATTTAGGCATACAATTAATATAAATAACAAATACAATTTTCATGCAAATGATTTATTGTACATAACATTATGTAACTTAAACGATTTTTATTTAAGTTACATAATGTTATGATATTTATAACTTTTATCTGAAGAATATATTAAATGTTTTGACAGTTTTTGTATAAAAAAATATGTCAATCAGTTAACTTCTATTATGCGAAATAAATATGGCGGTTATTCCTCAGATAGAAGTTAACTGATTGAAACAGTGGTCCTTAATTATGTATAATTATTTATTTTAGGTGTATATTTTTAGCAATTGCCTGTAAATATGCTAGTTTAGAAGTATACTCATCTTTTTTACTAATAATTTTTACAATTCTTTTGGTTTTGCCCGTGTATTTTTTCTTTTTTTTTGGTATAAGTGATGTTCCGACATCCAGTTTATCTATTTAAATGGTTTGATGTTTTATTTCTTGAACGACCTTTTTTGCCAAAAAATAAAATCCAGGATGGTGTTTTCCCACAAAATGTGCAAATCTATTGTGCCATGCCTCTGCATGATTTTGTGTCCTAGGTCTATTTTCCTTTTCTAGTAGATACGTACTCCAGACTTTGGGTGGAAATGATGGTGGTGAACTTGTAGCGCCCCATACTTAATTCTGATCAAACCAATTTGCTATAGTTTCTGTAACAATTAAATAATATTGTTGGGTAAAAATTTAATATGATGTGCAACAAAAGTTAGTGACAGAACCGAATTGCTGCAAAACCGACTCTACGTAGTCTTGTTTGTCCTACCCCTAGAGTGTAATTTAAAATCGCGTAGGCGCGTAGGGGCGAGGCGGCCCACGGGCTGAGGAGCAGGCGGCTGCGAGGGAGGGGGGCCGCCGGAGGCCCGCAGCGCCGGAGCCGAGACAGATACCCTGCCTGCTGCATGTTGCCTGCTCGCTTGAATGCTGCATGCTGCATGCTTGCTTGAATGCTGCATGCTGCATGCTTTCTTGCATGCTGCATGCTTGATTGCATGCTGCATGCTTGCTTGCATGCTGTATGCTTGCTTGCATGCTACATGTGTAAGTAAATTTATGCTTTAGGATATTATGCTTAAAAAAGTTATGCTTTAGAACTTTATGCTTAATAAATTTATGCTTTAGAATATTATGCTTAATCATTATTATGGTTAGAGAAATTATGCCTAAAAAAATTATGCGTAAGCTTTTATGCGTAATTATATTATGCTAAAATGTAATTATGCCAAACAAAATTATGCTAAGATATATTAGGTCTTAAAATTTTATGCAAATGGATAGGGAACCGATTTTAACGTTTGCCACAGAAAAATTGATTATGTATAATTTTAATTCTGACCTAAATTCATAAAAATATTATGGTCAAATAAATTAAGTAACTTCAGAGAGTCACCAATAAGGACGTGGAGTTCTAATACATATTTTCGGAGATTAATCAAATTTTGTTTGTTGACATCCCCGATTTTTTCAGTTCATGAAGAAGAGGTTCGAGCTAAAACCCAATTTCTACTTACTGGGATATTCCTTTGGCGTTAATGTTGCTCTGGAGTTGGCTGCAATGTTAGAAAAAGAAGGTATTTTCTCGTATTCATTTTATTTAATCTTTTTTACTTTACCATTACGTTTCTTAATATAAAAAATAAAGCGTCTATTATCCGTTCCGTTCCATTTTGATATATCTTTGTGGAAAAATATTAAAACATTCTTTAACAAATTTCAATTTCTTCCTGTCGTTTCCTCAGAAAATTATGTTAAAATATTAAGACAACATTTAACAAAAGGGAAGACTTTTATAGATTGAATCCATTGCGTCACATTATTTCAAAGTTTGACTTTTATGGAGCACATTTTAATATCAGAAAAATCCTCTTGTTAATCTATTAAAACACTGGTTTCCTTCGTCCACATCAGAGTTAAATTTTCACTGGCAAAAAAATTTTGAAGATAATTATTTGAACTCATTTTTACAGGTCGCGTGGGAACCGTGTACTGCTTGGACAGCAGCCCAGATGCATTAAAAATTCAACTAGATGCTTATGTCGGCAATTTAACTGATACGGAGTTACAGAATTCTATTGTAGAACACATGTACCACCTTATGACTGGGAAGGATAGTGAAGAGTTGAAGAAGGATTTGTTGAATTCAGAAAGCTGGTCGGAGAAGGTGGAAGCGTGTGTCAGTAGACTGAGAGAGTTGGCTAGCTACTCGAACCAATACAAGAGATCTATCCTTCAGGCTGCGTATCGACGAATCATGCTGGCAAGGCAATACGAACCAGAATTCAAACTAGAATCAGAACTGGTCCTTATCAAGGGCATCCCACACCCAAGAGCAGAAGCTTTAGCTGATGACTACAACTTATCCAAGTACACCAATAAGCCAGTAAAAGTATTCAACATAGAATCTGACCATGCATCAGCACCTTACGATTGCAGAGTATCGAACATCGTGAATAAATTCCTTGGAGCAGAACTCTTGTCCAAATTCGAGAAGGAAGTCCTTTGCGATACGTATTTAGTTGAATCTTTTAAGATGATGTAATTTATTTTTAGTATTATTTACTTTGTCATGTCCGTTTTTGCAACTTGTGAGAGAACTTTTCTTACAATCATGACACAGTAGGTATTCAATTTTTTATGATTTATGTAAGTTTGCAAGAAAAAATCAGAATACTATTTTTACTCCATCTTCTTACTGTTTTCTTAGGATGAGTTATAATATTGTCATTATCAGTTGTTAAGTTATTGTAAATACGGCCATTGATTGATTATTTTAGTTTTAATAAATTAGTTGACTTTAACTACATTTTTTTATTATACCCTGCCAGATCTTCACAAATTCTGGAATCAATAAGTAATTGATATTCTATGAAAACTTTCGGATTTTTAAATTAGTTTAGGCTTTTGAGCCCTTAATTTTGGCTTAACCATTTTTGATATTGATTAATT